>JAYESA010000012.1:35132618-35475118 GCA_036927795.1 Iris macrosiphon
TATTTACTTGCAACACATATTTTTTATATTTCTGGCCTATATTCTGGAATCACTACTGGCATCACCTACAGGCATCACTCATGTTTCAGGCTGGACTCATACTTGATTTACGTGTCGGGTCTTGGATTCACTTGTACTAGTCGGGGCGGGGAAATACTCGAGTAGACATGTAAATATTCTCATCAGGAATCCCTCTCTCTGGTCTAATCTGGAATGATGGCAGCCGCGCACCCAGTGCGCGGTGAGCCGTACTTACCCCTAGCAGTTTACATGTAAAAACAAGTATTTCAAAGACACCGAGTTCATTCTTTATAGTCTGGACTCTCTTGCATTTCTTGCTGGTCTCACTTACATGCTTCTGGACTTGACTCTCTACATGTATTTCATGCTGGACTCACTACACATTCTTGTGCACGGACTTACTCTTAGTTTAGATTTCTTGTATCTTGCAGTCATTACTATCTTGCTTTTGATATTCATACATCTTTACCTTTATGCACCAGTGACATATATATATTTCTTGTTTATACTATATTTCCTTCACCTTGCTACTTGCTACAACTATTTTATAGTTTTTATTATTTAATTGGAACTGCTGTTAGAGGTGTACTTGCTCCAGTCCTGACTGGACATATTTTTTCCAGAGTATCCGGAGGATTGGTGTCCGACGTTTTATGGACCTGAGCATGTTGATGGTGCAGACATGGGCCCTCTAGTTTAGGAGTGATTTCCGGGTTGGTAGACGGGATCACTAGGACCTGTTGTTGTTTTGATTAGCTTTTAGCACCGGATTTGTCTCCGGTTTTGGATTGAGACCTTGTATTGTATATGATTTTGGATATTGTTGTATTATTATTATTGTGGTGGTTGTTTTTAGTAGCAGTTGTTTAGACTTTCTAGTTGTTAGATTTCTGTGTTATCTTATCGTGCTTAGATTCGTGATTGAGTACATTGTGATTATCATTATGATATTGCTCCTCCGTTTGGAGTTGAGATCTTGACAGGTTTATATATTGATTGCGTGAGATTGTTATCTAGATAGTTGACCTAGACAGCGTTCTACCGCCGATGCTGCGACGTAGGCTGGACGTACCCATGACTCATGCCCGATTTTTCGGGTGCAGGTCGTGACATGTAGTGATTGATATTTAGTGTTATATATTCATAGGCACCAAATACGGTTCTACCTTGGCTACGGGTTCCGGATCCTTACTTGTTCATATCGGAGTTCCAGGCAAGTATATCTTGTCTTGTTGTACTATTTAAATTCAGTTATTATAGTTCATATATTTATTGCTTTAAATATTATATAATTGTGTGCGTCTGAGAATGACTCGGGTGCAGTGGACGAAGGCATTGACGTTAGGACTTGTGTTTGACCTAGTGTCTAATGGACACACCTAAAGTTGTGGAGTTATCATTATGACTCCCTAGGCCTTGTCATGTATCATTGCATGTCACAAAGTGAGTTCATGTAGGGATGCGAGCTTACGCACTTGACTGGCCATCAGTGTGTGTAGCACGTGTGACGGTATTTAGAATAGTTATATAGTTCTTTAGTGACTTGCATTATAGTACGAGATGTCCACGTCGTATTCGCGACTTGTACATTGGCATTGGGCAGGAAAGATAATTAGTAGGCGTATAGGACAAATATTTGGCTAGCGTAGTTTCGGAGTAAACTATGGAGTCGTGAGCCTCAGTGTTACCCTGTTATGGGCTATGTATTATCCGGTTATTGGCGTATATGCTTATCGATACATCCGACAGAGGTTACTAGCTGCGCGCTATCATGATCGGTGATGTAGTCAGCATATACTTTAGACATCCAGTTTACAGCTAATGCCAGATACTTAGCCTCTGGCTCGATGCTACATTTTATCCCTTTTTACCTACCCATATGTACCAAGGTTGTCTTCAAATGCATTTTACTTAGCTGGTTGGTTCACCCTTATATTTTCATAGTATTTACATTATGGCATGCACTTTTGTATCTTGTTACGTCCCTTTGAGGACCTAGTTCCTTTCCAGATCCGGATGAGCACTTGTACCCGACCATATAGGAGCAGGAGTGGAGATCGGATTCGTGGCTGAGGACTTTGAGGCATTTCCAGAGGAGTTCCCTTGACTTGGGTACACTGCTGCTTTGGACTTGAGTATCTTTACCTAGTTAGTCGATGTTCTAGTCTAGTTATCTTACTCATTTCTGTACTTTTATTCCATCATTGTATTTTAGAGGGGTTTGTCCCCATCAGACTATTTCAGTTGTATTATGGATATTCAGACTCTTTTTATTTTATTTACCAATACTTACTTCAGTCTTTATTATATTTGTTTCTGTGGATGAGATTAGATGTTTACTTGTTACTTGTTAGCGTTGCATATTAGACTTTATAGTATTTTAGGACAGCGTAGTAAGCTTTGACGGGTCCATTAAATTGGAAAATCCTTCGGAGTCGTATTAGCTGGCTATTGCCATGTGGCCTGGTCCCATGTATTTTGGGACTAGGGCGTGGCATAGTTTTAGTGGTGGCCCATGCAGGTCTTTGTTTATCGCTTGTGGTATGGTATCATGCCCAACGAGCCTGCAATAGGATAAAAATTATTAGATATCATCCACCTTGACTACCGTCTTTGAACCTCCTTCGTATTTAATTATTTGAATATATGCATCTTGTTTGTTTGTTTGTTTGTTTTGTTTTCGTACTCTTTTAATTTATTTTTATCTCCTGTAGAGAGATGAACTTGCGTAGCAGACGCGCGACATATGGTGCCATTGTGCCATCGGACACCGCGTAGAGGGAGGATAGATCCCCAGGACCACCTAGAGAGCAGTCACTACTAAAAGTTTTGGTGATACCTTAGACCCCGTTGATACACTGGTACCAGACTTCGCAGACTATTCCGACACATAACATGAGGGCCAGACTTCGCAGGCTATTCCGACACAGCAGCACGAGGGACAGACTTCAAGGGCCACGCTGACACCTAGGATAGTATTACCTTATACTATTTATAATATTTTGGTATCTTGGTATTCTAAATATCTTGATACATCATAGGATACTATACACTAATTTACCCTACACATATCCTACTTGTTTGTACATGGTATCATGGTACCACATTAAATATCTTATGATACCAACCCCCGAGATACTAACCCATAATCATAACCTACACTTACCTTACATCTAAGATACTCACCATACTCTTGGTACTTGACATCTTGATATTACCCATTACCTAGTTATAATACTCAATATCTTAGTATCTTGACCAATATATTATCCTTCTAGATATTTACCCAACTAATTATAATACTAATACTTGATACCAAATAGGATACCTTACTCAAGTCCCAATACTCACTTAACCTCACTCATGATACTTGAATGTCATGATACCAATATCCTCATGGTACCCAAGTATCACACCAGTACCTAGCCCCAAACTCTAATACATTGACACATAACTTACCTATACTTGGCACACTTGATAACCACTTGTATCAATACTAACACACACACACACACACACTAACTAACATCTATTACCTAATACTTTTATATATATATATATATATATATATATATATATATATATATATATATATATATATCATACATATGCTTGGCAACCTATGATACCTACACTCACTTGATATCCATACTACCTAGTCTCATAGAATACAGAAAATGTCTATGTCGTATAATCAGTTCTCTACTTGTAATCAATACTGCACCTATTAAATCTATTCAATAAATTATAAGGTTAAATATGTTGTAGCCCTTCGTATCATTTTTCCAAAACTTCAAACATATCATATTTTTGTGTCCCAAAGCTCCCAAAATCGCTAAAATACCAAAACGCGTTCATTTTTCGGACACCTGGTACTCAAACAGTTTTATAGAAAGTTTCAGAATGAATTTGGCCTATTAATTTATATATTTGGAAAGATAACTTCGATACGATTCTTTTAAAAAAATAGGAGATTAATCGGAGCCATGAGTTAGAAGTTACGGCATTTCTAAGTTATTGTGGCTGCTAAAAATAAGGTTGAATATTATGACAAATTTGGGCTATTTTGGACAAAAGAATACATGTATACACCAAATTTATCAAATATACCTATACGTATCATGGCGTATCATGATATGACTCTACGTGTCTAATTTTGGATATAAGAACACCTTCACACCATCAAACAAATATCAATAGTTCTCATTAGGACACAATACACACACTCAATGGACACAATTTAAAATTTTCCAAATTGAGCCCCAAAATTATAATATCAACTTAGATCTACCAAATTGAGGTCTTCTACTGCCTAGATCCACCATTGGAAAGTCAAATCTAACCATAGAAAGGTTCGTACATGACCAATAGGTGTTCCTAACCACAAATTTAATGAAATTGAGAGAATTACTTAGTATTTTGGTAGCCTCTTTGGAGAATTCCGAAGTTGGATACGAAAGAGATGAGTCGGACACAATCTCTTAGCAAGCTCCTCTCCTATGGATCTCATTATGCTCTCCAATGCTCTAGGCCTTCATGATAGTGAGAATTAGTGGAAATGAGAGTGGTCGGAAAGAAATTTGGTGAAAAATTGGTTTGCTTGGGAAAGAAGAAGATTTGGAGAAGATGGAGGTTAAAGAATGAAATAAAATGAATGGATGTGCCCTAAATTAAACTTTTCGCTTATAGTAAGGTTTGGTCATGCCAAAATATCAAGTTTGCCCATCTCCATTTGTCATGAATAGAATCTAATTAACTAAAGAAAAGAATCTCTACAACTAAGAGGAATATTCTCTTCATGACAACAAAACTTAATTAATTCTAATTACTAAGTAATGACTAACAATAATTAGCACTAACTAACACTTGCAAATTCTAATTGGCTAGCCACTAACTAACACTAATACAATTCTAGATAATCACTAATATAAAATAATATTAAAAAAAATTAACAACATACAAAATTATCAAAATACTTCTATGGTGAAAAGTGGTAGTTACAATTTGCTCCAATGCTCATTTATGTAGAAGACATTATTTATTAGGGTTGGGCCCAGGTGGGATTGGGACCAAATTTGATGGACTCAGACTGGATCTGTTAGTTGGCGGGACGGGACGGACCGGGACCGAAAAAATGTTAGGACTAGACCGGACTCGATCCGTCAAAATGGGTCCAAATCGGACTGACACGCAGGTCCAAACGGAACAAAAAAAATTGGATGGAGGAGAATACATTCCCAAGTTTCAATTTAACACCTTTAACATGTTTCTTTCGATGAATTATATATATGAGAATGTTGTAGCTTGACATTCCTTATGGTAACAATGTTCTTCCTTATGGTACCAATGTTCTTTCTCTCTTACATAAATTGATGGATCAAAATTACTGAGGTATTTTTTATTTTAATCGAAACTTAGGCACTTTTTCTTTTGTGCCGACATGGGAATGTTGGCAGTCAGTTTCTTCGGTAAGTTTGTGGTTCATTCTGCTCAGTCTCATCTCTAGATTTGTTGGAAGTCAAAATTACTGAGGTGTTTCTAATTTTAATCGAAACTTAGGCACTTTTTTGGAAGTCAAAGAAACAAGCTAATGTGGTTCGCAGAAGTAAAATATCAAGCTATAGCTACAAAATATTTGAAAATTATGTGGATGTGATATATTTTTAAAAATCATAAGGTTCTATAAAATCATGATGACTTTATTTTGTGACTTCCAAGCAGCTCTCGACTTCACAATATTATCAAAAATCCTCTCTCACAAGCGCATGAAACATATTAGATTGATTGTTACATTGTAGAGAAAAATATCAAGCTGGAGTGATTACACCATCATGTCCCATCGTGTTCTCAACTTGTAGACAACTTTACCAAATCCGTGGGACTTGAACAATTTTGTTACTTAAGTAACAATTTGAGGGGAGAGACTTCATGACATTCGCTCACTAACTACTTGAGGGCATGTGTTAGAAACAAATCCAGTGATTAATGCATACTCCCTAGTTATAGCAAAGGAATATTGCACATCCCTTAATTATATCATAGAAATATTGTACACCATTGCTTTTCTAAACTACCTTATTGTATCACCGGACATATATGAATGAAAATCAAATATTTTCTCAAATATTTTTTCTTCTAAATTTAGCAATGTCCGCAATCGATGATTCATGGACTCTTTTGGTATTTTATAAATATAAATTAATTTTCTCATGACCAACCAAGCCAAAAACTATTTTCTTCTATCTCTATTTTCTTCCACCTTCCAGGCAGCCACATGGTGTTACCAGGAAGAGGGTAATAAATAAAAGGGAAAAAATGTTTATTAAAACAAGAAATTTGGGTCATAACTTTCAAATTATGTAGTACCTGTTTTTCACTTACAAAATTGTTGGAGCTCCCTGACTCACAGCTAGAGACTTCTTAGATTTGTTGTTTATGGTATAATTAGTTCATTTGTTGTTTATGGTATCTGTGACTTCTTAGATTTGGGATTAGTGCTTTGCCAACTTCTTGAAAATGCTTGGTAGAATGGAAGCTTAGCAAATGATAATACTAAATTAGACTTAACACTCTAAAACTTTAAAATTTTAAAATTGTCGCTAAACTCAAAATATTTTTATATCAAGAAAAACTCATTTTAAATTATATAATGATCAATATCTTGCAAATAGATATTTGAAAGATATTCATTAAGCATTATGTTTCCTATTCTTGTATTGTTTTACCACCTAGGGTTATAAAATTCATGATTCTGACTTGTATTGAGTTTTTTGAGCATTGTGTAGCAAACCTGAATAAACATTAAGTTACTGAAATAGTCAATTGCCAAGGTATAGTGTTGCATTGGTAAGAAAGTCATGATTTTTACTTGAATATCAATATATACATTAACTACATGTGATTACCGGTGTTGAGAGTTGCTCCACCGAAGGGGCCGGTGTACCCGGAGAATTCTATGGAGGGTTGCTCCGGATCTTATATAAATTGTAAAAAATTTGGAGCCGAAATACAAAGGAGACTCTGCCAAAATTTTTAAGAATTTCGGGAGTTAACCAAATTTTGATATTCGAAAATATTACCGATATTCCTAACCCTAGACTTTAGTTACTATATATAATTTAGCGACGGACCTCCGACAACTTTAATTCAATTTTAATTAGGGGATGATTAGCAAGAGTCCAGGATATGTAGGACACTGACACAAGTCACACAACTGAAATCTAAATTTAAATTCCTGATGGTCTGCTCTGTATAAGTTGAAAGAAAATAATATTTCCTGGAATTTGTGTCCTGATATTTATGATTATCCCGAAATTCAGTTGAGATAAAAAATTTGATACCTGCCTCCTGGATTATGAATAAGATAGAAAAACATGTATTCTGTTATATCTTGAAAATATATTTTTGTATATCGATAGGGAACATGATATACAGAGCAGAAACTTAATACAAGATAATATAATATGAATTGTTTGTAGATTTAGATTAGAAAGTATTGGGCGGGGGAGAAAAACTTGAATTCCACCTACGAAATTCTACAATATAATAACAACAACAAAAGCTGATCAGCAATTAAGCTCTTTCGTAAGGCCTTGCGAATTGAGTGTGTGAGGCTTAGCTCACTTATATGTCCTGTGTTTATACATATTCCTCTAATTATAAACCTATTTTGATTAAAAAGATCGATTAGGTAAAATTGATATTATATCATATTTTACTCACTGAATGTGAGAGGGCCGGAATTTAAGCACCATGCAACCCTGCCTGCCACAGCCTGATCCTTGGTTATGGAATTGTTGTTGAAAAATTAGTTAAAGTGGATATTCAAAGAGTTGTTCTCCAAATTGCATTATCATCATTTAGAAAACTTGTCTGTGTTTGTGTTTGTGATTGCGATTGATTATTAATTTCTTAATTAGGGTGTACTGCTTGCTAGTCAGCGGGTACATAAGTTGTTTCGGTGCCATGATTCATTCCCTTGTCCTTGTTTGGTATAGGGGTAGACTACTGTACTGATAACGGGTTACGAAATTCAGTTGACAAAGAAGATATTGTTAGATGTTAGATGTTATACAGTAAATTATTGTTCGTTGATGCATTATGCTTAGTAATTATGATTATGACTATGATTATGATTATAATTGTAATAATTATGAGTATGATTTATTATGACGTAAGTATAAGACGAACACCGAGGAATTCACTAGAATAAAATCTAGTCAGAATCATATTTTAAGTTAACACATTAATCATTTTGAATTATCCAGTTCCTTTACTTTGGAATTCCGAGAATCTTATTTCTTCTCAGATTCTCAATTTATTTTAGTTTACTTCCGTCCTTAACTGAGGGCTTGCATGTCATTTGATGACCTAATATTGTTCACTAGTTTTTGTAGCAATACCAAAGGAAGCTGCTATCAAATATTGAAGAACAGTTGGAGAGCAAGAACGTGATGCTACTATTTCAGGAGATCTACTGAAACCACATTGTTCTAGTTATTTATTAAAGGTATAATTGTATTGTTATATATATTGGGTAAATGGTTGTAATGGGGTAGAATAATTTTTTTTCTATTTATAGTTTAGAATATCCTGTAATCAACTCGTTATTTAATATATTATGCACCATGTGACCTGTTATAATCCTATCCTAAAACCTTACGGGCGACAATCGCAAATATGGGTACATGTGTATTCATATGGTGCGTAGCCTGGGGAGGATGTTACGTACCGGGCTTGCCGTATTCTAGGAAGCGGGACGTGACAATAGTTTAAGAATTATTGAGTCAAATCCAGGTAGCAGTTGTTTTCTAAAGACTAATGAAAATAATAGCTTTCAAAGAATTTTTATTTTGTTCAAAGCATTTATTGACAATTTTTTGAGTGGTTGTTTACCAGTTATTAGTACTGATGCTACTTTTCTTTTATTTAAATACCAAGATATTTTATTCATTGCTTGTGTTTATGATTCTTACTATAAACTTTACACAGTTGCTTATGCTGTTGCGGAAGGTGAAAACACTGATTCTTGGACATGGTTTTTAATTAGTTTAAGAACAACTTTTGAAAAATATGGTAATGAATGGAGTATAATTTCATTTATATCAGATAAACAAAAGGGTTTACTTTCATGCTATGTATTTAACTTTTCCAAAATTACCACATTTTTTTTTGTATTCAGCATTTTAAAACACAATATGAAATCAGTTACCAAGACTAAAATATTTTATCAAAGGCTGGACGTGTTGGTGTTTTTGCCTTTGGACTAAGAACTTTAGTTCCACATTGGCTACACCACCAAGTGGATATCTCAACATAAAGCTTTACTTGTCTTGAGGTGTGCACATAGGGTCTGGTGGGGCAGATGGGTGCCATGTGGGGGTATTTTCTTAGGACAAAAAAAGATTAACTCCTCAAACAAAGCATTTATGCTTTTTTGTCACTCTCTTGGAAATATTCTCTTAGGAGCTAAGTCCCAAAGGGGCTTAGCGACTCGAACTCAGACTCGGGCTCGGGCTCGGGCTCGGGCTCAAGGGCACAAAGTGGCGTTGCTGGCCCGCTGCGCTGCTGGCAGGAGCAATTTGGAAAGATTTGGATGATTAATTCAGATCCAATTTTGTGAGATTTGAATTTAATTTATTCCAATATTTACGTAACTGATGGGCGACCATGATCCTCTATAAATACTCTCTTTTTAGCCTATTTGAGAACGGACTTCGAAAAAGAGAGACAAATAGAGGTTCTGCTGGTACCGCTATTGGAGTCCAGGAGTTCGTGCGAGTCCAGGAAGGAGGTGTCGCGAGCATTCACTACCAAAATAAGCCAAATTAACGACGTATTTATCGACTTCGGATTTAAACGTCGCTGATATTATTGAAATCAATGATGTAATAATATAACGTCGCCATACGTCACTATAGGCGACTTCTAGCGACTATAATTAGTATTATGAAAATGGACGTCGCCATGGAGCCATTGAACGTCGCTATTTTTTTAAATACGACGACGTTTAGCGACGTTATAACATGTACGTCATGGTATAATTAAAATTTAGCGACGTTTAGCGACGTCTAATGAAGACGTCGCTAAGATATTTTATATAGGGATTCGACTTTTTATTTTTCTCCCACTCATACGTCCCCAAATTTCGGCAGAGTTCCGCGCCCTCTCGCCCCCCCAAGAGACCCCGAGAACCCCTCTTGCCCCGGTGCCCCCCCTCCCGATGACCCCCCTCGCCCCGACGCTCCTCCATCTCTCCTCGAGTTCACCTCCGGCTACCAGGCTCCTCCTCCCTACTAGGGTACCCCTCCGACCACCGCTCCGTCTCCCCTCCTCACCGGGCTCCTCTTCCTCTCCTCGATTAACCCCACTTTTGGGTCAGGCAAACCCTAACCCTAACCCTATCTCTCTCCATATCTCTCTCACAGTTGGCATAACACACACATATTGATAAAGAGACACAGACACAGACACACAGACATGATACACACACAGACACGACACACACACACTGACATGGCACACACACCCACTAACACGGCACATCAACATAGACATACACACACACAAACACACACTTCTCTTGTATCTCTCTCTTGATACTGCCACAGAGACACAAACACAGGATACAATATGTAGAGTAGTCATATTATGATTTTTTTACCATAAATAGTAACCCTCTAAGTAATTACCATAAATAGTAATACTAATTTTAGGTTAATTTAGTTTATTATATGATTATGTGTTTAATACATGTATGTGTATGTGAAGAGAAATTTATATAGTAATTACCATAGCGGGTAATTACCATAAATAGTAACCCTCGTAGACAGTTCCTGATGATATCCTATAATTATATGTTCATTTGAAAAAGAAACGTAGAGATAGAAAATTCATACGTGTATGTGAATAAAAATTTATAGTATACGTGTAATGCTCATTATGAAATTAGGTAATAATTATTTTAGTCAATATTGTTAGGTGTATGATACAGACACAGGTAAACCATAACCATATCTAATCCTATCTGACACGACACAGACACACACATACACACACACGGATACACAAACACAGACACAAACACAAATACAGACACATACACACACGTACACACATATATAGACACAGACGACAAGGATGAAGATGTTTATAACTTGAGAAATTGGATTTCCTTCTCTATATACCATATTGCTTTATCACCATATGTTATTATCAGGTATTGCGGGACGACGCGGATCGTACCGAGGGAGAGGCTCCTCCGGTAGACGGAGTGCTGCTCTGGTACCGGCTACTGGTTCCGGATCCTCGTTTTTTAGTACTCCATTGTACCGACCAGTCACATCCCTGACTCCGTCGATGGTACGTGTTAGTACTACTGGGACGAGCAGTTCCAGGCCTGAGGCTACTCCCTCGTCTACCGTTCCTCCTGCTGACGGTACCATGGAGACAGAGAAGCATATGGATGTGATGGGCGAGGCCCAGCTGACTGTGTCATCATCTTTTCAGAGCGATCATCCGTGTGCTCCTCCGGACGAGACGAGGATAGAGATTTGGGCCGATGGGTCTACAAAGTAAGTCAATTAGTTTTAGTTTTCTTACGCATGTATGAATATATATTCACTTTTCTTGAATATAATTATATATGTATAGATATCATCCCTCGAGGGTACCGAGAGTCTTGGGATATTTTTTAGGGACAACTATGGTGGCCCTTGAATCAACTACTCAGATGCCCCCGATGAGAGGAAGGCATTCTGGTTTGTGCACTTCAAGATAAAAATAAATTTGGTTTTACTATCAATTATCTAATTTGGTATTTTTATATAACTTACTACATTACTTCTTGTAGAAAATGTATTTCTATCCGCCACACCGGGCTGAGAAGATCGAGGAACACCTTTCCTCCGTTGCCGCCAAAATAATCCGTGATGAGATCCGGGACCAGAAGGATCGTGCTGCTTTGGGATAACCAATCAATGGTTGGATCACGCATGGGCAGTGGACTGTGATGACGGCTAGATTTAATGATCCCAGGTACGTTGAAAAGTCAGAGAAAGCGAAGACGGACAGGCAGAAGGCAAAAAAGTGGTGTGGTGGGTCGATCTGATGACGGAACATTTCTGCCGCATGGTATGTATTTCATTGTATACATGGTATTTTAATCAAAGTAGGATAGAATATTTAATTTTAGTAACATACAATATATTTTTTAACAGGTCTAGAGGGGTGAGGATGCTAACATGGTGACAGTCTTCCTTGTCACGCCCCGGTCCCGCCCGGGCCGCCGCTCCGCCCTGCCCCGCCCCGCGCGGCCGGGAATTAACGAACCGGACACGCATCATCGTGCCTCGACGCGCCGGACGCGAATCACCGCGCCCGTCCCGCGGGTGCGAGGGAGGAAAGGGAGCTAGGCGAATGGCCCGTTCGAGCCTTCGGGGGACGTGATGCCGCACGGGCCTGGGGTTGCGCCCGTGCAAGGCCAATCGTTTAAGTTGATAGTTGGCTATCATCGCATCAATCGAGTAAGCAGCGGAAAGGGACATGTTGTAATGCAATGCATTAGCCAACTGAGTGTTCGGGACAATCGAGGCAACTTGGGTTTCCTTTAGCAAAGGCACACGTTCGTTCCATACATTATGCCCCCTTATACGATAGCATTCTCGGGGCAACAATTGAAATAGGGATTCCGGGTCTTCGGGACTGTGGCACGCCTATCGCTCCTCGGACGATCCAGTACCTGCGAACAAGTAAACTGTTGGTGGGTCAGCACTTTATACAAGTACTGGTGAGAATAATCAACTGAACAGAAACAAGCATTCACTCAAACAGGCACTAAGTAATCATGTTATAAAACATTACATTACTAGTGATCTTACTAGTTTTACCTAGGTTCGTTTCATGCAGTTCTAGCAGAGTCGATTTACTTGTTTAGAAACATGTTTGGAAACAGAGTTTCATATTGAATATGCAAGCAAGCAAACCGTTTATGTTTCAGGGTGTGCGCAGCGTGTCTCGTGCGACTCGAGGGTCTGATGCAAAGCTAGACACACGATGCACATTCTTAGGGGCAGTCACTATCCAAGCCAACACAATGACTTAGCTATATGCAGGGCGGTCCCCGAGTATTCAGGATCGGTAGCGGTTAGTCCAGCATACCAATGACTCTTTTATCTGATGCTAGAGGCAGCTGTGACTCATGGTTGCTTTGCACTATCATGGTAGCAGCCGGGACACATGCAGTTCAGCTTTCCACCAATAGCCATTGTCCGACCGCGTGCGAATGCATGGAACACTATCAATTAAACTCTAGTATGCAGACGAGATGAACCATCAGAATACACTCAATGTTGCGGGGCAATCCGACTTATCACTTGAACACGTTCAGGCACAGTATGGTTCTCTCGAAGCATAGACGATAGTGAACATATTCATGCACTCTAAGCAGGCGATACAGGATTCTCGTTTAGCAGACTTTGATTCAAAGACAAGTTAGGTGAGTTCGTTCATTAACATGCAAGGCAGGTTCTATCATTCTCTTAAGAAAATATTGCAAGCAAAAACTCAGGTTATTATTAAGGCGTGCAAGAATCAGAGAACGAAGTTCTGCCCACTCACCTTGATATATAACGCCGGCGCGGAGCGGGGCGTTACATTCCTCGCCACTCATAGGAAGGGCGGACAACTCATCGATGAGAGGGCTACGCAGAGCTACACAAGTATTTCTCTATGTCTTGTTAATTTTAATATAACTTAGAAAATATACAAATAAATATTCATGTAGTTAGTAATAAGTACCTTAGATATATATATTAACTGTTATGCATGACGAGTGGATAATAAGAAGTGCGCTTATCGAGAGATACATATTTTTTAGGATGAGTATCTTAGGCTCCGTGAGCGGTCGACCCAGCCCACTCAGGGAGAGGCCGGTAGTTTCTCGCAGCCCCACGTCAACCAGCTCCGTCGCCTGACGAGCTGTGGATGATAGCTGTTGGTGGTCTGCAGAGGGGTACATACTACGGTACAGGATCCTACGGTGCCTATGTCGTGTCGCAGTCCTCTAGGACCTCCTCCGTCGGTGTGAATATGTCACGCCCCAGTCCCAAAATACGTAGGACTAGGAATACGTAACATGACAGCTACGCATTCGACCAGACTCTGGTCCGACTCGAATACGTATAAGCTGTATTAAAATGGTCACTATCTATATAATCAAGTAAATATAAATATCTATGCCTCAATCCACAATGATCAGAATATACAAGAATGAACTACATGTGCTAAAGTCGGCCGCCAGTAACACATAAGCTCGAATAGACTCGAGAAAGAAATATGAGTCTATAAAACTAGGCTATATCAGCAGATGAATAAATAATATGAATAATAACCATGACTCCGGAAGAAAAGATATAAGTACCTGGCACCAATTCCTGCAAGACAAAGCAACACACATCAGCAACTCCAGGCAGGCTCCACAACGGTCTATGCTGCAAAACTGGCAAGGGACCAGGTCCTCAGAGGGACGTAACAAGGTACAAGAAACATCATGCCAAAATAAATACAATATATGAAAATATAACAATAGGGCAAACTATGTAACCAGCTATGTGATATGCAAGTGAGAGCATCACTAGTACTCAGGCTGAGACTACTACAAGCTCTGTGTCGGGGAGCCGGTAGCAGTAATATCACGTAATGTGCCTAGCTCTGATGTAGAGTCTATGGTCTCATAATAATAAATATATATATATATATATATAAATCAGCCTATAGCCTATATGTCTCTTCCCACCCAATGTAATCACACGTCTCATGTCCACGACGTTTCATGTCGATAACACGCAAGATCATATCTAATGCAGCAAGTCATATGATAGCTATGCATATATATAAAGTCTATATCACGAATCCTGTAGCCTATACAAAATCACCATGAATGACTCAGGAAGATTCTGTCATATGAATAGTGTCAAGTGTCCTATGGTATGACGTACTTGAGAATGCAAGCACAAAAATGTATAGGGTCGCGATATCAATCTCTAGGTGACGTTACACAACTCCGCGTACGGTGTTGACACCCAAATATTATTCGGACGTTAAGTAATGTCACATGGTCCTAGGTTGAATAAATATAACTCAGAATAGATCAAGAGAATAATATAAAATAATTTACTGCAAGTATGGCAAGGTACACTTGCCTGGAACTCCAAGCTGATAATACAAAGAACCTGCTCTCGAATCCACGCTCGTGCGATCCTAAGAGCCTAAATATATAATATCATAAAATTAGTCACTATGACATGGTTCACTAAGCATCCACAAGAGTACAACTACTCTACGTCATTAATCATTAGATAATTAGGGTCTAATTTAATCAAGGATACAACTTATACAATGCCATCAATTATTTAGAGTCTAAAATAATTAGGGGTTCTAACAAAGTAGGTTGGCTAAGGTTCACTAGTCAAGGACCAAGAAAGTGTGAACACCAAGCGTACTAGTCACATAACATCATCAAGCCTCATAAACATGGTTATAACGAAGGTTCATGTAGGTACTAGGTGTTCTTACACTAGATTTCCATATACAACATATCATAAACCTTGGTATTCACTAAGTGTCAAACTATGTTAACCAACCTAGGGTTAGTTTTGTCTATTAAAACATGCATATAAGAATTAACAATAGGTCAAGTTAGGGTCATCACAAACAATCACATACTGTATTTCTCAAGTATATTCATTCATCCAACTATATACAACTCGCATTCTACTACAAAAAATCAAGTATACATAGACAAGTCAAATCTGAATTTATAATAATATCATGGCATATACCTCATTTCTTTCTTGTATTTGTCATGAAACATGTGTGCAAGCATTACTATAACTAGTGAACAACCTTAGCATGCCATCTTCTATATTCCAACATAGTGTTTATAAAGAATAAAACTAGCTATCACAAAACCTAGGCAAAATGCACTACTAGTTGCATAACATTTAATCATGTCTCAACCATGCATTTATTTATATATAACACCCTAAAAAAAATTTATATATTCTAAAATTTAGTGACAATTAGAGTAAAAATTATATTTTGTAAGTGGTTGCTTGGATTTTAGATCATGGCAAAGTGAATAGGATAACAAGTGCATAAATAATATTCAAGTCTAGACATGAGAAGTAATAAATGTTCTTGGTATAATATCATAAAAAATATGAATACAAAGTTAGTGAAATTTAATAGGGATATGAAGTACATATAGAAAGGGTTGAGTAGGAGGAGTTGGAGCTCTTACCAAAGTGAAATGGGAAGGCAAAAGAGGGTTGTGCACTGCTTGCACAAATCTGTTGAGATTTGGACACTTCGTCTCGTAGCTATTGTCCGGGGCTTCAAAACATTTCTCCAAGTACTTTGCGGATTAGAGAGATTAGGAGAGAGGTAGAGGAGGAAGATAGGATGATTGTTGAAGGAATTTTAGTGCTGGAAGTGGTGGCAACAAGGTGTTGAAGTGGTGCTATTGCTGGCGGGTTCAGCAGGGTGTCTTCGTTTTGTTAGGGGTATTTGGGGGAGTTATAGGATGATTTAGATGCTTAGTTATAAATGAAACTGTAAACCCCCTGAATTTTTATAATTTTAAAAACTGGATTTTTCATAATTTTCTGAAATTTTCTTGGAATTTTCTGTAATTTAAAAACAGGGTTTTAATTATTCAATAATTTTTAATTGATATTAAACAGTATTAAAATATTATGAAAATATTATTTTTGGATGTAAAATGAAAAACTGGACTAAGGGCAATTTTTCTGGAATTTATTGGGCCCCGGACCTATTTTTAAATGCCTAAAAAGTATTTACTTATTTAATTATTTATTTATTAATTAATTATTGATTTTATTATTATTATTAATATTATTATTATTATTTTCTTTTTATTTTTATACGGCCCGCAGCCCGTTGGGCCGGCCCGGCCCAGCCCGACCCGGCCCAGACCCCGCCCAGCGGGTCGGGTCGGATCCGCCGCCGCCCGACCCGCAAACCCGACCCGGCCCCCTCACCCCCACGACCCAGCCTCCGTCCCCGACTTTCCCGCCGCCTCCGCCGCGCCCTCCGCCCGCTCCGGCCGGCCCTCACCCCCACGACCTCCGCCCCGCTCGGCCCCGCTCCCTCTCCTCCGCCCTATTTAACCCCTCCGGCCGACCCCCTCGAAACCCCTCCCCTCTCTCCCTCCGCCACTGCCACGAACCGCCACCGCCACCACCCGGTCAGCCGCGCCGCTCCACTCCGGCCACCGCCCAGCGCCGCTGCGACTCGCCGCTGCGTCTCCGCCGCAGCACAGCCCTCCCCTCCCCTTCGTCTCCGCCTCGCCGCCGCGCGCCTCGCCGCCTGAGCACCGGCCACCCTCCGCCGCAGCGCCGCCGGCCAGAGGAATAGCCCTAACCCTAACCCTAAATTCGGCCCCTGTGTCCGACACGTGTCGGACACGGTTCGACCCTGGTTTTCGGGTTCCCTTCAGGTGCGTGTAACTTTTTGCTCGTAGCTCCGTTTTTGATTTCGCAAATTGCGTTGCGAAGCCTGTATGACCCTCTCGGTGTCCGGATAAACCGTTCGGGGCATCGCATCCTGTGGTGATCGCACACCGCGATCCAAAAACAGGAAAAAATTAGACCCTGTTTCACCCCGGAACTGAGTACGTCCCGCCAAACGGGACGATTTGGTCGCGCGCGGTCTTCACAGATACGTGCGCCTCGTCGATACGGACGTGTGGGATTTCGTGGAAGCTGATTCGGGTGTGCGTGCACACCGGAATCAACGCGTATCCGCGGACATTGCCCCGTATCCGCCCTTTCTGTAATTTACCCTAACTTTGTGTACACACGTCGGATCGAGACGAAACTTGCGCCATCGGACTTGTAGCGATACGCTGGTCCTGTGGGTCAAGTTTGGTTCGATTCTGGGAACGTTGCCGAAATCGCGTGTCGTGGGCCCCACAAGCCCCGCTCGACGGGCGATTTTGTGATCGGCTCATCGGAATCCAATTCTGGAAGTTCTGTTGGGTTCGTATCAGCGTTTCTGACCTGTTGACACTAAGTTTGGTGAATTTGGAGACCGTTGACCCTGACGCATTTTTTGGTGCAAAGCGGGCCCACCGGTGGACCCCGTTTTGACCCGAAACTGCCGTTTTTGCCCTTGTCTCCAAATTGGACCCAAGGACAGGCGTTTCTAGCTGATTAATATTTTCTGGATCTGATGGTGATGTTTGTTTCAGCAACCGGAGTACCGCCTGCAATTCCCGCCGAAGTCAGAACTGCAAACATAGCCGGAACCACAGGCAAGTGTACCCTGCCAAACCCTGCAGCTTGCTAGTTACTTTCTGGATTTATTTAAACATCATTGGGCAAGTAAAGCTTGCCAATTCTCAGATATTTCTGGTTATAGTATTTTACTTGATTTCTGGTAGATTCTTATGCAACTTGTTTAACTGCTTAACCCAGGACACCTGACACCCTTCATGTGACGGAATCGCCTGAGATATACCTGGTGATTCCGTATAGGCTACATATTCATGTCATTCCAGTTACATGCTTAGATTCTATCCTGACTCATTGCATTAGTTCAATCTTGCGTGACTTGTACCTGTGATTTTCTGGAACTGTGACGTGAGATTACATGGGGTGGGGAGAGTATTGTCATATCAAGGCTGAATATAATATAATATAATATAAATACTTATATCTGGCGGTGCCTTAGACTCTGATACAGAGCTTTGGTTCCTTACTGGCTCCTCGAGAAAATACTGCTATGGTTTCTTCGACACTGATCCTGTAGTAGTCTCAGCCTGAGTATGACTAAAACTCTCACTTGCATATCACTTAGCTGGTTTATACATTTATCCTGCTGTTTATCTTGTTGCTGCACTGCATATATTTTGGCTTATAATTTCTGTACCTTGTTATGTCCCCTGAGGACCTGGAATGGACTATGTCCCCAGGTATAGCCGCAGAGAACTACCCCGAGGTGTACGGTACAGGAGCACTCCTTGGAGCAGAACCCGGAACTGAGGACGAGATAGTGGCCGAAGACTTCACCTGAGCACCGGCTTCAGCTACACGGTATTTCCTTTTTAGTATTTTATTTCCAGTCTATGTTTCTTTAATTGTAACAGAATAATTCTCGGATTATTTCCCGAGATAACCTTATTTGATATTGCATATTTAATTCTATTGCATTATTTCTGGCAATTAATCTGTGTTTAATTGGTGGATGAGATTAGAAATACCTGAGACTTGTAACATATTACTGATAGACTACAGCTTAAGCATGCCCTGATGGATCCATTAAATTGGGTCGTCCATCGGTGCGTGCTGCTGGCCATTGCTCACGTGCTCAGCCCCTCGTCATTTTGGGACTGGGGCGTGACATGGTTTTTGTGGTGGCCCATGCAGGTCAACGACTAAATTGTTCGGTTTCAACTTAGGGACCGAACAGGCCTGCAATAAGATAGGATAAAATTTTAGGATCTCATCCACTTGCTTGAATCGTTTTTGATATCTGTATCGTATTCGAACTAACTTGAACTTGCATCTTGCCTTGTTTCCTGTGCGCCTCTTATTGGTTATTTTGGATACAGGGAAATGGACCCACAAGAATGCAACGAGACTCCCGTCGGAACACCCCAAGCTACAGGTGTCACCTATGACAACGAAGTGACACCAGTCGGAGGAGTTCCACCAACTCAACAGAGCCAGCAGGCAGGTCAACCTACCTCCCGATTCCGGCGCGATGACATCCCACCTCCGCCGCAATTCGTCCCACCAATGCCCGTGTTCCCACCAGGACAACCGATCGACGGGCAGCAAATATTTCAAATGATCTATGCCATGATGCAAGCTCAGCAACAAGTTCAACACGAGGCTCAGCGTCGCGAAGCCAACTTCTTAAGGGACAGCATCGTAACTACACTGGGGCAGGCCAACCTACCTGCTCGACGGCCAACTACAGGCTCAATCACTGACTTTCGCCAACTGAAGCCCCGCACTTTTTCTGGAAAAGAGGAGCCCACAGAAGTCCATGAGTGGCTCACCAACATTCGGCATCAACTTGAAGCAGCTGAGCTTCCATGAGAACGCTGGATGACAGCCGTCCGAATGCAATTAACGGACAATGCCCATCACTGGTGGCTATCCGAGGAGACACGGCTCGGACCAGACCGAGTCACTTGGGAGGAGTTCTCCAGACTCTTCCAGGAGATGTACATTCCTGCCATCGCTCGATCAGAACTGCGGGACAAGTTTAGTCGCCTCACTCAGGACTCTATGACGGTGGAAGAGTACAACGCAGAATTCATTCGTCTGAGCCGCTTCGCCCCCACCCTGATCCCGACTGAGGAAGAGAAGGCCGAGAAATTCTTCGACGGACTAAACATTGAGCTGCAGAAACTAATTGGGTCCGTCGCACCAACATCATACTTGGACGTCCTTGCTGCGGCTCGACGCATAGAGCGCGTCACCAAGAGAGAGACCAGACTGAAGCGGCCTTCCCCATCCGCACCAACCAAAGCATCACAAGAGGAGTCTGCAAAGCGTCAACAAACAAGCTCGCCACCACCAGCTGCACCAAAAGCCTTCTACCTTCCTACCTGTTACCACTGCAGCAAGATAGGCCATGTCGAGAAGGAATGTAGACGTAAACTCGGACTCTGCTTAGGTTGCGAATCCAGGCAGCATGCAGTAAGAGACTGCCCTGAGCGAAGAGAAGGAGCACCAAGGGCGAACCAGCAAACTCCACCAGCACCTCGAGCAGCACCCTACCAGCAAGCTCAGCAACAGCAGAGGAATCTACCTCAAGGACGAGAGCAGGCTTACGCGATGACTGTGCAGGAAGCCGATGCGAGTAAGTGATTCGTAGTTATCCGTTTTTAGTGTTGTTTAGTTCGTGCCTCTTGGTTCGTGACCTCAGCCCCAACCTAGTAAATTGTAACTTGTTAATAATAGCCTGATTTTCATAAAAGTTATAGTTTTAACTAGATTTTTCTAGAAAGTGTAAACTTTCAATTTTTAGGGAAACAGTATTTCCCTGAAGTCTCTTGTGATGTGTTTTCAAACGATGTTTGCGACCGCGTCATCTCTGTTGACCGGTTATTCTTTGATTGCGAGGACGCAATCCTCTTAAGGGGGGTAGATTGTAAATCTCCTGAATTTTCATAATTTTAAAAACTGGATTTTTCACAATTTTCTGGAATTTTCTTGAAATTTTCTGTAATTAAAAAACAGGGTTTTAATTATTCAATAATTTTTAATTGATATTAAACAGTATTAAAATATTATGAAAATATTATTTTTGGATGTAAAATAAAAAACTGGACTTAGGACAATTTTTTTGGAATTTATTGGGCCCCGGACCTATTTTTAAATGCCTAAAAAGTATTTACTTATTTAATTAATTATTTATTAATTAATTATTGATTTTATTATTATTATTAATATTATTATTATTATTTTCTTTTTATTTTTATCCGGCCAGCAGCCCGTTGGGCCGGCCCGGCCCAGCCCGACCCGGCCCAGACCCCGCCCAGCGGGTCGGGTCGGATCCGCCGCCGCCCGACCCGCAAACCCGACCCGGCCCCCTCACCCCCACGACCCAGCCTCCGTCCCCGACTTTCCCGCCGCCTCCGCCGCGCCCTCCGCCCGCTCCGGCCGGCCCTCACCCCCACGACCTCCGCCCCGCTCGGCCCCGCTCCCTCTCCTCCGCCCTATTTAACCCCTCCGGCCGACCCCCTCGAAACCCCTCCCCTATCTCCCTCCGCCACTGCCACGAACCGCCACCGCCACCACCCGGTCAGCCGCGCCGCTCCACTCCGGCCACCGCCCAGCGCCGCTGCGACTCGCCGCTGCGTCTCCGCCGCAGCACAGCCCTCCCCTCCCCTTCGTCTCCGGCTCGTCGACCGCCGCAGTCGACAGCAGCAGCGGCAGCCAGCGCCGCGCCGCCGTCCCCGAGCCGCCTCGCCTCCGCCTCGCCGCCGCGCGCCTCGCCGCCTGAGCACCGGCCACCCTCCGCCGCAGCGCCGCCGGCCAGAGGAATAGCCCTAACCCTAACCCTAAATTCGGCCCCTGTGTCCGACACGTGTCGGACACGTGTCGGACACGGTTCGACCCTGGTTTTCGGGTCCCCTTCAGGTGCGTGTAACTTTTTGCTCGTAGCTCCGTTTTCGATTCTGCAAATTGCGTTGCGAAGCCTGTATGACCCTCTCGGTGTCCGGATAAACCGTTCGGGGCATCGCGTCCTGTGGTGATCGCACACCGCGATCCAAAAACAGGAAAAAATCAGACCCTGTTTCACCCCGGAACTGAGTACGCCCCGCCAAACGGGACGACTTGGTCGCGCGCGGTCTTCACAGATACGTGCGCCTCGTCGATACGGACGTGTGGGATTTCGTGGAAGCTGATTCGGGTGTGCGTGCACACCGGAATCAACGCGTATCCGCGGACATCGCCCCGTATCCGCCCTTTCTGCAATTTACCCTAACTTTGTGTACACACGTCGGATCGAGACGAAACTTGCGCCATCGGACTCGTAGCGATACGCTGGTCCTGTGGGTCAAGTTTGGTTCGATTCTGGAAACGTTGCCGAAATCGCGTGTCGTGGGCCCCACAGGCCCCGCTCGACGGGCGATTTTGTGATCGGCTCATCGGAATCCAATTCTGCAAGTTCCGTTGGGTTCGTATCAGCGTTTCTGACCTGTTGACACTAAGTTTGATGAATTTGGAGACCGTTGACCCTGACGCATTTTTCGGTGCAAAGCGGGCCCACCGTTGGACCCCGTTTTGACCCGAAACTGACGTTTTTGCCCTTGTCTCCAAATTGGACCCAAGGACAGGCGTTTTTAGCTGATTGATATTTTCTGGATCTGATGGTGATATTTGTTTCAGCAACCGGAGTACCGCCTGCAATTTCCGTCGAAGTCAGAACTGCAAACATAGCCGGAACCACAGGCAAGTGTACCCTGCCAAACCCTGCAGCTTGCTAGTTACTTTCTGGATTTATTTAAACATCAGTGGGCAAGTAAAGCTTGCCAATTCTCAGATATTTCCGGTTATAGTATTTTACTTGATTTCTGGTAGATTCTTATGCAACTTGTTTAACTGCTTAACCCAGGACACCTGACACCCTTCATGTGACGGAATCGCCTGAGATATACCTGGTGATTCCGTATAGGCTACATATTCATGTCATTCCAGTTACATGCTTAGATTCTATCCTGACTCATTGCATTAGTTCAATCTTGCGTGACTTGTACCTGTGATTTTCTGAAACTATGACGTGAGATTACATGGGGTGGGGAGAGTATTGTCATATCAAGGCTGAATATAATATAATATAATATAAATACTTATATCTGGCGGTGCCTTAGACTCTGATACAGAGCTTTGGTTTCTTACTGGCTCCTCGAGAAAATACTGCTATGGTTTCTTCGACACTGATCCTGTAATAGTCTCAGCCTGAGTATGACTAAAACTCTCACTTGCATATCACTTAGCTGGTTTATACATTTACCCTGCTGTTTATCTTGTTGCTGCACTGCATATATTTTGGCTTGTAATTTCTGTACCTTGTTATGTCCCCTGAGGACCTGGAATGGACTATGTCCCCAGGTATAGCCGCAGAGAACTACCCCGAGGTGTACGGTACAGGAGCACTCCTTGGAGCAGAACCCGGAACTGAGGACGAGATAGTGGCCGAAGACTTCACCTGAGCACCGGCTTCAGCTACACAGTATTTCCTTTTCAGTATTTTATTTCCAGTCTATGTTTCTTTAATTGTAACAGAATAATTCTCGGATTGTTTCCCGAGATAACCTTATTTGATATTGCATATTTAATTCTATTGCATTATTTCTGGCAATTAATCTGTGTTTAATTGGTGGATGAGATTAGAAATACCTGAGACTTGTAACATATTACTGATAGACTACAGCTTAAGCATGCCCTGATGGATCCATTAAATTGGGTCGTCCATCGGTGCGTGCTGCTGGCCATTGCTCACGTGTTCAGCCCCTCGTCATTTTGGGACTGGGGCGTGACAGAAACTTGTTAATAAGAGGTAGGAGAAGGATATTTGGGTACTTTAGTGGTGGTTTGGAGGCTATGGAGGTGGTGGAGTGGCCTGAGAAGAGGATACACTGAATTCGGATTCAGCCTGAAAACCTCTGATGGAGGGCTATTTTGAGAAACTTATAATGAATTTTGATGGAAGGTTTGTGAAGAGAAAGTGATAAGAACAGGGAGAGGAAGAAGCATACAAAATTTGAGAGAAAGATACTTACTGTGGAGGGAGATAGGGCCGGATTGGTGGGGGTATTGCTGAATTAAGATTCAGCCTGGGTAGGGTTGGATTGATGGAGGTGTGGAGGGAGATAGAGAAGGAATTTGGAGATGGTTTGTGAAGAGAAAATGTGAGGAAGAGAGTTAGGAAGAAGTTTTCTTCAGGTGATTCTAATGGGGGAGGTGAAGAGAGGGGGTTTATGAACAGCCTAGTGGGGAGGGGAAGGGTTTGGAGTTACCAATGGGGTAAGGAAAGGTCACAAGTTATAACCCTTTTCCTTTCACATTCTACCCTAATGATTTAATAAATTCATGGCTGTCCAAAACTGAATGATGTTTAATATGGATGGTCAAACCTAGCTTAGTCAACCTAGGTTAAGTCCAACTACTTCTAGTTGGGTCAGGTTCGGATCGTTGCAGTTTAGTTTGACTAGGTTGGTCCGATTCACTAGAATATTGGTCATTTGTGACTATTGAGAGTAGGTAGCACATAGAGGTTCAATAGAGTGGGATATAAGTATCATGTGTGTCTTAGACCTAGTATAGATCATGATCATGCATTAGGTCGAAAGAATTGGTCGAAATTGGATCTCCAATTTAAATTGGAATGGTCAACGGTTGCACTGTAGGTGCTAGAAATTAAGTTTTTTAACCCGAATATTTTACATTAAATATAGATCACAAGGAGATATGTTTGAGTGAGATATGATAATCATAAATTAAGGTGGGCTCGTCTAGATCATGCATATAAATTTTTTTTGGAGATAATGGTTAATATTGTGCTCCTAAAAATTAAAGTTACGAAAAATATTTTTTAAAGGATACTTTTGTTTACTTAATCCAAATTAATAATTTTTTTTAAAATATTATATTAAATTAAAATAGCTAAATCTCTGGGTGAGGGGGTTTTACAGCATACCACACATTCTCCCAGGAGTCAGTACGAGCCCAGCAGGAGAGAGTTGACCATCATATTGCATCTTTACGTGACGAGTTGCTGCAGAGGATTATGTCGCAGCCCACACTGCAAACAGACGATGCGACGATCGTAGCACGTTTTGATTCACTTGAGCATAGCCTGGAGGAGCTGAGGGATCTGCTTATGTCGACAGAGCACAACATGATGACGTTACATTGGTCGCATGTAGCTATGAACGATGCACTGACGAGGCTGCAGACGTCACATGTTCAAATGAGCCAGTCAGTGGAGCAGAGTACTGTGAGGATGTTATCTGTCATGGATACTTGTAATGCTCGACTGACAGCATTGGAGCATATGCGTCCTCCTGGTCTGCCGGCATCGACATCTACATCGACTGCAGAGACTCCTCCATCGGGTACCATGATGATTTTGCTGGAGCAGTGGGCCTCGTTGATATCCCAGATTCACAACGGTACTCCTCCTGATTAGCAGTAGTTGTTCTCCTGGGATCGCCACAGTTCTCCTCCTCCTCCGGATAAGCAGTAGTCCTAGTTATGACAGTTTATTTGTTTGTGAGTTTTGGCCCATGATCTTGGGTCATTTATGTATTTATTTCATACATTTATGGAGGTAGTATTTCAGAATTTATTTATTGACACTCAGTACCAGTTGTGATGCTTACTGGATATTTATTTTGAGACAATTTGTAATTTCAATGTGTCAATTTCTTTATATTTTACTTTATTATGTATATTAAATGCATAGGAATTGACCGGTGTCGAGTGTTCCACCGAAGGGGTCGGCGAACCTAGAAAATTCAACGAAGAGTTGCTCCGGGTCTAATAATATAAATTGTGAATTGATAAACTGTAGGCATCTGTAGTGTAAAAAATATAAAAGGTGCATTTTTTTAAATTTTGTTTTTAAAATTAGCAACGTTTAGCGACGGGTAGTGACGTTTAGTGACATTTTTCTGCGTCGCTAATATGTATCGCAACGTCGTTACTCTATAACGGTAACGTTGCTAGGAGTCTCTAAACGTCGCTGATATGCTGACATGACGATATTGCCATGTCAGCTATACGTCGCTGAATTTGTCGTAACACATTGCTAATAACAAAAATATTGGCGACGTTTACCGACACCTATGAATTCGCTAAAATGGCAACATGGAGATGCAAAATGTCGCCATATTCAAAATATTTGGCGACGTATTAACGTCGCAACTAAACGTCACTATAGCGACGTATAGCGACATTTCTTATCAGCGACTAGCTAAAACATGACTACCATGAAATGTCGCTAAATACGTCGCTAAATACGTCGCTAAATACATTTAGCGACATATTTTACCATTTTAGCAACATTTTTAAACGTTGCTAAAATGACATATTTTGGTAGTGGTTCCAGAAGTTCTTTGAGAACTTACTGGTTCTTGGGAGCAGATCGTGTGGGACGAATCTTGCTATGAGCAACGGTGACCTTCATCACCCCAGCAAGCAGAGATCTATCTTTTTTCTCTTCTCTCTTTGTGATATGTTATGTCCGTGTACAACTGCTATGACAAGGAAGAACAGTGTTCTGGAAGTAGTAATAAAAGTTAATCAAATTATTGTGTTGTGTTAGAATCGAGAATCTCAGAGGGCAAACTTGTTTGTTGGCACTTTTGAATCTCGACTACTACTTCAGGATTAAACAGAGGGTAGTCTGTAAAGTTTTCTTAAACTTCTGTTCATGGTCCATTCTTCCATATTTTGATTTAACCTCGGGAATAACAATATCAAAGCAAGATCTGAAGAAAGATGGAGAACAACTGTGCAAACCTTCTCGACACAAGTTTTAACAAACTTGAGAAGTTTGACGGGGAACATTACAACGTCTGGAAGAGAAAGGTCAGACAGAATCTTCAACTCGTAAACGTGGACTACGTGTTGACAGATCCTGAGCCTATTATTCCGGAGGGTGATGATGCTACTGTTCGGATGGTTGCTAATGCAACTACTAAAATGAACAAGTGGAGGAGAG
This sequence comes from Iris macrosiphon, assembly GCA_036927795.1. Classification (NCBI taxonomy): domain Eukaryota; kingdom Viridiplantae; phylum Streptophyta; class Magnoliopsida; order Asparagales; family Iridaceae; genus Iris; species Iris macrosiphon. The sequence goes on from JAYESA010000012.1 coordinate 35,159,910, forward strand.
ACACTAACATCTACAAGTTGCTGATTCTGAACTCTATGGAGGATACTCTAGCAGAGTCATACAGCAAGACGAACCATGCTAAGGTCGTTTGGGAGTCACTGGAAAAGTATTACAATGCGGATGAGAACCACAACAAGAACATGTGACTTAAATGGTTTGGAATATGCGATTTGAGGACGACAAGACGATATTGCCTCAAGCCAAGAAATTTCTCAAGTTTCGTCAAAAACTTGGCATGCCCATTGTCACGCCCCAATCCCAAAATACGTAGGACTAGAAATACGTAAATATGCGAGCTACGTATCAAGTGGACTCCTGTCCAACTCAATTATGTATAAGATATTCAATAATGGTTACTATCTAGATAACACAATAAATATATCTATGTCTCAATCCACAATGAAACAAAAAACAAGAATGGATAACATATATCATGGTGTGCACCCCATACAATACTTGTCTGAATAGACTCGAAAGAAATAACATGAGTCTACAAACACTAGACTATATCAGCAAAAAATGAGCAATAAAAACATAATAAATGAACATGAAAGACATGATACAAATATCTGATCACGATACCTGTACACTGAGGTGATACTCATCAGCTACTCCAGAAAATTCATCGACAATCAACTCTTCTATCTGGAAGGGAACCTGCAGGTCCTCAGGGAGACGTAACAAGAAAAAAAAAATACAAGATGTATAAACTGTAAATAACTCAAACTGATGCAAGGGTGATTCTAACCGCCTAAACATGCAATTTGGAGGACAACTTTCATACGCATGGGTAAAATTTAGGCTAACTCGACAAGACCACGTAGCTCAAGGCTAGTGGCGTACATATACTGTCAACAGTCCTTTTTATCCGTCTGTAACGTTCCAAAAATGCCAGTGGGCATCTGCATAACTCATAAAATCCACATAGTTCCTCTCCAGAAATTATGGTATACCATGGTGACTGTCCCATACGCATAGTAGTTGTCCTCTCCCATAATCCATACTGACCAAGTCATGTCCATAACCTGCCAGTTTTGTAACTGCTTGAGTCTCTAATACCCTAGTCATAGCAGTTACGTTTTCTATCCGTCACATGTTCCTTACGTATCGATAACAAGTCGAATACATAGTCTGTGCCCCTAACAAGATGTCACAATCGTGTCGTGTGTGTCATGGCCAATAAAAATATAAGTATATCCCCCAATCATAAGATAGTCTACTAATACTAGGTTAATATGCATAACATAAGTACAAGTCATGGAACGACTAACCCAGTCGCTTGCGCGCGTGCATGTGGCCGGCACAACCAGCGCTGTCGCGGTGGGGCGTCCGGGACGACGTGCAAGCTGCCAGACGGTGAGCTGGGCGGGTGAGCATCGCAGCCGCGGGGCGGGTCGCAGTCGTGGCCAGAGGAACGTGGGAATGGTCGTGGGGAAAGAAAGTGAGTTCGGTTTATATGTGGTCTTGGCTTGGTCATTAAAGGACAAAAAAAAGGGGGCTGATGACAGAGGCACTACGAAATATATTCAGGCTGGTTCAAATTTTATTTTTAAATTTTTTACTTAAAATTTTACTCGGAATTAGTTCAAAATTTTATTTAGTACTGCCAAAATTTTGACAGTCCTTTCAATAGGTTTGACTGTCAAAATTTTGACAATTTATTGAATTACATATATTATTTAGGACTTCCTTTCAATAGGTTGGACTGTCAAAATTTTGACAATTTATTGAATTACATATATTATTTAGGACTGTCAAAATTTTGACAGTCCAAACTATTAGAAGGCTATAAAAATTTTGACAGTCTTAAATAAATTTTGTGAACTAGTCCTGAGTAAAATTTTAAATGAAAAATTTAGACAAAATTATTTGAGATAGTCCGAGTTATCTTTGCAGTGTTTTTATCAAGAACAAAAAAAAAAGGAAATATAGGCCGGTATGCTGTGTGTAGGTTTGAAAATTGGAGAAGTTTCAAAATTTAGAGTTTAAGGAAAATTCTATTTCCAAAAATAGAAATTTACTATAGGGATGATTTCATATTTAATGCGAATTGAATGCTTGATTTAGCAAGGTATTAATGAGGGGTTTGAATTTCAAATCACAGAGGTTGAAAAATAGTGTCGGGTGTGGAAGTTTCTGTTCGTACGGGAATTTCAAATCACAGAGCATTATACATACTTTTTTGTTTTATAAATTTTAAATAAGAATTCTTACCTAATAGAGAACAAAATGAAATATAAAAATACGATTTTTTTTAAATAAAGTAATATATTTATATATAACTGCAAGAAAGGGGAGGGGTTTGGTAAAATTATAGGAAGGAGACAACTCGCCAACTGAGTTGGCGAGTTGTTGGGGAAACAAATGGCCCGCCAACCCAGTTGACGGGTGGGAGTTATATATATATATATATATATATATATATATATATATATATATATAGAGAGAGAGAGAGAGAATAAGGGAGGTGAGGTGGCACCTCACTCTCAAAACAAGGGTGGCGGTGATGTGGCACAATTTCAACCACACAAACGAGGGGAGGGGGTTAAGTGCAATTTGCCAATTATGAAATGTGTGGCTGAGATTGTGCCACGTCACCGCCACCCTTGTTTTGAGAGTGAAATGCCATCTCACCTCCCTTATTCTCTCTCTCTCTCTCTCTCTCTCTCTCTCTCTCTATATATATATATATATATATATATATATATATATATATATTATTTCTTTATAAATCAATTAAATTTTATAAATGGATAATAACAAATCATCTATTATAATATTACAAAAATTTACATTGATAATAACAAAACAAAAATATTTATTAAAAATTTTAAATCTAAAAATTCAAATAATACCAAAAAATATCAAATAAATAGTATTATGGGATATTTTAGCAAATGCCCCTACAAAAAATGTCAAAAGTAGTATATACCTTAGTAAAAAAAAACTAGCAAATCCTCCAAAAATAAAAAAAATCGGTTAAAAGAGTACGGACATATCTTAAAATTTTATCTATATATATTTGTATAGATAAAATTTCACTTTTATAGATTTATATAGATATATATATACAATTATCTATATATATTTAGAATTTCACTAATTATGTAGATATATATAGATATTATTTGTTAGATAATTGTATATAGATATTTGTATATATTTAGAATCTATATTATCTGTATACAATTATCTAATATTATCTATTAAACAAAAAAGTAAAATTATCTGCTATCTAATATATATTATCTATATATATATATTAGATAATTGTATATTAGTAAAAATTATCTAATATATATTATCGATATTATCTGTTAAACAAAAATATCTAACAATTATCTAACAAAAACATATGTTAACAAATATATATATATATATATATATATATATATATATATATACATATATATATAATATATATATATATATATATATATATATATATATATATATATATATATATAAGTGAAATTCTAAAAATATGTTAATTTTTTTGGAAAAAAAATAGATTTTAGAATTTCACTTTTATCTCTCTCTATATATATATATATATATATATATATATATATATATATATATATATATATATATATATATATATATATATATATATATATATAACATATGTTTTTGTTAGATATTTGTATATATCTACATAATTATCTAACAAAAAATATGTTAGATAATTATTAGATATTTTTTGTTTAACAGATAATATAGATAATATATATTAGATAATTTTCACTAATATACAATTATCTAATATATATAGATAATATATATTAGATAACAGATAATTTTACTTTTTTGTTTAACAGATAATATTAGATAATTGTATACAGATAATGTAGATTCTAAATATATACAAATATCTATATACAATTATCTAACAAAAAATATCTATATATATCTACATAATTAGTGAAATTCTAAATATATATAGATAATTGTATATATATCTATATAAATCTATAAAAGTGAAATTTTATCTATACAAATATATATAGATAAAATTTTAAGATATGTCCGCACTCTTTTAATCGATAAAGATTTATTTTTGGAGGATTTGCTAGTTTTTTTTTACTAAAGTATCTGTAGTAAGTGCAAACATCTGGCGGTGTAAAATTTTTAGTGCAAACATCTTAGTAAGTGCAAACATCTGGCGGTGAGGTGGCACCATCTGAGGAATTTTTGTCATCCCCGCGGCCGCGGTCAGGAGCCCTAGATTCCGTCGACGAAGGTGAAGCGGCGTCATTCCCGCGGCCGCGGTCAGGAGCCCTAGAATCCGTCGACGAAGGTGAAGCGGCGTCATTCCCGCGGCCGCGGTCAGGAGCCCTAGAATCCGTCGACGAAGCCGCCCTCGGGAATGACCGCGGCCACCGACGGAGCCCTAGAATCCGTCGACGAAGCTAGCTGATGCCATTCCCGCGGCCACCGACGGAGCCCTAGATTCCGTCGACGAAGCCGCCCTCGGTCATTCCCGCGGCCACCGACGGAGCCCTAGAATCCGTCGACGAAGCCGCTTCACCCTCGGTCATTCCCGCACCACCGACGGAGCCCCCACCCGCAGCTTTCCAGAGCCCGGTTCACGAGGATGACCGGTTCCGCGCCGCGGCAGGTGGTTCGAGGAAGCGGTGAAGTCCACCCAGAGCCCCCTCGGCTTCCCAGAGCCCCCACCGCGACTGCGTCCACCCATAGCCCCCTCGGCTTCCCCCTTCCCCACCGCGATTGCGTCCACCCAGAGCCCCCTCGGCTTCCACCTTCCCCTCCGCGAAGCATCCACCCAGAGCCCCCTCCCCCACCCCTCGGCTTCCCCCTCCCCCACCCCTCGGCTTCCACCCAGAGCCCGAAGCTCCTCTGCGGGCTCCACGACCGGATGGACTCCAACGTCACCACCATCCTCCCCAGGTTAAAAAGTGAATCCTTTCAAACCCTATTTTCTTTCGAGTCTTCATTTACTGACAAATCTAGGTTTCGGTGTGTGAAGGACCGAGTATGATCGAGGAGTCAACACCTTCTCCCCCGGTGGGGAGGCTGTTCCAGATGGAGTACACCATCGAGGCCATCAGGCTGAAGACGAAGGAGGGTGTCGTGCTCGCTGTAGAGAAGAGGGTCACCTCTCCTCTGCTGGTATATCAAACGCATCCAGTCTTTCCTATCTATTGCTATTTACTAGCTTGGTGTACTTTCCAGAATGCCGTGTCCGACACACACTAAGAAACACACTATAGGCGAGTTGAAGAAAAAGTCATTCATATTTTGTTTATTCGTTATTGTGTTTAATTTTGTAGGAGATGGTGTTGATTTGGGAGATGATGTAGGAGATGGAGATGAAGATGATTTGGACACCATTACGCCGAAGATAGGAATGGAGTTTGCTACACAGGAGGATGCGTACAATTTTTATAACCGGTATGCATTGAAGATGGGATTTGGAACTAGATGGTCATCCACTAGTAGGTCTAGGTCTGATCCCAATTTAGTCATATCCAGATTAATTGTATGTAGCAAGGAAGGAAAAAAAAGAGTCTTGAAGAAACCAATTGTGGACGAAGAGGTATATCATCGTCGTGAGATACGGGTTGATTGCAAAGCAATGATCAAGATTTATCTTACAAAGTCAGGAAGATGGAGAGTTGGAAAATTTGTTTCTGCACATAACAATCACGAGTTATCCACTCCATCGAAAGCAATAAAGCATCGGTCTCATAAGAAGGTCCACCGTCAACCAGTAGTGAAGAACTTAATTACTCAGCTTCATAGCGAAGGCATATCAAACGCAAGCATTGCAAGAGTGGTCAATTCCTTCGAGCCTGACCTACAACACTTGATTACACCACAACAAGTCCATGATCACCTAAGAGTTGAGAGGAAGAACAATTTGGGCAAAAATTGTGCTAAAATTGTTAAGCATTTTATCGAAAAAAAGGACCAAGATCCGAAGTTTTACTCAAGCATTGAATTAGATGATGACTACACATTAAGAAGTATTTTTTGGGCTGATAGAAGATCACAAGAATCCTACCAAAAGTTTAGTGATGTAATTATATTTGATGTGACATATCGTACTAATAATTTCTGTTTACCATTTGCTCCTTTTACTGGTATCAATCATCATCGACAATCTACCTTGTTCGGATGTGCATTGTTAGCTGATGAGACAGAGCAGACGTTTGTGTGGTTATTTGAGCAGTGGCTTAAATGTATGGGGGGTAAAGCACCAGGAGCTATCATTACTGATCAGGATGCAGCTATTGGGAATGCAATTGCTAGAGTTTTTCCAAATACTATACACCGATATTGTGATTGGCATCTAGACAAGAATGTTGGAGAGCATTTGGTCCATCTTAAAGCTATCCACGGATCCGAGTTTGAATTGCATTTCAATAGACTACGAAGTAGTAGCAGTATATGTGAAGCCGAAGATTGTTGGAAAGAGATGATGGCAACGTACAAGCTACGAGAAAAAAGTTGGTTGCCAAAGTTGTGGGAGCGGCGAGCTAGTTGGTTACCTTGTTATTTGAATGATAAGTTTCTTGCAGGCACGCGTACAAGTCAAAGAGCGGAAAGCATAAATGCTTTTTTCGATACATATGTTCATGCAAGTACACCCTTAACTGAGTTTGTCGTTCAATATGACAAGGCATTGGCAAGTCGTCGAAAAGCCGAGGAGGATGAAGATTTCAAAACTATCGATACTAGGCCCGTACTATCTTTAGAATGGCCACTTGAGGAGCAAGCTAGTAGATGCTATACAAGAGCCTTGTTTTATATTTTCAAACAAGAAATGAAGGATGCCCAGATTTATTGGGCTGATAAAGTGCACAAAGAAGGAACAATAACTACATATCTTGTTGGACGGGCGACAAAAGAGAGAAGTAAATGGAGGACTGTGTTATATGATTCTAATGGGGTTGTAGTTTCATGCGGCTGTAGACATTTTGATTATGTTGGATTACTTTGCAGACATGCCCTGTGCATATTGTGGAAGAAACATATTCCAGAGATACCGGATCGTTATATTTTGAAGCGATGGACCATTAAATCTCAACATCGATTTGGAGATGTTGGCATGGGTGCTACCATTGAAAATTCTGAAGTGGATCGTAATCTTCATTGGGGTATTCGTTACAAATGCAACAAGGCTTTGGAGGTTGCATATAAGGTGCCTAACTTTGCTGCTGAATTTGATAGGTTTCTAACAAGCAAGTTAGAAGAATATGATAACTTAAGATTGTCTGAAGGAGATGATGTACCATCCCAAGGAATGAATCACCAAGTTGATCCTATTGCACCAACCGTATCCCAAAATTCATCAAGTTTAATTCCAGAAATTAATATTCGTGATCCTACGACATCTCAGAGGCATAAAGGGCGACCAAGACTTCCTTCCAGATTATCTTCCGGATTAGAATTGTCTCAAAAAGAGGCTACTAAAAAAAGAAAAACATGCGGATTTTGTGGAAAAAAGGGTCATTACAGGACTGGGTGTAGCAAAGCTAAGGTATTGTATAAGTTCAAGAATTTTTATCCTTGTCTCTTTTTAATGAGTTAATTGAGAATATGTTGAACTTTCAGGTAAACAATATTGTATACAGTGGTCAATCTGATCCGGGTGGTTCACAAGCACTTCCAAGAGCTCACTAGGTAATTTAGAAACTGTACACATAAAATTTGCAGTAAATTCTAAGAATATGATCTTTTGTCAACCAATTTCTATTGTAAAATAAGTTTGTTAGAGGTTTGCTAAGAATATGATCTTTGAAGTTTGCTAGAGGAACTTTGTTTCAGCGAATGTTTATCTTTTTTTTTGTATGTATTGCAGCTGTTGGTCTATGAATTCATGCCAAACGGTACACTACGTGACCATCTCTCTGGTAAGCATCTTTATTTCCTGTCATCCTAGAACTGTTCACATGTTAGAATATGGCCATATTTTTGTGTTATGGTTATTGTTGTTGTTTGTTGGCCATCCTAAATGATTTGTGCCGTTGAAAGTAATCCTAGATATCTTCACATCTATAATTCATTACGATTGAAAATGAAGGTCCTCCAAATTCCTTGTCATTTTGGATTGCCCATGATGATCTTTGACATTACTTGTTCTTTTTGTTCCTATCATGTTGTATCTACAACTCATATAGGAGGATGCACTTCATTTTATTTTATCTAGTTTGACTAATGCTTGGACTACTTGGAGTGGTTTCTCATGTTTATCCTGGTAATCTTTGCGTTCAAGGGATTATGATTTTCCATCTTACCTTACTTACTATGGAAGCTACTTTCACAGCCTAGTGGTTTCTCATGTTTATACTGATACCTGAATCTTGGTATATCAGAAGAGATACATACTTACATTGGATGAAAGTCAAGTTCCCAAAAAGATATTTGTACTGCCTTCGCCAGTAGGTCACTTGTATTATATCAGGTATACATTAACTTCTAATAGTTTATTAATAATTATTTATTTTCTGATGCCAACAAATTCGATACTCCAATTCAAAATTATCGATATTGTCGATACCATCGATACTGATACTTATAGGAAGGATCCGATATTGATACTGCGAACACTAGAGCACCGCATTGTTGCTAAATCAATACTATATCTCAAACCAGAGCCACTACTGAAAATAGAATGTGCACTCCCTATATCAAATGCTGCAAACCTCCAGCCAAGCAATCAAACCTTGGTTAAATCATTTCTACACACAATTACTCAAACCAAGATTATATAACTTACATCTAATGTTGCTAAATCAATACTATATCTCATCTGTTGATGTGTTTATTTAGTTATTACATATTGTAGCATATGTACGTCTCTTAAAAAGTAATTATGACTGCTGATGGCCAGTTTTCTGATAGGTTTCGAGGGATACCTATTTTTGTTTCAAGAATTTTGAATTCTAAAATTAGTTCTTGTGGAGAAAGAAAGAAAGAAAGAAACAGAGCCACTACTGAAAATAGAATGTGCACTCCCTATATCAAATGCTGCAAACCTACAGCCAAGCAATCAAACCTTGGTTAAATCATTTCTACACACAATTACTCAAACCAAGATTATACAACCTACAGCCAAGCCAAGCAATATTCCTTAAATCATAGTTCAACAAAGAGGATTATAAACCATGCCTACATTGTTATAATATTCAAGTAAGGCTGTGAACTGGCCAGGCTTTTGTAAAACCTAGGACTGAAAGATTATTGCGTTTAGAAGTACACTGAAGCTGAATTTGTTCCATAAAGAGGTTTGGATGCATAATACTTTTTTTTATGATGATTAATATCTTCCGCTACTAAATAGCTGCCACAACTATTCTATTGCAGTGCATCGACACATGGCTCAGGAGGATACTGGAAAATCATTTAGTAGAGCATGATACTGGAAAATCATCTTGCGAAGAAGAAAATCATCTTTTTGAGATGATACTGGAAAATCATCTCTTAGTTTGGTAACTGTGAAGTTAGAGGGTGCTCCGTCGACAATCTATTTACAAATAGTAGCATCGAGTTCATGAATGTTGAGAGTGCATCTCTTGCGCCTGTGACTTGTCTTTACTTCTTATATACCAATAGTTGGGCTTAAGCTGTGGTGCTGTTTTAGTGATATTTAGCTTGTTGCGTATCTGGTAATGTTTAATCTTCAACTGTACAGACAATCTAATATTTTTATGACAATGCATTGAGAATATTTGATGATACTTTCTTAACAAGTGATGCAATGGATGCAAGTCTTTGATTGTTAGCTTATTCGTTGCCTGTTGTCAATGGATGCAAGTCTTTGATTGTTAGCTTATTCGTTGCCTGTTGTCAATGGATGCAATTTGTAACGTAACTGTGTGCTGCTGACTTTGAAGGCTGTTCTCCTTCTAGAGTTCTGATACTACCCTCCTTCCCTACAGTCTGCACTTGCCATTGTCTGGACTAGTGTTTGAGTTTAATTAACTGCACTACTGAGACTACTGTCTACTTAACTAGCTGATACTGGCACATAGGAAAACTTAACTAGTTAGCTGCATTTAGTCTACCACTACTGGACTAATAAATAGATTGGTAATCACCCTTATGAAAGAAAAACTTAACTAGCTAGCTGATACTGAGCCATAGAAATGGCACTTATCAAATTTATGATCAATGTTACTAACCTTATGAAAGAAAAACTCTTCCATCAATGAAAATAGGTAGGCCGGTGAAACATCATGTATGAAGCTCGACACCCCAGTTGTTCAGAAAAACAACATTCTAGCCAAAAGGTGAAATTTTGGTGATCAGATATGCTACTTATTATCATCATCAAAGTTATTTGTTAATGCAAAAAGATCATGCCTAAAAAGTTTGTGATATGAGAAAGTAATATTTTTGAAGTTTGTATGATTTTTCGGGAAAATCATTGATATTCCCAACAGAGAAATCTCCATGATGAACTACATCCATCAAAATTAACTTGAGCTAAACCATTTCAATCAACAAACTTCAGGTTTAAGGATGCATGCAAAAACTGAGAGCCTAGAGAAAGTACCTTCTAGTCAACTTAACTATCCTAAACCGTAATGCACAAGAGGAGGCTAAAATCAATCACTACCAATCACACAGCATTGAAACTCTTATACATGAAAAGCATCATTGGAAACAAGATATCAAAGTTTTTTCCTACATACAGTGCTAAGTTTGTTGATTAATAATTGTGCAGAAAGTACAAGATTGCAATTTGGTGTTCCTTGAGTTTTTTCATATATGGGTTTGCTAGAAGCCTTGAACCCACAAAAATCCCTTCCCTGCTCACTTACTACTAATACATTACTGAAAGACAACAGATGGTGAAACTTTAATTTGATAATGATCGGCATAGACATGGTCAAGAATAAAGGATTTTTACCTTGAGAAATTCAAGTTCAAAAGAATCATATATATGCTGCTATTTCTTATATTTCAGTTTGAATGTACATATATAAGAAGGATATTGATACAATTCACTACTATTCTGTAATTCGAAATTCAAGTTCAAAAGAATCATATGTATGCTGCTCTTTCTTATATTTCAGTTTGAACGTACATTGATAATTTGGATATTGATACAATTCACTACTATTCCGTAATTCTTGTGCAAAAACAAAAGCACATCTCATCTCAGTGAAATCTGACCCCAAAAACAAAAGCACATCTCATGATCTCATCTCAGTGAAATCTGACCCATACTCCCTGGCTGGTGGGCACTCCTGCATGAACCACAAACAAGAGATAGTATCCGGACGGTGCGATCTGTGGCGTCGGCGGTGCGAGGACGTCTGCCTCGTACATGAAGGGCCTGGCCGCTGGCCTCGTCCCCTCCAACGTCAGCACCACCATCCGTTGGTTCATCCCTGCTCAGCTCCGTTGGGTAGTTTGTCGTTTTGGAGAAGTCGTAGGTGCGGTGCGGATTACTTCCTTCCACCAGGACCCGCCCGAAGGTGTCGAGGATCGCCGAGGAGTGGTACAGCCGGGGGATCTGGGACGGGTTCAGGACCTGGAATCGCGAGCCGGCAGGGGACTTGGGGGAGTATATGACCGGCGTGTAGACGGGGTTCTCCGCCAGCTCCCACGCGGCAGTGCCGGAGCCGGCACCGTTCACAATCAGCACGTCTCCGGTCGGTAGCAGCACCATATCACCCATCACCCGCGGCATGGGCATCGTCTCCATGGCCCAAGCTGGGTTCGGGTCGGTGACGGTTATCCGCCCGCAGGTCTTTGCAGCGGGTAATAAGACCTTCCTGGTGTTGGCCGCCTCGTAGGAGCCGGACGGCGCACGGAGAGGAAGTTGGGGAACACGAACCAGTCGGCATTGGCATTGGCATTGGCATCGGCATCGGCATCGGCTAGCTTCGTCGACGGATTCTAGGGTTCCGTCGGTGGCCGCGGGAATGACCGAGGGCGGCTTCGTCGACGGAATCTAGGGCTCCGTCGGTGGCCGCGGGAATGGCATCAGCTAGCTTCGTCGACGGATTCTAGGGCTCCGTCGGTGGCCGCGGTCATTCCCGAGGGCGGCTTCGTCGACGGATTCTAGGGCTCCTGACCGCGGCCGCGGGAATGACGCCGCTTCACCTTCGTCGACGGATTCTAGGGCTCCTGACCGCGGCCGCGGGAATGACGCCGCTTCACCTTCGTCGACGGAATCTAGGACTCCTGACCGCGGCCGCGGGGATGACGCCGCTTCACCTTCGTCGACGGAATCTAGGGCTCCTGACCGCGGCCGCGGGGATGACGCCGCTTCACCTTCGTCGACGGAATCTAGGGCTCCGTCGGCGGCCGCGGGAATGACCGAGAGCGGCTTCGTCGACGGATTCTAGGGCTCCTTCGGTGGCCGCGGGAATGACCGAGGGGGACTTGAGTGCCGCGGGAATGAAGCTGAGGAATTATTGAGAGAATAATTAGGGGGACTTAAGTGCAAACATATCACTTAAGCCTCATTTGTAAGATGGAGGGCTGAGATGGTGCCACCTCACCGCCACCCTCATTTGAGAGTGAGGTGCCATCTCACCTCCCTTATTCTCTCTCTCTCTCTCTCTATATATATATATATATATATATATATATAAGTGAAATTCTAAAAATATGTTAATTTTTTTGGAAAAAAAATAGATTTTAGAATTTCACTTTTATCTATCTATATATATATATATATATATATATATATATTAACATATGTTTTTGTTAGATATTTGTATATATCTACATAATTATCTAACAAAAAATATGTTAGATAATTGTTAGATATTTTTTGTTTAACAGATAATATAGATAATATATATTAGATAATTTTCACTAATATACAATTATCTAATATATATAGATAATATATATTAGATAATATATATTAGATAACAGATAATTTTACTTTTTTGTTTAACAGATAATATTAGATAATTGTATACAGATAATGTAGATTCTAAATATATACAAATATCTATATACAATTATCTAACAAAAAATATCTATATATATCTACATAATTAGTGAAATTCTAAATATATATAGATAATTGTATATATATCTATATAAATCTATAAAAGTGAAATTTTATCTATACAAATATATATAGATAAAATTTTAAGATATGTCCGCACTCTTTTAATCGAATTTTTTTATCTTTGGAGGATTTGCTAGTTTTTTTTTTTTACTAGGGTATATACTACTTTTGACATTTTTTGTGGTGGCATTTGCTAAAATATCCCATAATACTATTTATTTGATATTTTTTGGTATTATTTAAATTTTTAGATTTAAAATTTTTAATAAATATTTTTGTTTTGGTATTATCAATGTAAATTTTTTTGTAAAATTATAATATATAATTTGTTATTATCCATTTACAAAATTTAATTGATTTAGAAAAAAATAATATATACACATATACACACACACACACAGATATATATATATATATATATATATATATATATATATATATATATATATATCCAACTCCCACCTGCCAACTGAGTTTGCGGGCACTTTGTTTCCCCCAACAACTCGCCAACTCAGTTGGCAAGTTCTCCCCTTCCCTATAATTTAACCAAACCCCTTCCCTTTATTGCAATTATATATAAATATATTACTTTATTTAAAAAAAACCGATAAAAATATCTAATTTATGTTCTAATTTCATATAGGTAATAATTTAGATTTCAAACAAAATTCAAACTTCTTTTATTAACATATTTTTTTTATCGATTTCAACTTATAAATTTAATTGAATTTGATTTAAAATATATTAAAAAATTAGATTAGTTTGGATTCAATCTATTTCTACTGGCTAAGATATTAACCGTATGAGTATCCCTTCCTTCACCATAAATAAATAAATAATTTTTTTTATCCCTAAATAATTATATTTTAAGTAAAACAATGTTACACCCAAAAAAGATACCAATATATATATATATATATATATATATATATATATATATATATATATATATATATATACTTGATTTATATGGATTCAATTTAATCTTATATAGTTAGTACTATTTTTTAATACCTAATTGTATATAGCAAGGTTTGATACATATAGCAAGGTTTCAAATTTGTAGTCTTACCTATATTGGGCATTAATAATATCCATATTGGTCTTGTATTTGCCAATTTCCCTTTTACGTTCGTGTATATATAAGTGCTCTTCGTTCGTTCAGAAGAACAGAAGAATAAAGACAAATCAAGTCTAAAGGTAAGAACTTTTCATACCAATAACTTATATTTTTAAGGGAAAGTATATTTACTGATACAATCAAGGTCTTTCTTTTGTGTCGGGTACCATCCGCAGTTAGGAATTGCTGTCTCGTGGAGAAGTTTTTGAAGTCCACCAAATTTATATTAAATATATATAAAAAATTGGCTGGGAAGGAAAATTCTTTGGCTTCCTAATAGACGCAACTAAATGGAAACTTTGATATTAGAATAGTCCCTATCTTTTGATTTGTCTTCTTGTGTTTTCCAAAATTTTAGGATAATTATTTTATTTTACTATTTACCATTAAGAGAGGAAAAACTACTTAGACAGAAAAGGATTTAGATGTTTCATATAGCAAGTTTTCCATTTGGTTGATTGGGTTTTATACGGTAAAGTTTGGCCGATTTGTTTATATAACAAGGTTTCCATTCGACAATATCAATATTTGTGTTGGATCCAGTCTGAATTTGACAACAATAAATTATGGAGCCCAAATATGATCAAATATTGATTTGATACGATTTAAAAATATACATTATATATTTGATTTAATTTGATTTACAAATCTGTACCCAATATTTAATTTGATCAGATTTATGCATATTTTAGTTAATGGGTTTTCCTTCTATGACCTAAAATATGGTATATATAAGTTGAAGGTGGAGGTAGTTAATGAGTTTCCTTCTATGACCTAAAATAGGGTATATATAAGTTGAGGGTGGAGGGACAAAGTAAAGCACAAACTGGAGAAATATGGAGATTCAGGGTTCTTGTCCAATAAGTCTATACGTCCTCTAAGGGCTTGCCATCCAATCTAGGAGTCGCCGCCTTCGTCACCTTCGTTCAGGGAGATTGGAGATTGGTACGGATAATTCTTCTTCTTGTTCTTCTTTGATTCGTATCAGCTGGCCAAGTCACATGCTGGTCCCGTGAATTTTGGGACTGGGGTGTGACAATTACCCTAGTTGTTGTTTGACCAATTATGTTGTGTTTGATTGGATTTTTTTTTTCAATAGAAAATATTTCTATCACAAAATTTTTACTAATTGTAGTATTTGATAGTTTATATTTTTTCATGGAATCATTTTGTAGAAAACTATTATTTTTCATATTTTTTTTCAAAATGGTGGAAAATAAATCTTGTCCAACTCAGAAAAATAATGGCAATCAAACACAAAATTAAGTTTTCCATGATTTTTTTAAAAAATTCTATAACAAAATTTTCATAGAAAAATAAATTGTGGAATTAATTTATTTTTCACATAATTTTCATCTTGCAATAGTTTTTTTTTTTTTTTTTTTTCTAACAGCTAGAATGTTATTTGAATTGCATTATGTTTATTTAACCTGACTTAGAAAAGATGAATAGATGTTTTTTTAGAATAAACGGGGAGAAGAATTCATTAATGATAATTAACGAAAAATCTAAACGATTTGTCGGCTAGTCAACACTTGTGGCAGCTAGAATCTGCCGATTTTGTTGAGTCCACAGTATGACATATTGTCAATGGTAACAAGGAATTCGTTTCCCGATAACGAGTCTGACTCGATGATTGATGAAGAGAGGTCGTATGTATTAATTAATAATTGGACATTTAGATATAACGTCCATAATGCATATAGAAGTTACTAACATTATAAAAACCATATTTGTGTTAGGTCCAGTTTGTCTGAATTTGGCAACAGTAAATTATGGAGCCCAAATATGATCAAAGATTTGATTTGATACGATTTGAAAATCTACATTAAATATTTGATTTGATTAGATTTACAAATCTGTACCCAATATTTAATTTGATCAGATTTATGCATATTTTAGTTAATGGGTTTTCCTTCTATGACCTAAAATAGGATATATATAAGTTGAAGGTGGAGGTAGTTAATGAGTTTCCTTCTATGACCTAAAATAGTGTATATATAAGTTGAGGGTGGAGGCACAAAGAAAAGCACAAACTGGAGAAAAGTGAAGATTCATGGTTCTTGTCCAATAAGTCTATACGTCCTCTAAGGACTTGCCATCCAATCGAGGAGTCGTCGCCTTCCTCACCTTCGTTCAGAGAGATTGGAGATTGGTACGGATAGGGTGAGTGATTTAATCAGGGCCGGCCCTGAGCTCACAGGGCCCGGGACGAACTTTCAAAATGAGGCCCATACATAATGTAAAAAAAATAAGACAAAAGTAAAATAAAAAATTTGCCTCCACCAAGATTTGAACTAGGAACCTCTTGTGTGCAAGTCTAATGTAATAACCACTACACAACAATTACTTTGTGATAAGAATGGTCCATGGTAAATACTAGTTCTATTTTCGGTACAAAATTATTTATATATTTAAACAAAAAATTTTTTTGGGCCCTTCTGGCCCATGGGGCCCTGGGCGGTCGCCCTGTCCGCCCTGGGCCAGGGCCGGCCCTGGATTTAATAGTAATCTCTATATTTTCTTCTTGATTTTTTTGTGTGCTCGAGTGTGGGTGATGGGGTTGAATCTATTAGGACAAAGAGTTCAACATTAATTTTTGTCAATCTTGTAATTTCACCTGAGTTATATAGATTGAGACTTTATCTGTGCTTGATGTTCGCTAGACGAGTGTTGGTTATCTCAGGTGGGTTGACCTAAGTTTCCATTGCGGCCAGTTTCAGACACGATGCCGAAGCGCTTGTAAGACGTGTCCGATCCTAACGTCTGGTATCAGAACATCTGGCTCTGGTGTTTGATTCCTAACAATTTGGAGGCTTACTAAATAGTATACAACTTGGATTTGGAAATTTAGCTTTTACATTGAACTATATGTATATAATTCTTCGTCTTGTTCTTCTTCGATCTACAAGTTCAATACCTACTAGCCGCCAACTTCTGATACCAATAAAGTCTTTCTTCGTGTCTAGTATGCTATTAAAGATTTTTATTTCGAAAAGGTTTAGGAGCCGATAAGTCTTTGGCAGTAACTTTAATCTAAAAATTATAGTTTTCTTTTGATTCTTCTTTTATATATGCTTTCCAAACTTTCAGTATAATTTTTTTTATTTTACTAATTTCCATTAAGAGAGGATGATAATACTACGTACTTTGTTAATTTTTACAGGTACAGAAATATGGCTCGAATAAGGCAAGTAAAACATAAAAATCTGAAGGTGGGCTATAGGAAGAGGAGAGGAGGTCTGTTGAAGAAGGCTAGAGAACTATCAATCCTCTGCGGGATCCAGGTCTTGTTGATATGCATCAATCAAGCTGGAGAAGTCGACAGTTGGCCCGAAGACGCCAAAGAGGTCCTCGACGCCATCGCTAGATACCGAGGCCGCAGCCAGGTCGACCGGGGCAAGCACATGGATGACTTGATTGGCTATCTACTGAAGCAAACGAGCAAAAGGGACCCGAACCGGCAAATCCTGGCAGACTTAGCACAGAGAGCCGCTTCAAAGCTGGACGCTGTAAGGATCAGGATCCGAAAACTTACCATCATGAGCAATGCTTCTGAATCGAACAGAGACAAAAATTTTCAAGAAAAAGAAGAAGTAGGAGGAGTAGAGAACAATATCACAAATCCACCACAGAGTAGTGAACTTGATAGTAAGTTTGAAGGAGCAGAGAACAATATCACAAATCCACCACAGAATAGTGAACCTGATAGTAGTACTGTGGAGTCTACTATTTCTCATGCTGA
Source organism: Iris macrosiphon (assembly GCA_036927795.1). Lineage (NCBI taxonomy): Eukaryota > Viridiplantae > Streptophyta > Magnoliopsida > Asparagales > Iridaceae > Iris > Iris macrosiphon. The sequence continues at coordinate 35,177,784 of JAYESA010000012.1, forward strand.
ATCTGCAGCGAATAATGATGTCCAACATCAACAACAATATTATAATTATGCTTACGTACCTTATGGATATGCTATCCCACATTATGGATATGCTATCCCATATCTTCTTGCTCCTCCAGCTGGTCCTTCCAGTGATCCGAAGAATGTAAATGATGCAGCAGCAGCGTTAGCATTTCAGCCACCAAACCTGCTGTGGCCACAAATACCTGCCACGGGTTTGCGTCCATCTCCTGAAAGAATGACACCTGACGACAATGTCGCAAAGGGAGAAGGAGGAGAAGGAGAAGGAGGTGATTGTGGTGGTGAAGCAGAAGAGGAGGTTGATACCCAGCTCAGGTTAGGTTAGGTTTGGTGATGTAGTAGAAGCAGACTCTTAATACCTATAATTAATCTCATATTTATCTTATATATTTTTTCTTCTCTGTTTCCATTTTGGAGTCTCTAGCTGTGAGTCAGGGAGCTCCAACAATTTTGTAAGTGAAAAACAGGTAGTACATAATTTGAAAGTTATGACCCAAATTTCTTGTTTTAATAAACATTTTTTTTCCTTTTATTTATTACCCTCTTCTTGGTAACACCATGAGGTTGCCTGGAAGGTGGAAGAAACCAAAGAGGATACCATCCTTGATAGAGAAGCATGATGATGTAAAAATGATATATTTAATGTGGCTATATGAACAACAAAAGCCAAAAGAGGAAACCATCCTTGAAAGATGCTTGCATTTCTCTAATTATATATATATATATATATATATATATACAAAATCTCTGACAACGAACACAACTAAATACCTGTTTTTACATTAAAATCTCCATGCATCTTATGTCAAAAACGATGAGATGAGTGTAAATTCTTATCAACCGGCAACGGCTAACTTACCGGGACTTCGTCTCTGTGGTGCTTGTGTATTGGTATTGGGAGCCTTGCCTAGCAACAAAGCAAAAACAGGTTGTCAGAACCCAGCCCATATAATGAGGAAGTTCATTGTGCTGATAGGTAGTCAAGGAAAGCACATACTGTCTAAATGGAATTCTGGAAAAGTACTAGGCATTACTTAAGAAAAACGGATAATCATTGTCTTCATTAGAAGAGTTTCACAACAAGAATCCCTACTTGAAAGATCAAAGCTATGGATTATTTCCCAAATTTAACAAAGAAAATAGATTTATTGCCAATTTTTCCAGCAGCCCTTGGGTTAGTCATAATTGCAGATAAAGGCCTAATTCAGTAGTTTCCATGCCTATATTATCATTACCTGGAAGAACAGTGTTACAAAGCAACTTCCCAATTTACAATTATTTTCTTATTGATTTGCACAATCTTGTACTGATCACTCACTAAATGCAAACTTGCAATCAAGACAATCTACAATCTACCTTCACTTGGCTCTTCTCTGAGACATTGTTTGATAATGAAATTTCTTCAAAACTTCTAATATTTTCCTTGCTTCTAAAGATAATGGTGGCATATAGCTTCAAAATCTATAAAAGCGATCTAGGTTATGGAATGACTCTTAGAGGTGGTAGTAATCAATTGTGATGAGGCCAACAACCTCGACATAAAATAACTAAAGAAAGTAGAGGGTTTGACATCAAAAACCAATTGGTTGAGGGTTAAAGTTTCAAGTGCTTTCCAATTGTACACACATCATACTTTGCAGTTCTTAATCATTTCCCCTTAACTATGAATTGATTTAGTCAAATGATAACTTATAAATAGGACTATGGCTTAATAGGTCATTACATATTTTAGAGCCATTGTGGGCACCAAAATTTAACTACTTATACATCTTGAAATACTCACCTTCCTTTTCCACCTTTCTTGATCTGCTGCGCCATAGAAGACGGATAGGGGTTCCAGGAAAGCCTGCATTAGACCGAAGTTGCTTTTCCATGTAACGTCGGTATGTCTCAGGGAAAAGCTTTGCATCATTAACAAACAAAACAAATGTAGGAGGCCGGATAGCAGCCTGCACAAGATGAAAACTGACCTTGTTAAGAATCATGAAGAACTAAAGATAAAGATACCTTAATGAAACTTACTGAAATAGTAAGCCTTAATATCAACAAGAAAGAATAAAGTCTTAATATCGACAAGAAATATGGTTATAACAGGTCCATGCGAAATAAATCTTGTGAAAATTGATGTTTATCTTGTCGATCAAAGATTGCCATCTTTATGAAATATAACGATCAATAATAAAGGGGCATCCTGGTTTTCGAAGGATGTTAGTAGTATGCCCAAAAGCCAACTCGATTGTGTGATTGAGATACTATAGATATCTCAATCACCTTATTATGACATTAATCATATGATTTTTTTTTATCAATTATAATAAAATTCTAGTTTAGTGGCAAGTCTATGTTTAAATTGTAATCTACTATTAAACCGTATGATATTTTGAACGCACATTTGAAACAACTAAAGTAAAATTGTTCATAGTCGAAAGAGTATCTTGGACAATTCAAGCAAGACCTTAGAGTTGAGTTGATATAGTTATATTGTGCATTTGTCTCCATGCTTTGATCTCACTTAATTAGTCTACTAATCTCTTTCAACCTTTCTGGTACTTGTCAAGATATATATATATATATATATATATATATATATATATATATATATATATACAAAGGTGGAGATCTGCTCTATTTAAATTATCTTTTCACTTTTGGAACCCACACCCTTTATGTACTGACATTCCATCTTTATAAGATTTGCTTCTGGGGAAAATCGTATAAAGATGAGATAGTGACCACCATACCCCATCCAAGCATGCATTCCTGTTGATGTCACCCAGATTAACTGAAATTCCTATTCTGATGGTTAAATATGGCAGTTTTTGGTCTCAAACCTTGCTGAAACCCGGTGCCAATATTCAATATTTGATGCAATCCCCTTTCCTCAGCCATACTTCAAGGTATTGAAATGCACTAATCCTCTTATCTCATCTTGGATCTTCTCTTGTTTCAGTTGCTATTTTCATCAGCTCCCTCATGTCAACATCCCGATTTACACAAATTTGTTGTTGACGCAACATGGTCACCTAATAATATTGAGCATCTGTACACACAACTGGTTCTGACGTATGTTTCTAGAGTTTAGTATCAGTGCTTATAATGAATGTTCCCCGAACAGATACTGTCTCCACTTCCTGATTACAATGATAACTGCTATGATATTCCTTACAATCTGACAATTAAGGACGACAGTTGTTAACCTGCACTCTGTATTGGATGGCAACTACTGCCTCCTAGAATTCTGAGATCCAGTGGACAGTGGCTTTAGTGTAAACATTTTACTATAAGGAGATTGCGTAATTTGTGAGGTACAAGACAGTTTTAAATGAGGCCGGAGACCCTTCCCTTGACCAGACCACTTATATTCAGCAACCTCTCATTCTCTCACCTTCCCTCGTTCTTATGCCTGTGTAACAAGAACTCTCTCTTCCCCATTTCAACTGCAAGATAAACCTACAAAACAGGAAGGGGAAACATGGCTTGTGCTTGTGCACAAACTAAGGCTCAACAGTTCTCACCACATATCACCTACAGTTAAATTACAGTCTATGAAGCATTAGAACTTCAAAATTGGCTGTGTACACATACTGGGCACATATCTGGTTACCACGCTGCTTATTTATGCTGTTTGCCTATCTTTGCTGCCACCATTGCTTCCATGCATGGAAACTTAACCCTAGTCTTATCCCAGCCACTGCTTGAGACTGCTTGACCCCTCCACCTTACATGGAAGTGATGAAACCCGTAACCTATCCTTCTAGATATTGTTGCCAAACAACCTACCTGCCTCCTTTTCCTACAACTAAACCCTGAATCACTTATTGTAGGTTGCTATCTCTGTCCCACAGTTTAAAAGGTGCATGGCGCAGTCGAGGCACTAGGGTCCTATGGGGCCTAGGCGCGAGGTGCATGGTGAGACATGAAAGCAAGGTGCACATTTTTAGATTTTTTTTTTTTAAGAAGATAAGTTTCTAATAAACAAACTCATATTATGTCTCATCAATTCATAACACCATTAAAAAGTGAGTACATAAAATCACAAAGTTATCGGTTAACCATTGTAAAAATCCAAAACAAACTATGACATGTTCATAATAATAAGTTATTGACAATCCTAAAAAGCATCATCATCCAAATTATCATATCCATCACCAACAAAACCAACGTATTTGCATCCTTCATCATCATCAACCACCTCAAATACAAAACCTATTAATTCAATATAAATATGACTTGATTGATTTGAGACATTTGATAGTATTTATGTTCTTAGGATCCGGTTGCATGTTGCACGAGTACGGAGACCAATATGGATAAGGATATTGATTTGCTTTGACCTAGGTCGGATAAGGACGGAGGTGCATATTGATTTGTATAGGGCTGGATCGGGTCGGGACTGTGTTTTAAAAGCATGCAAGTCAAATGCCTAGGCGCAACTAAGGCTCGATCTCACCCTTGAGCCTCTCTTTTTTATATGGTAATGCTCATTCACCTAGGATACCACATGCCTCGTGCACCTCACACCTAATATTGAAGCACACCCTTCGTGCGCCTCAAGAAACTGTTGAGTCACACTTGATGCACGAGGTTTATTAACTTAGTGTTTGTTTTCTTTTAATATATTTTCTACCTTGATTTTTGATATTATTAAGTCAATTGGATCCTAAGAATATAAACACTATCAAAGGTTTCAAGTCGGTCACTTAATTTTATATTGCAATTAATAGATTTTGTATTGAAGGATGATGATGATAAATGATAGAAATTTATTTGTATTATTGGTGATAGAGATGATAATATAGAAGGTGATTATTGGGTTTTGACAATTTCCTATTTTATTATGAACTAATGGTAGTTTCTTTTGAGTTTTGATGATGGTTAATTGTTAGTTGTTATATTTATGGTATTTAGTATTTACTCAACCTTTACTATTTAAATAGTGTTATGAATTGATTAGGTAGAATATGGATTTGTTTACTTGAAACAATACTAAAATTCGTAATTGTTCGTCTCGCTCCATTGAAGTCGACGCCTTGTCATGCACCTCGTGCCTAGGCTCCAGAGGACCCTAGCGCCTCACGCCTTTTAAAATACAGCCACTCACATGGGACTACGACAAAGAACATCGATCTCTGGGACTCGTCTCACTGTTCTAGTATACGTACCCGATATACGCGTATTATACATGTATAGCTTACTTATTGTTTAATTTCTTGCATCTTACTTTATGCAATTCATGCATTGTTTATGTTGTTTTTAAATTTTTTCTTAGTTGCATGCTTTGGACAGTTGGTCCCTTGGTTTTCTTGGTGGGTGGCTGTGATGAACCCGGATGAGAGGCATGGATTATGATCCAATGGCCTACAATCAATCCTTTGGCTATATAAGCAATCATATTATCTTTCCTCCACTTTTTTTTTTCCTTTCATTTCTCTTTCCTTCTTCATTTCCAGCAGAGAGCAGCAGTCGAGTTTGGCCTTGGCCGTGGGTGACCTTGGTAGTGTTGGTATTAGGCTAGAACTTGACCGTAGGCAAGTACATCTTGCCAACCTAAGAAACAACCTTGGATCTTGCTTTGATTCTTAGTATAGCTTGTTTTATCATTTGATCGATTTTATTTTTGGGTAACACCTAGAACTTGTCTCATTGATGGTTTTATTTTTCTTGGATTGGATTGCTCTTGGAGCCCGAGAAAAGTCTGAGAATGTATGCAAAAAGTACGCAGGGAACCCTTGTCGCATAAGCGAAATTCCAGTGAGCGTACTTATGTGTGTTTCACAAATTCCTTAGAAAGTGCGCCAAGCTATGTTAAGTACTCTGGGCGCATTTCTCTACTCCTACATACGTTTTGTACTAAGGCAATTCCTTCAAAGGTACGCCAATCCTACTTGGCGCATTTTTGAATGGGTCTGCAAGTCATCAAGAATGTACGCCACTGCTTAAAAAGACAAGTTGACGTACTTTGCAGATATTGTAGAGTTGGCGTACTTTGATGAACTTTTCTTACTAGCATACTTTATCCCTTCTGGAGAATGACGCACTTTGCTGTGTGGAGCACTACGTGGCATTCTCCAGAGACGGCGCACTTTGTAGCCTTTTATATTACTTAATGACTAAGCAAAGACTTCTGACCATTCTCGAGAATTGTTTTATCTACTATAGGGTCGTCTCGACTGCTGTGTCATGTCTTGGAACTTGTGTTTTGTCTTTTAGTAGACCTTCCTGCGCTTGTTTGTGAGCCAACCTCACTACTAGCATATTTAATGAAAGTGCACTAAAGTCGTACCTTGGGTATTTTCATTTGTGCGCCAAGATCCTAGTGGTGCGCTTTAGTATGATTATGCGCCATCTTTGCTCGAAGCACTTTTGTATCAAAATGCGTCAGAACTGTCCGAAATAGTGATTTGTGTACCAATACCCTTTTGTGCGCCAATGGTAATTTTTGACCTATTGTGCGCGAATATTATTTCTTTGCCTGATTTTATGTGCCAACCCTTAATTGTTAATTTATGCGCCTGTATGCCAGTATTCTTTTTAACATGCTTAACTCTTGATGATTCTTTAGTTCTCTTTTATCCCGTTATTTTAGTTAATCATGATTATTTCCTGAGCATGATATTCTTGATATTGATCCTGATTTTCTGACATGATCTAGTGATTGTACATTATAAATGAACTTCTGATGATCCTGACACTGTACTAATAATCCTGATGATCCTAATACTGTACTGATACTCCTGATCTTGATAATCCTGATAGTGGTTCGATGTAGCGCACTCCTGACTTGAGAATTCATGTAACTGTCCTAATCAAGGCTATTAGTAGCACTTGTATTGCATGACCTGTATCGCCGTGGTTGATTTTGATTGTACTCGTCAAGTTACTGTCCTGTCTTGCATCATGTCTAAGACAGATTCCTGAACACCACGGTCGAAAATCCTTGATAATTGTCTAGGCTAATAACTAGAATAATAATCTAGAAAGCATCCCGGTATCTCAGCGACACCTAATGGATTTGGAGCTCTCCGTCGTGAGGGGCACACTTCCAGCACCCCGTCGAGTGTTGCACTACCATAAAAAATAAGAAATGATTATACCTGATATATATATATATATATATATATATATATATATATATATATATATATATTTGTTTGTCTGGATAATCCGGATAGTCTGCAGGGCATGTTGATAACCCTAGTTAGCTAATGATAACAAGCCGTAGGGCATGATTGGTCGTGATCGCTTGATTTCTGGTCTAGTCTAGTCCTGTCCTGGTTTTATTGGCAGCTGATCCGGAAATGGTAACCTGGAGTACTGATTCCAGATGTCCTTGTTTAATTACTCTTAAACTGCTTGACTGTTATTTTACCCGTTGCACTTATTTAACTTTCCCTTATACTATTTCTTACTTATTTGTTTACATGCTAGTTTTAGTTCGCAAGTTTGGCTCTTTTGTGGTACTTGTTGTTTTGGGGTCTAACCTCACTGGTTTTGTATGGCTTAGATTTCGGAACAGGACCGCAGGATGTCCCGTATTTTTTGCCTCAAGATGGTGAACACGAGGAGCACCCGAGGACATGAGTGGGTTTCTTCTTCCTCACCCACTTGATCTTGTGCATTATTCTTTTGAGACGTTTAGCCACCGAACATATGTTTAGCTCGTGTTTTAGGACTTGACATTCTAGCCTATGGGCCTACATATAAAGCATATTCTAGACTATAGCTAGAGCTGATCATGTAATATTGTACTCTTGCTAGTTCTTCATTTTTGGTACTAGCTTCATGATCATCTAGGTATGTATAGTTTGTGACAACTTACTATTATATGATGGTGATCATACATTTTGTAAACTTGTTGCTTGCTTGAGATTGACACCTAGGATTCTTGACCCAGGACTGCCCGATGGATTGTAGAGTAAAACCCTCACATGTCTAGACAGTCGTGATCGTATCTCGAGGTGTGGAGTACTCTGGTATACGTAACTGACTTTGTCTGCCTCCACTCTCCAGTATTCTGGTTCTGGGGCATGATACGGTTTAAGTGGTGGACCATACAGGTCTGAAAATTCAGAAGTGTGGGGGGTTTACTAATGTGTTTTAGATGTCTCAATCATGCTACTCATTAATCTCCTCCAGTGTCGAATTTATATCCCTGAAATCTTGATTCAATATCTGCTTTGATCCTTGATCAATCATGTTCGTCCCTTTGATGATCCTTGTGTCCTTTATCTTTCAGGGACATTGTTCCTGGTCCTTCTGATCATCCAGTCCGAGTTCCTCCAGTAGCAGGACAACATCCCGATGTCCAGCAAACCCTTAAGGTTCAGTCTCAACATTCTGGGGTCGGGTCCAGAACATCTCAAGATGAGGAACCTCAGATCCAGCCAGTACCTCCTGTGCAGCCAGTACCTGATGCAGGAGGGAACAACAATGTGCTTATTGGTATCCTTCGAAAATTATTGGTATCTCAAAGACGTCGAGAGGACGCACTCATTCAGTCAGTACAAGAGGCTTTGGAAAGAGACGGACATCGTGCCAAAACTCGGCAAGCAACTTCAAGCGCCTCCAACCCTCGTATTTCTATGGCACCGAGGATGCTATTGTATCGGACGCTTGGCTTCAGGACTGAGGCTATTCTAGAGGCAGCCGGAGTTCCAGCTAGAGAGCAAGTCTGGATGGTTCGGTTACAGTTGTTAGATTTGGCCCGAGACTAGTGGGCAGCATAGATGGTTTCACTAACACTACCCATCCCTTGAACCGTATTTAGTAAAAGGTTTCAGGTCAGATACTTTGATGCGGTGTCGCGTTATGATCTGCAACAGAGATTTAATAACTTGAAGCAGATGGGCAGGACTATCGACGACTATGCGGCAGAATTCTGCATACTTAGTCGGTTTGCTCCCACCTTGGTGACGACCGAATTAGACAGAGCAAGGAGGTTCCAGCAGGGACTTCACCTGGAGATTATATTGGCAGTGGAACAGTACGAGTTCCAGACTTTTGATGCTGTGTTAAAGCAGTAAGGAGGCATGAGTATTACCTCCCAGAGAATAGTTGATAGGACTGGAGGTCGTAAGAGGGCCCATACTTCAGGCGGTTCTTATAACCAGTCTTCAGCACTAGCACTAGCACTAGCACCAGCCGCAGCAGTTAGGGCTTTAACTATCGGATATCCGAGGAGGCCAGTTTCAACAGTCTAAGTTCAGCAAACATTACCAACTTGAACTCAGCAACATAGGACTTCTTCTGTAGGATGTTCACATTGTGAAAAATCAGAACACATGATCTCAAGAGTGTCGTAGAACACAAGGGTTATGCTTAGCCTGTGGAGCACCAGGCCATGGAGTGAGATCTTACCTAAACAGAGCTAGTTCATCATCATCCTCCCCGGCAGGATCCCAGTATAGGGCCCAGTATAGGGCCCCAGTGCCTGTTCAGCAACACCAGGGTCAGAGGCCTTTGTCGACCCAGTCTCAAATATTCCAGCGGCAGATGCCACAGCAGTATGCGCAGGCCCAAGCTCAAGTACAAGCCAGACAAGGAGGTCCGTAGCAGCAAGGACCAGCACCGAGAGGACGAGACCAGGCTATGGCCCTCACCGTGGAGGAGCAACTAGCTCCAAGTGCGGTGGTGACAGGTATCATTCTCGTCAACTCCCATTCAGCTTCAGTATTGTTTGATTCTTGTGCATCACATTCCTTTATGTCTGCACGATTTGCGGCGGGTTATCATCAGATCAGTCAGAGAGCAAGATATACCCAAGACGGCGTTCAGATCAAGATATGGACATTGTGAGTTTCTAGTAATACCCTTTGGAGCAACCAATACGCCAACAGTATTTATGGATCTCATGAATCATATTTCCATGTCATACTTGGACAAGTTCGTGATTGTGTTCATCGATGATACATTGGTTTACAGTCGAAGTGAAGCTGAGCACGAGCAGCATCTTCGTGCAGTTCTTCAAATCCTTAGGGAACATAAGTTATATGTCAAGTACAACAAGTGCGAGTTTTGGCTTGATCCTATTTCATACTTGGGGCATATTATTGCAAAAGGTGGAGTTGAAGTGGATCCCCAGAAGATAGAAGCCGTTGAGACATGGGCAGTACCTAGAATAGTTGCAGAAGTTCGTAGTTTCCTGGGACTAGCAGGATATTATCGAAGATTTGTGTCAGACTTTGCTAGAATTTTCGCGCCTTTGACAGAATTGACTCGTAAGGATGTACGCTTTGATTGGACAGATGAATGTCAAGACTATTTCAAGAAGCTCAAGCAAAAGTTGATTAGGCACCAATTTTGACGCTTTCAGATGGGACAGGTGGTTTCACGGTATACTGCGATGCGTCAGAAAAATGACTAGGGTGTGTTCTTATGCAGCATGGTAAGGTTATAGCTTATGCATCTCGGCAACTTCGAGATCATGAGAAGAATTATCCAACACAGACTTGGAGTTAGCAGCAATTGTCTTTGCACTAAAACTTTGGAGGCATTATCTATATGGAGATCGGGTAGAGATTTATACTGATCATAAGAGTTTGAAGTACGTCTTTACTCAGAAGGATCTCAACATGAGATAGAGAAGATGGCTAGAGTTGATGACAAACTATGATCTTGACCTTCAGTATCATCCAGGGAAGGCTACGTCGTACAGATGCCTTGAGCCGTAGAGCAGGAGCTTATTTTCTCACGGCGCAACGAGAGATTTTAGAAGGTCTTCAGGATATGGACATAGTAGTGGTGTTACCTGGCAACACGACATTGATGGCTAGCTTGCAAGTTCAATCTAGCATTGTGGAGAGGATCAGATCAGCACAGTCCACAGATGTCAAGCTTCAGCGATTCAGGATAGAGTGTGAGGCAGGACGTAGACCAGAATTGAGCATTCACAGTGACGAAACTCTCCGATTTGGTAATCGTCATTGTGTACCAAGTGGAGATATCCGTCAAGAGATCATGTCAGAAGCCCACAGTTCTCAGTATTCCGTTCATCCAGGAGGAACGAAGATGTACAGAGATATTCGTCAGTATTTCTGGTGGAATGGAATGAAGAGGAAGATAGCACGGTTTGTCTCTCGATGTTTGGTCTGTCAACGAGTTAAAGCTGAACATCAGAGGCCCGCATGACTTCTACAACCTTTACCAATTCCGGAATGGAAGTAGAACCATATCACTATAGATTTTGTGACCGGTCTTTCTAGATCCCCAGCTGGCAGAGATGCAATTTAGGTAATAGTGGATCGACTCACAAATGTTGCTCACTTTCGTCCCTTCAGAGTGGGACAGTCTATAGAGCAGTTGGCTCGGATGTACATGAATCAGATTGTCAGACTTCATGGAGTGTCAATCAACATCGTATCATATAGAGATTCCAAATTCACATCTCACTTTTGGCAGAGTCTACAACAGAATCTGGGTACCCGTCTGAAATTCATTACAGCTTATCATCCCCAGACAGATGGTCAGTCAGAACGTACCATCCAGACTCTAGAAGATATGCTTCGTTCATGTACCCTTGACTTTGGTGATTCGTGGAGGATCATTTGCACTTGGTCGAATTCTCCTACAACAACAGTTTCCAAACAAGTATCCAGATGGCACCGTTCGAGGCACTATATGGTCGGAAGTGCAGATCCTCTTTAGCTTGTGATGACATTGGTGAGAGGCAATTGCTTGGTCCCGAGATGATAGTCCAGACAGTTGAGGTAGTCAGACAAGTCCAGGGCATCTTAAGGTGGCTCAAGATCGTCAGCATCATTGGGCCGATTCGCATCGACGACCTCTTGAGTTCTCTATCGGCGACCATGTGTTCCTTCGGATTTCGCCTACCCGAGAAGTCATCGAATTTGGTGTGCGGGAAAAGCTTAGTCTACGGTATATTGGTCTGTTCGATATCCTCGAGCGAGTGAGAGATGTTTCTTATTGCCTTGCTCTTCCGCCGTCGCTTCGCGAGATACATAATGTTTTTCATGTATCTCAGTTACGATGGTATATACCGGATTCAAGCCATGTCCTGGATCATTCGGAATTGGTCGTTGGTATCGACCTTTCGTATGAGGAGAGACATGTATCCATTTTGGACCAGAGAGAGAAGATTCTCAAGAACCGGACTATTGGATTAGTCCGAGTTGCTTGGGGGCATCACTCACCGGACGAGTCAACCTAGGAGTGAGAGGATGATATCCGTGTTCGATACCAGTATTTGTTTGACTCGTGAGGTATACTTGTTCGTATATCTCGTACCCTGATCTTGTCTTGTGCATGCTTTTCTTGTTCTAGGATTGTGCTTGATTTTCGTATGCCCTTGCTTACCTTGATTGCATGTCCCCAGAGTTTTTTTGCTAGACCTCGTGCCTTATTGAAATTTCGATGACGAAATTTTCTAAGAAGGAGAGAGTTGTGAGACTCGTCTCACTGTTCTAGTATACGTACCCGATATATGCGTATTATACATGTATAGCTTGTTTATTGTTTAATTTCTTACATCTTGCTTTATGATATTCATGCATGTTTAGGTTATTTATGTAAGTTTTTCTTAGTTGCATGCTTTGGACCGTTGGTCCCTTGGTTTTCTTAGTGGGTGGCTGTGATGAACACGGGTGAGAGGCATGGATTATGATCCAATGGCCTACAATTAATCCTTTGGCTATATAAGCAATCTCATTCTCTTTCCTCCAATTTTCTTTTCCTTTCTCTTTTATTCTTCATTTATTCCCCAGCAGAGAGCAGCAGCCGAGCTTGGCCTTGGCCGTGGGAGACCTTGGTAGTGTTGGTTTTAGGCTAGAACTTGACCGTAGGCAAGTACATCTTGCCAACCGAAGGAACAACCTTGGATCTTGCTTTGATTCTTAGTATAGCTTGTTTTCAAGCATTTGATCGATTTTATTTTTGGGTAACACCTAGAACTTGTCTCATTGATGGTTTTATTTTTCTTGGATTGGATTGCTCTTGGAGCCCGAGAACAGCAAGTCGGAGAATGCAAGTTGGCCTGAGAATGTATGCAAAAAGTAGACAGGGAACCCTTGTCGCATAAACGAAGTTCTAGTGAGCGCACTTGTGTGTGTTTCACAAATTCCTTAGAAAGTGCGACATTATAGGTTAACTACTCTGGACACACTTCTCTATTCCTACGTACATTTTTTACTAAGGCAATTCCTTCAAAGATATGCCAATCCTACTTGACGCACTTTTGAATGGGCCTGCAAGTCATCAAGAATGTATGCCACTACTAAAAAAGCCAAGTTGGCGCACTTTGCAGATATGGCAGAGTTGGTGCTGTAGAAGCATGAAAAAGACGCATCCATGCGCCCAACGTCCATGCGTCCCAAATAAAACTCAACATATGAGGGACCGCATGGACACCATGTGGCCCAAAAAAAGACACCCATGCGGTCCAAATAAGCGTCCTGACAACTGACCGCAGGTCGATCTGACATGACGTCCTGACAACAAAGATGACGCCTGACACAAAATCCTAACAAAAAGGATTTTCGGATCGCCTCGAAGGACTAGAACACGCCCCAGATTCTACGACGACCAAGTCTTGCTGTTACAACTAAGTGGTCCTCTCCAACCAAATAGCGGCCATGTGTCCATTTGACCAAGTCACACCTACACAGTTGAGAACAGCCCAGATACTCAGCAAACAACAAAATTCCAACAAATGTTCACGTGACAGTGGAGCCTTGATTCCGGTGCATAGCTGTAGCACCCTTCCGTTGAGAAGGGACACGTAGCCAACCCCGCCATCCATGCGGCCCGAAATCCATGCGGCCACAAATACGACTATAAATAGTAGGGTACCAGGCCCGGACAAGAGGCTGGTTGGCTATCTGCGAATCAACACTCAAGGGAGAGAGAAGAGCTTCTGCATCGGATACAGAGTAGAGAGAGTTGCTACACTCCTAACCCTCCACCGTCACCCCCCCCCCCCGAAAACAAATTTGTACTTAGATTGTCTCCTAGGAGTCTTCTTTGTACTCTCTTAGTTTGTTAATCAAATCTAGTTCTCCCAGTTCTCGTTTTGATATTAAATGGCAAACACGGTGATGACTCTGCTGGGGACTTCCTTCTCCTCTGTTGAGAAGTTGGTGACACAGTCCGATGCAGCCAAGCTCGACTCGACACAAAAGATGCTGGTGGTCCGCTTCAACCAGCAAGTGTTCGAAGACATGCTCTCCGAGGACAGAGCGGGTCCTTCTCTGAGGCAAGCAAAGCCCAAGAAGACCCGCAGGACGTGGGTAGCAAAGGCCTTTGCGCCTCACCCAAATACGGAGCATGCGCTCCCCGTCTCTCTCCCAGCCGCAGGGACCGCACATCATGCGGCCACTGTCTATGCGGCAGCCTCTTCCAACCAAAAGGGTGCTCCCCACACGAAGACCCGCAGAACATGGGTGGCCAAGGCCGCTGCACCCCACCCAGTTGCTAAGCAGACGCTTCCAGCCTATCACTATGTTGCCCATGACGGTCGTCGGACGAACACCCATAACGTTCACATCTATGTGGCATCCCGGGCTGATGCAAAGACTGTTCAGCACCCAGACTCTGGCAGAGGAAAACACTACGATGCCAGACGTCCTGGTGCTGAGGCAGCTTCTATGCGGCCAAGGGGGAGGCCGCATAAGACTGCCCGTGCAGCATCAACTCACAATCGCATACGGCAGGCCGCATCCGGCCCCAATAACAACAGAACCTCTGTTTTCGACCGTATCTCATGCGGCGTAGATCCTATGTGACCCACTAAGAATGGTGAAAAACCAAAACTGGACTCTTCATACTACGCGCCTGCAGTAGCTAAGCTGAAGAAGTCCAGGGCAGTGCGAGCACGTCAAGCTCAAGCAACTACTCATACGACCGACCGCCAACATGTATCGCTAGTTATTACGCGAGCCTCGGACGGAAAGTTGTACAGGACTGACCCATGCGTCCAGCCCACATGGACCAATGGACAGGGACAGTCATAAAAGTCTTCCACCGGTACCTCGGGGCAAGTTCGTGTACGAACCCCAGGCCAGGGAGCAAACACAGCACCTGCGTATCCGTGTGCCCGGGATACCCAGACTCACAAAGATGATACAAAAGTAAAATACCCTTCGCATGATTTGCGTGACGTGATTACTCACAAACGCAAAGCAAGGGAAACAGCTGCAGCGTGCGACGTGCCCTCTCCGAGGCACAGTCAACATCATTATCAACTGCGGCTGCAATAAAGCAGCAATACTCACAGATATACAGTCAGCCTTCCAGCGACTGCACCGGAAAGCACCTACCTAGCAGCAACCCGGAGATCATGTGCAAGTATCAGAGGAGGAGGAGTTTCCCTTCGCCTTATGCTACTCAACTGGAAAGCTTCCCGCCACCAAGGGAAGAAAGCAGTCAAACACCTCCAGTCCGGCGCTCTCTACCACTGCATCGCGAATGCGAGTACCCGGAGGGCTGACAACGACACCTGCGGAAGGCGTCTTCACCCGCTCAAGGAAGAAGCTGTCAGCCCCTGGGGGTAGTTCTTCCTCAGAACCTCTGGGGGTGGCCCAAGCTGGGAGTAGTGTCCCCCGGGATGTACGCAACAACCCGGCATTTCGAGCAGACAACGATTATCAAGGAACAGACTCTGAGATCCCGGAGGGTAGCTACTCCCACCAAGACGACACAATCTTCTACGCTGGGGGTAGTATCCCCTCCGAATCCGAGGAAGACACAACGGCTCCCACCCACCTTGAAGACTACTCACTACAAGGGTACGAGACAAGGAGCACGACATCCACTGCCCCCTCTATTTCTCCCCGTGTGAGGACAGTGTACATGGCCGGAGACGACCATGAAGGCCCTAGTGACCGGCAGCACCTCGAGATGCTCGAAGCCATGATGCATACAATGAGTGCATCAATGCAAGCCTTCACCCAGACAATGCTGGAGATCAAGGCAAACATGGCCTCCCAGCCAGCAAGGGCCTCCGGACAAGCAAAACCTGGACCCCGGGATCAATGTGGATTCAAATACGATCGCTCCACCCGCAGGCGGTGATCCTCTCCTACCTGGCTCGTCGGCGCCTTCAGCAGGAGAAGCTAAGGAAGCAAGGAGGGAGGTCCGAGAACTTCGGGCTCGCCTAGACTCCATGAGCAATCGGACCTCACTCCGTGATCTCGGGGTGCAGCAACCATACGCGATAGAGTGGAGGGATGTCGTATCCACCCAAGTACAAGCCCTTCAACATTAACATGTTTGACGGAAAGTCCTCCACTCGCCGCTTCATGAGCTACTTCGAGATCACCACGAGACACTTACCCTGCAGCGACGCTATCCTTACCAGGCTCTTCGTCGGATCATTGGCGGGGTAGCTTTCGATTGGTTTTGCAGTCTCGAAGATAACTGCATCTCATCATTCGATGACCTCAAGCGTCTGTTCCTTAACAAATTCTATGAGGCAGGAAATGATATGAAGATGTCTTCTCTGATAGACGTCGCACAAGGTGAAAAGGAACTGACACGAAACTACATCGAGCGGTTCCGACAGGCCGTGCTAAGGTTGCCTCCTGGCAATCCCGAGGCCACACTAATAGAGATGTGCCGGAAGAACATGCTCCCGGCAGTCAGCCTCTGGATGGGCGAGAGCCAGTTCAAAGACTGGACAACGTTCATTGTCAGTGCTGTCAACGCTGAGAAGAAGCTCAAGGACTCTCGGCACTTGGGGATCCATATCCCTAATGCTGAGGAAAAGGGCAAGCGTTCCAGCAACAACAGCAGCAACAACAACAACAATAATAGCGGCAATAGCAGCCGTGACGGAAAGGAAAAACAGGCTATGGTCGCTACCTTGACCAAGAAGCCCGAGCAAAAGCCGGCGGAGCCTCCAAAACCGAAGTAGACTTGTTCTTTCGAAGTTGCTGATGTCAAACCCATCTTCGACATGCTAATGCAGGGAGGCAAAATTCGGCTCCCCGACGTCAGACGTCAACCTGAGACGACGGAGATTGCCAACCCAAAGTATTGTTACTTCCACCGCTATGTCCATCACCTGACGCATGAGTGCTATACCCTGAAGCGGTACATCCAATGTCTGGTAGACACCAAGGCTCTTTCCCTGGACTTCGATGACTTGACGGTCACCGCCAACATGGTGTCCCTCCAATTTGGCAACTTCCCACCGACGGAAGCCCAAGACGGAGTAGTCCCTGTTCCTAAGGCGACTATAGAAGTTGTCAACCTTCCACCAGCTCGAGACCAGATGGCCGGGCTAATACATCTTACCACACCACGTGGGGAGGTCATGTGGGTCCATCCCGATCTCGTGCCAGACTTGACGCAGCCGACGACATCCTCCACCGCCAAGTCCAAAGGCAGAAAATCTAAGACCTGTTACACAGTTTCCTCCTCGGCTGAAGAGCTGGCAGTAGGTGCAACAAGGTCAGGCGCAATATACCAGCCGATGCACGTCGATACGCCCCCGGTTGTCGCCCCACCGGTGGACAAGTCCAAACAGAAAGAGACGCGCTTCGATAAGCCATTGCGCAAGGATGCACCACAAGGGCTGGAAATGTCCTATAATTTCGACATGTGCTATGGTGACATAACCCCTCTTTCTTTGAAACTTGCTGGCAAGTGCTATGGTGACATAACACCTCTCGGTATATAGCAAGAAACCCTGGATGTTGTTCTAACTCCTCAAACTCTTCATTAGTGGGGGTGTACTCCTCATATGGTTCATCACCCCAAGGCAACCTCGAGACATCATACATCTCATGGAGAGCGAGTCTCATCTCTCCGCCGGGAGCAAAGAAGGTCTTGGTGCGACGGTTATACATTTCAGCCAAAGCCACAAACAACGACGGGTTCTTATCCAAACCATAACAAGAACCTCGTACGACGTAGTAGAGGTCGACTGCCTTCAGGGTCTGCTCATACCTCTCTAATACCCACTGCGTCAAACCAACCCAAGAGGGCCAGTGACGCATCCAATTGAGCAAATACACTTTTTTCTTGGGATAAGTTTCCTTGGTTACAACCTGGTTCAAGAAGGTGCCCATTTCGTAATATCGGACATTCGGCTCCATCTCGCTAGAGAAAGTGCCAGGTGCTAGTACACGAACGGAGTAAAAAACGATTCCTTGCTCGTCGTTGCTCCCTTCAGTTATGAGTTAAAATGGATGCGGCCGACCTGGGTTCCGTTCTGGTCCGGGGTTAGGTTGCCCGGCGTCTTCCTTTGAAGGGGTACCACGTTGAAAGCTGATAAGGGCCAATGACGCTCCATCGCAGGAATATGCATATTCGTCCCACTAGAGGAGTAATCCCAGGTCTCTTTAATTCTCACTACCTTGGGATCCGAGATAGTGAGGGTATCCCCAAATAGGAAGATTGACTACAAATGAGAGTCGTCGATTCTCCCGGAGTTCAGCTGGCTAAGCAAGTAGAAAACATGCCTGGCTAGCTATCAACTTCAGCCTCGCCTCAGGCTGATTCTTGTTAATCTGAGCCAAAACATCGACCACTATATGATCGAGCCTAACGCCCAAGGCAGCCTGAGCCCGCCCAATCAGCTAATCTCCCGACGAAGCCACGGGCAAAATTACTACAAAATAAAAAGTAAGAATTAGAGACGTCAAGATGGCATGCGGTCGAGTCATGGAAGTTGTATACAACAAAGTCATGACAGGACCTCCATGCGGCCAAGTCACGAAAGGAGACATGCGGCCAACTCATGGCAGAACTCCCATGCGGCCAAAACCATGACAGGGCTTCCATGCGGCCGAGTCAAGGCTTGTGCACGAAGCCAAAAGGAGACCCGCGCATAAAGCATACGGCATGGTCATATATGAGGACTTGTATAATGGACCGGGTGCAAAAATGCCCGCGTGTCCAGAATTCTCCTCCTCCGACCCTTACCGTAGATGGGCGGCTGAACGTCAGGGTGAAAGGATGGGGCCTCGTCCTCGGCTCTACATGACGAGACGGGACGTTTTTCCTTGGCGACGGCCTTCTTGGAAGAAGACGAGACCTTAGGGGCCATGGCAGACGCTCTGAGAAGACGACCGGACACGGAGGAAGAAAAGGCGAAGAAGATCTGGAAGATAGAACTCAGCAAAAGCAAGAAGTTCTCTCTTCCCCTCAAACCCTTATGTATAGGCCACCAAAAGACGAAAATAGACCCTTCGAATTCTACCCACATCCACTGACAGCTACGCTCGGTTGGGCCCCCTCCTAAAGCCGTTAGCATTGGGATCCATATGAAAGGATGGCTCAGAATCCGAACAAAATCCACCCAAGGGTCAAGGGAAAATCTGACACTTAAATGAATAAGGGACACCCCGGCAGCGTTCGCCATGCGGCTCAATGTCCATGCGGCCCGGACGTACCACATCCATGCTTCTTACCACATCCCTGCTTCTTATTTCAAATTATTTCAAACTTGTCAGTTCGAAAACTTTGAAGGGGGACTTGTAGAAGCATGAAAAAGACGCATCCATGCGCCCAACGTCCATGCACCCCAAATAAAATTCAACAGATGAGGGACCGCTTGGACACCATGCGGCCCAAAAAAGGGACACCCATGCGTTCCAAACAAATGTCCTGACAACTGGCCGCAGGTCGACCTGACATGACATCCTGACAAAAAAGATAGCGTCTGACACAGAATCTTAACAAAAAAAAAAATTCTGATCGCCTCGAAGGATGAGAACACGCTAAGAGGCAAAAGTCCCAAGTATGGTGCAGAGCCACGTGGACAACACGGCAAAAAGAACCCATGCGGCTCTGGCCCATGTGTCCCAGACTCCATGCGGTCCATGCATCTCTGGCCCACGCGTCCCAGACTCTATGCGTCCCCTGCGACTCTGGCCCATGCGTTCCAGACTTCATGCGGTCCATGCGTCTATGGCCCCGTGCGTTCCAGACCGTGCATCCTGTGCGTCTTTTAGCCACGTGTCCCAGATTCTACGACGACCAAGTCTTGTTGTTACAACTGAGTGGTCCTCTCCAACCAAATAGCGATCATTTGTCCATTTGACCAAGTCGCACCTACACAGTTAAGAACCGCCTAGATAAAGATTCCAACAAATGTTCACGTGGCAGCGGAGTCCGAATTCTTGTGCATAGCTGTAGCACCCTTCCGTTGAGAAAGGACACGTGGCCAATCCCGTTATCCATGCAGTCCGAAATCCATGCGGCCACAAATATGACTATAAATAGTAGGATAGCAGACTCGAAAAAGATGCTGGTTGGCTATCTGCGAATCAACACTCAAGGGAGAGAAGAGCTTCTGTATCGGATCGTCCACGGAGTAGAGAGAGTTGCTACACTCCTAACCCTCCATCATCACCCCCCAGAAAACAAATTTGTACTTAGATTGTCTCCTAGGACTTCTTTGCACTCTCTTAGTTAATCAAATCTAGTTCTCCCAGTTCTCGTTTTGATATTAAATGGCAAACAGGCGCACTTTGTTGAACTTTCCTTACCGGCACACTTTATCCCTTCTGGAGAATGGCGCACTTTGCTGTGTGGCGCACTATGTGGCATTCTCCATAGACGACGCATTTTGTAGCCCTTCGTATTACTTAATGACTAAGCAAAGACTTCTGACCATTCTCGAGAATTGTGTTCTCGACTGCAGGATCGTCTCGACTGCTGTGTCATGTCTTGGAACTTGTGTTGTCATTTAGTAGATCTTCCTGCGCTTGTTTGTGTGTCAACCTCACTACTGGCATACTTGATGAAAGTGCGCCAAAATCGTAGTTTGGGTACTTTCATTTGTGCGCCAAAATCCTAGTGGTGCGCTTTAGTATGATTGTGCGCCATCTTTGCTCGGAGCACTTTTGTATCAAAGTGCGCCAGAACTGCCCGAAATAGTGATTTGTGCGCCAATACCCGTTTGTGCGTCGATGGTGGTTTTTGACTCATTGGCGCGGATGTTATTTCCTTGCCTGATTTTATGCGCTAACCCTGAATTGTTAATTTATGCGCATGTATGCAAGTGTTCTCTTTAACATGCTTAACTCTTGATGATTCTTTAGTTCTCTTTTATCTCGATATTTTAGTTAATCCTGGTTATTTTCTGAGCATGATATTCTTGATAGTGATCCTGATTTTCTGACATGATCTAGTGATTGTACATTATAAATGAACTCCTGATGATCCTGACACTGTACTGATAATCATGATGATCCTGATACTGTACTAATACTCTTGATCCTGATAATCCTGATAGTGGCTCGACGTAGCCCACTCCTGACTTGAGAATTCCTGTAACTGTCCTGATCAAGGCTATTAGTAGCACTTGTATTGCATGACCTGTATCCCCGTGGTTGATTTTGATTGTACTCGTCAAGTTACTGTTCTGTCTTGTATCATGTCTAAGGCAGATTTCTGAGCACCACGGTCGAAAATCCTTGATAATTGTCCAGGCTAATAACTAGAATAATAATCTAAAAAGCATCTAAAGAGATTTTCTGACTACATGCAATTCCGGTATCCCAGCAACACCTGATGGATTTTGAGCTCTCCGTCGTGAGGGACACTTCCAGCATACCGTCGAGTGTTGCACTACCAGAAAAGATAAGAAATGATTATATCTGATATATCTATACTATGTACATGTTCGTTTGGATAACCCGAATAGTCTACAAGACATGTGGCTGTAAGGAATCTCAAACTGCATGTGTTAGTAATTAGGACTGTGATAATCCTAGTTAGCTAATGATAGCAAGTCGTAGGGAATGATTGGCTGTGATCGCTTGATTTCCAGTCTAGTCCTGTCCTGGTTTCATTGACAGTTGATCTGGAAATGGTAATCCGGAGTACTGATTTCAGATGTCCTTGTTAAATAACTACTGAACTGCTTAACTGTTATTTTACCTGTTGCACTTATTTAACTGTCCCTTATGCTATTTCTTACTGATTTGTCTGCATGTTGGTTTTAGTTCATAAGTTTGGCTCCCTTGTGGTACTTGCTGTTATGGGGTCTGATTCCACTGGTTTTGTATGGCCAGATTTCAGAGCAGGACCGTAGGATCTCCCGTATTTTCTGCCTCAAGATGGTGATCACGAGGAGCACCCGAGGAGATGAGTGGGTTTTTTCTTCCTCACCTACTTGATCTTGTACATTAATTTTTTGAGGCATTTAGTCACCGAGCACGTATTTAGCTCGTGTTTTGGGACTTGACATTCTAGCCTGTAGGCCTATATGTAAAACATATTCTGGACTATAGTTAGAGATGATCATGTAATATTGTACTCTTGCTAGTTCTTCATTTTTGGTACTAACTTCATGAGCATCTGGGTATGTATAGTTTGGGACGCCTTACTATTATATGTTGGTGATTATACATCTTCTAAACTTGTTGCTTGCTTGAGATTGAGACACCTAGGGTTCTTGACCCAGGACTGTCCGATGGATTGTAGAGTAAAACCCTCACATGTCTAGACAGTCGTGACCGTATCTCGGGGTGTGGAGTACTCTGGTATACGTAGCTGGCTTTGTCTGCCCCCGCTCTCCAGTATTCTGGTTCTGGGACGTGACAGTTGACAACGTCCAAACTCATTGTCAACTACGAGTTCCGGATCTCACGTGAATTTTCATTTTGCAAATTTTCAACCTTGATGCAATTTAAAGAGAACTTAACTTTGGGGTGGACTATAATGGGATTTGGGATGAGGGTTTATCTAAAATGAACAAGGATGAGAAGAAGAAGAAGAAATCTACTGTAAGTAGTATGAAAACCGTAACTCAAATAAATTAATGATCTCTTCAACGAAAAAAACTTAGAGAGCACATGAGTTTATATAGTGATACAAGTCTTGGCCTCCAAACAACCAATCCTTAAAAGACAACTAGCGTACCAACATGTTTCAAAATTTAATTAATCATAATAAAACTACTATATATAGTTATCCTAGAACATAACCATGGCAACCGTGTTCATAAATAAACCCATGTGCACGTATGTGCATATTTAATTAAAAGAAATGTACCCAAATAAATGCACCCATAATTAAACGGAACCTAAATAAATAAACTCGAAATTTGACTCATCATGATATGGTCCTCCATCAATTGACTTTGCAGTCTTCAAGGATTCATACTTACCATAGACTTTGTTGGGAGATTCATCAATCTACCTTAATTCGGTCAACACAACAAAAATGGGTGTGCCTTTGGGGGGTGGGGGTGGGGTTGGGGGTGGGGGGGGGGGGGGGGGGGGGGGGGTTAGGTGTTATTTTGGATTGTAGGAAGACACAACAATGACAAAGAACCAATGGATTCAGTAAACTAGTAATACAAGGTGCAAACAGATTAAAAAAAAAGAAGGTATGGCCGATATGGTTATGGAAGTAAGCAAATGAAAACAGTTCAGAAAATAGCATTACCTGGGTGCTATAATAAATACGCCCTCTCTTGCCACCCCTTGTCCTTGGTGGAGGTTTAAAGGCAACCGCTTCTAGTACAACTTGATTGAGAATGGATGTACCTAGCCTTCTAGACCTCTCTTTTTCAACCATACTAGCAGCATTGATAATTCTGCAGAAAATTGATGTGAATTTTAAGATTGATGTGAATTTTAAGACACAAAATTAAAACAAAACTCATAAAAAATGTAGTGCCAATGTAAGGCTTGATTTGCTTAATTAGAAGTTACCAATTCCTCAGTCAACTTAACGCCATTGTAAGGCTTGATTTGCTTAATTAAAAGTTATCAATTCCTCGTCAACTTAACCTATGAATAGAATTATGCTTTTAGCATGAACTACCAAGTACTTTAGGTAGCGTTTGGTACATGAATTGCAATAACAGCCAGGTATTCTATATTCCTAGGAATAAACTTCCCCGACATCAAATTCAAGGGGAAATTTTAATCATCATGTCTGGTAAGTACATAATATTTCCGGGGATATATAATTCATATGTAATAAAAAAAAATGACTTGTAATAATATATATCGAGTGCTTATGTCTATATATAAAAAACTTGTCATAGTGTAGGTGGTTAAGAGTTTAGACCTATGCCTAAAAGATCAAGAGATCAAATCTTATCAATAACATATATATGAGACCTCTTTTAATTTTCTTTTAATTGGATGAATAGAGATAAAAATTTGAGATTATAAATTATGCTTGTGTGAAACCGAACTTTTTATAAATTCAATTAAAAATCTATTTTATGTTGTTCATCTCCTTCCTATTGTCTCCTTTGAGTTTCTACATCATTGTTCATCCCAAATCATCACAAAGTGAAGACGAAAAGTCCATAACTCCAGGTCATTCACATGTGTCGATTCCTCCTTGAACCCTCTGTGATTCCTTTGGTAACTCGAATCAATATTGTGATTCTATTTGTTAATTCCCAAAATCTGTTACAATATATGTAGAAGATTTTAATAGGTATCAAGTTATGACTCAGCTCCCATTTGATTAGTGAATCAAATCCGTTTAGGTCATCCTGTAGTTCGCATCAAGTCACCTGTCTTCTTCAACAAGAAGGATAGAATGTCGGGAAAGGAGGTTCTTTTACTCTTTCTTTATAGTATATTGAATAGGAATTTCTTTTGATTTCTCAAATGCAATCACCAGACTTAGATAACTAGATGAAGTGTTTCCTCCGCAATGTTCATCCAAATAGTATCAAACAAGTTGCATAAGAAGGCAGACTTCTGTAATGTTCTTTCAAATAGACAATCCATCAAAGGATTCATGAGGCTAGAAGCTCATTTGATCATAGCCTATCATGTTGCATTGGTAATTCGGTAACACTTTATCAAATGAGTAGTGTAAAGAAACTAACCACTTGGTTGTTCGATCTTATGAAGGATAGAAAACCGCTACATAGTTTACAAACAAGAATTGCACTCTCCAGAACCCTGTCTACTAAAGAAATAGTTTTGATGGAGATATCTAAAATTCTAAACTAAATGCTGACAAATCCTATGTGGAATATTTAAAACACCACAAGTTCACTAGACGAGAAAGAGAAAAAAATGACGAATAGAAGATAAGGACATACTTTTCAACACTATGACCACTGGTTGCAGTTGAATAAGCAATTGGTGCCCAATCAAGTACACGTAGCTTCTCCCTGACATCCTGCTCATAATACATTGTTGTTTGATGATTTTTGTTCGGTATTGTATCCCATTTGTTTATAACAATAACACACCCTTTTCCTTCTCTCTCAATTCTTTCAGCAATCCTGTAATCCTTGGTCATACAAAACAAGATTGTCAAGAGTATAATAACTTTATGAAATAATGCCACTAATAAACAATTAGGAAAATGAATGAGAAACTTGAGACATTCTATGGTCAGCTGAGAATGCTTCACAAAGTAAAATAGCCTAGAAATCCAATAAATAGAACACTAAACAGAATTAAATATCATACATACAAGTTCTGAATACTTTGGTCTTAATCATTAAAGTCCAACTTTGAGTTCTACTTAGAACTCATAAATCTGAAAAACAATCTTCTTGGTATTGGTGGATACGACAGGTCAAGTGTCCTCGTGATCTAAAGTAGTGTTCTGAAAATCAGATTAATCGGTGATTAATCAGTTAAAAATCATTTGGTTAATCAGATAAATTAGGTGACCAGTTAAGCAAACTTTGATTGATGCCTTGCGTCAGCCCCTGGTGGCATTGCTTGTTAGATCTCTAGATAATCAAGTTTTTTCCTGTTTCGTTGTTGAAGATATTTTCCCTAATTGTGTTGTGCTTGTTGCTTTTTTCTTTCCACAGAGTGCTTTTTTCTTATTATTGTGTTGTTTATTTACTATAAACTATAACCATCCTTCTCACCTTTTTCCTCATCTTCTCATTTTTCTTTTTTGTAAATTCTGATTCCTCTCTGATAGATCCAAAATGAAATTTTATTTCCCTTTTAACTGTAAATTTCTTTCCTTTTTAATAACTGTAAATGGTACTCAAAGCCACTGGTTTCTAGCATATTTCCAAATAACTTTAACAGTCTCTTTTCTGCATCCAAATTAATTGTCGAAAATATGCTATCCTACTTGAACAATGCAAAAAATATTTCTACTGTCTACAAACATCTTTGTAAATATTTCTAATCGTACTTGTATATAATATGATTAGCTGTAAGATATATGATAATATGATTAACTATAAATAAGTTTCATTTGGTGTAAAATCGGACGGTTAAGGCTTGGATGAAAACAGCAGCAACTTGGTTTACTTTTTGATATACTTAAACATGTTTTTGACCTGATACAGTGGTAGATCGTATTCTGATGAGGGATGATCATTATGATAATAGCTTGTTTGCTAAGCTGTAAAGCTTACTTTTCAT
This sequence comes from Iris macrosiphon, assembly GCA_036927795.1. Lineage (NCBI taxonomy): Eukaryota > Viridiplantae > Streptophyta > Magnoliopsida > Asparagales > Iridaceae > Iris > Iris macrosiphon. The sequence goes on from JAYESA010000012.1 coordinate 35,204,090, forward strand.
TAGTTGTAACTTGTCATGAATTGCGTTTGCTACTAGTAAACTTTTTATCTAGTTCCAGCCCTAGACATCTGATTTAAGTTTTATTCGATTTGTGTTGTTAGTTGCTATTCTTGGCACTTCCATTGTTAATTACTTCTTGATTTCTTATTTCTTGTCATCATCTCGGTGGTCTTTGTTTTATATTCGCCATTTTGTTTATCTCCCCTTTTCACAGGACTCCTTTTTTCTGGAAACATAGTTGTGTAACTCGTTAACTGGTTATCATTATGGAGTCCCAGACTGTGCGTAAGAAGCCAGTGAATGTAACCTTGAAGACTTGAACACCTACAATGTGGCTATGTCACTATAAAATACGATATTATTAGAAGCTGCCAAGCTGGTAATATTCAAAAGTTTCATAGTTAAACGAATATCATCAATCTCTAAAACAATTAACCCAGACAATCTGAGCTAGTTCTGCTGATGGAACATGTTATTGGATGAGTACAAACCTGACCTGCTGACCATATTGTGAGACCTCAACCAACAAGACTGATTGCAACTAGAGTAGCTGTGGATTGAATTAATCCTGTGTGTTTCAAACTTTAGATAACAGAGAACAGAATTCACAAATCTAACACAACTAATATAGCATCTTTTATTAAATTCATATACAATGCATAGACCACATAAAGCTCGAGCTCATATTCTCATAGTAGATAACAATTACAACAATACTCTCAAACTCATCTATACAAGATGTTCCGCGAAGCAGTTGGCAGCATACAGAAACTGGTACAGACAGCAGCCTAGCCGGTGGAAATTTTCAAATGTAGCATCTTTTATAAAAATGTGGACAAGAGGATAAAATAAGGGGAAAGAGAGAAAAACAAGGAGAAGAAATGCCGCTGAGAACTAGAGAGAGAAGATAAAAAAAAAATCAAACGGAGGAGTTGGGATTGGAATTGCCCTGCCAAGCATATGAAAATTGTCCCTTGAAACAAATCAACAATATTGATTTTATTAATGGATGATATAAAAAGTCATACAACTATGAATATATAGAGGGAGAACGTATCTATATCCATATAGGAGATAAGGAACTGAATTCGAATAGAAGAAATATATCTAAATCTAATATAATCTTAACCCCCCCCCCCCCCCCATCTTCAAACTCATGATGGCTCAAACAACATGAGTTTGCCCAATAGAAACTGAAACCGCGGTCTGGGGTGTGACTTTGTAAAAAAATCTGTCAACTGATCAACGGAGGCCACATGTGGTAGAGAAAGTGTCCGCTAAAAAATGCTCAGACGAAATGACAATCAATCTCAATGTGCTTTGTCTGTTCATGAAAAATAGAATTATTTGCTATTTGTATAGCACTCTTGTTATCACAGTGAAGTGGCGTAGGTCTTGTAGGAGCAATATCTATATCAGAGAATAATCTACGTACATGAACGATCTTCCTGGTGGTGGCAGCCATAGCTATGTACTCTGCCTGAGCAGAAGAATATGCAACAACGGCTTGTTTCTTGCTTCGTCATAAAATCAATGAATCACCAAGAAACAAACAGAATCATGTAGTTAGATCGTCTGGTGGTCAGATCTCCTGTCTAATCTGCATCAGAAAATGCTCGAAACTGCAGAATAGATGTAGAAAACATGAATAATGTGCGTGTAATACAGCCCTGAAGATATCGGAGAATCCGGAGTAAGGTACTATAGTAAGCTGATCAAGACGCGAAAACGAACGGGCTAACAATACTAACTGCATGAGAAATAGCAGGTCTAGTAAAACAGAGATACACAAGTTGACCCACTAGTCGTCTGTAGCGAGTAGGATTTGTAAGAGACTCACCATCTGTGGGACAAAACTTCACATGAAGCTCCAAAAAAGTATCAACTATGTGACTATTCGATAAACCAACAGACGAAATAATCTCTGAACTATATTTCTGCTGAGAAACAAGTATCCCTCTTACCTTGTGCAATCTCGAGTCCAAAAAAATATCGAAGATTGCCAAGGTCATTTATCTGAAACTTCTGATTAGTGTACCTCTAAGTAGTTGTAATCCCTGCTGAATCATCGCCAGTCAAAATCATGCCATCTACATAGAGTACCTCTGACCACACAAACAAAGAATGATCTTGAGAACACTGCTAAAAACCTACTTTCACGAATAGCACTCCAAAAATACTCAAACCAAGCTTAGAGGGCTTGTTTGAGACCATAGATAGTACGACAAAGACGACAAACATATATCGACGAAATAGAAAGACCTAGAGGAAAATGCATATAGACAACCTCGGATAAAGAACCGTGAAGAAATACATTCTTCACATCCATCTGATAGAGTGGCCACTGACGAGCGACAACAACAGCTAGTAATGTACCAACTGTGGTCATTTGAACAACAGGGACAAAGGTCTCATCATAGTCAATTCCATACTCTTGTGTAAAACCTCGGATAACAACGCGAGCCTTGTATCGCTCAATAGATCAATCAGGTCAATATTTGACCTTAAAGACCCACTTGCAACTAATAGGCTGGATTCCGTCTGGTAGTGGAACAACATTCAAAGTATATGTCTGTTAAAATGCTCGAAGCTTCTATGCCATAGCCTCCTGCCACTCACGGTACTGAACAACCTTTTAATAAGAACTGGACTCTCGTATAGTATTGATAGCAATAAGAAATGAATGAAACTATGGAGAGACTAAGGTAGCAAAATCAATCTTGTCCGGTAGACCGGAACAGTCGGAAGTAAAACGAGCAGGAGTTGGATGAGTACGTTGGGACTGGCGAAGAGATTGTGGTGGTGGCGTAGATGGTGCATGGTCGTTCTTAGCTGGTGGAGAAGATGGTGTATCGGAGGCTAGTTGAATATGTGAAGGATCCTCGTGAGGCAGTGACGAAGACATCATAGGAGTTGTACCAGGAGAGGGGAGCAAAGAAGTAGGATCAATGAAAACACAAAACAGCCCCCTGTGGGAACAAGAAATGAACATCCGGAGGTGGAACAGAAATAAGGAGACCTCTAAAAAGGTGGCATGACGAGATATACGAAGACGACGGGCCACGGGATCATAATAACGGCATCCTTGTGCTTGAAATTGAAACCGAGTAAGACACACTTGACTGATCGAAGTGTCATCTTTGTGCACTCAGTCAAAGGAAGGAGAACAAAACAAGTGCACGCAAACGTGCAAAGTATATTGTAATCAGGAGGACACGAAAAAAGACTCCTGTGGTATCCAACTAGACAAAATATGAGTGATACTGATAAGATTAACAGAAGTACGAATGGCCTCTGCCCAGAACGTTTGAGGAACAAAAGAGGATATCAAGAGAGCATGTGCAATCTTAAGAATATGACGACGTTTGCGCTCGACTATCTCATTCTGTTAATGAGTGTAAGGACAGGACTGCTGAAAAAGGATCGTGAGATTGCAAGATAGATCTCATCGTAGTAAAAATATACTCACGAACACAATCAGAACGAAAAATTTTAATCATAACATTGAATTGAGTGTGAATTATAGTAGTAAGTGTCCTATAAATGGTAGGAAGATCGGAACGGTGACGCATAAGATAGACCCAAATATAACGAATATAATCATCAATAAAGGTCGCGTAGTAGAAAAACCAGACATAGATGGGATAGGAGCAGTCCTCATATGTTAGAATGAACTAATTCAAAAATACTAGTGGATTTAGATAAACTCTTAGAAAAATGTAGGGCTAAGTGTTTTGACAACTTACAACTCGTACGTGTGGTTTGAGAAGAGAAGGAACCACGTCCAAGAGTTCTACTATAGAATAAAGTCTTTAGACAGGACTCTGAAATATGACCTAATCGTCTGTGCCACAAGTCGGCAACAGACATGATGATAACAGCATGACTAGAACTCAAAGGTAGAGTTGATGGAAGATGAAGAAACTTTAAGTGGTACAACTGTCCCTTCATACGAGCACGACTAATCATCTGGCCTATACGATGATCCTTTACAGTACATGTGAGGGAATCAAAAGAAACAATAATATGAGGTTTAAAGTAAAATGGGTAACATGTAAAACAAAATAAAGACTCAAAGTGTCGAAAATAATGGAACTAGATTGAGTGGTGACAAACTAAGAACCATCAGCTATATGTAAAGAGGAAAAGTAGGATGGTAAAGATATAATACCAGATAAGAGAGTAATGTCAGAAGTCATATGATGAGAAGCACTAGAGTCCAATATCCAATAAGTAGACATACCAGTAGAGGCAGATGCAGAGGAGCCAGTAAAGACATGCTGGCGCTGGAGCCGGAGCTGGAGCCAAAGCTGGAGTTCTAACTGAGTAAGACAGTGTTGAATATCCAAGCGATGTCTTACTATCAACAATGTTAGCATAAGGTACTGGAGAGCGAGTTGAGAAAATTCTTCGTCTTTATCCGTTTGAAAATCTGAGTCCTTAAATGTGGATAAAGTATAAAACAATTATCCACTGGGTGACCAGGCTTATGACAGTTAGAACAAATCAGACCAGACCGCTGACGAGCATAACAGGTGGTTGCAAAATGACTATGCTGAGAAGAAATTGCAATAGGTACACAAGAAGACTCTGAATAGCTCTGACACCGATATTGATGGTGAGGAGCTCGGACAGCACGACGGAGCAGATGGCAAGAAAAAAAGAGAGAAGATAATCAACAATATTGATTATCTAAAAGAGACTAAATATCCCTGAATTAAAAATACTCGGCTCTGATACCTTAAAACAAATCAACAATATTGATTTTATTAATGGATGATATAAAAAGTCATACAATTATGAATATATATAGAAGAACGGATCCATATCCGTATAGGAAATAGGAATCTGAATCCGAATCTGAATCCGAATCCGAATCCGAATAGAAGGAATATATCTAAATCTAATATAATCTTAACCTTGGATCCACATACTCCTAAGTTCTAACTTCTAACACAAGTTATGTCCCATGTTCCTTCGTTGCACGACATGATCTCTCTAGCAATTCAATCCTACCTATTGTATACCTCAGAGTAACCTCAATTTTACAAAAACAATCCTAAGCCTGGGTTACCTAAACTCCACTAATGTTGATGCTCGACATTAGTAGGAGAAAGGAAAATTTTACTTCTCATTTACCAACTGGTTTGGTGGATCTTGCTTGCAATCTGTTCCCCTTGGTAATTAATCGTCAGCAAAAACCTTATCAAATTATGCTTTGGTTTTAAAATCCTTTTCCAGTGTTCCAGACTAATAAAGTTCCAGATTATGGATCCAAAAACAGTGGATTACCTGTTCCGTAATGCAAGCCAAGGCTTCAATAACAAGAGCAACGACATCTGAGCGGCGGATGGCACGAAATGCTCGATTAACTGATAGGGCCTCAGTTGTGCTTCCAGCTGAAGCCACAGCTGCTCTTCTGCGTATCCCAGCAGTATCAATAAGTTTGTACTTCTGCAAGATAATAAACATATATGCCAATTCAATACTGCCGAAACTACTTTTCCACACAAACAAAAAAGTCTAACCAGAAGAAAATAAAAGCTATTTTACTAGGAAATATCCAGCCAATATTGCGTTCATAATAAACTAATGGCAATATTGACAATGTGTGTAGTCCACAATAAAACAACTAAGAAATATTTGAGAAATCACAGATGGGAGTTAGCATTCTCACAGAAAAGAATAAAAATAAACAATATAAAATTGAACTTGTAGTATAGAAAGACTAGATCTAGAGTTCAAGAATCAAAGCACAAGGTTTAATAGCAGGTACCATGAGACACGTATGCAACTATTCATATGAAGAACAAAAATAAGGTATTGAGATTCAGTAATGCAGCTTTAATCCATTATCCATGTGCTGCAAAAGTTCCCTAACAAATAATTGAAAATATGAAATGAATATTCAGCAATCAGTTACCACCCATCTCATGCATATTTACACTAACCTGTCCATCTGGCCCAACAAATTCGGTATCAATAGCGTCGCGAGTTGTCCCACTGATTGGGCTAACAATTGTTCTATCCTCTCCAACTAATGCATTCAAAATGCTACTCTTCCCAACATTTGGCCTGCCAACAATGGCAATAGACGGAACATAGTTTTTTTCTTCTTCTTCTTGGGTGTATTCCAAAGCCTGAGAAGTTTAAAAATATTAAAAGGATATTAGCATATTTGCAAAGTAAATGACAGGAGCATATACTCTTTGGATCAACCAACAAGACTCGAAATACACAACAAGAAGAAAAGCTGTTATCCCAAAAATTTTTGTTTCAGCCCTTTGAATTATTTTCTCCCATTCAGCTCTCTTGGCCTCTGTTTGGTTTGATGGAAACTGGAAATCAAGGGAAAGAAGAAGAAGATTTAAGTATTCATGTAGAAACTTGATGCCAGTGATATAGAATCAAGTTTCATTTTCCTTTCCCTCACAGCAACCAAACACAGCCTTAAGGACCATTTTCCTGTAACACTAACAAAAACCATATCCTTTTTTAAAACTTCAATCCATGATTGTTTAGGCTTACCTCTAGTCCTAGTGTCTCCTTTAACAACTATCTTAGGACTCCTCCTAACCGAAGCATCTATTAGAAATAAGACGATTTTCTCTCTTCCTGTAGTCAACCAATATGGCTCGTACTAACAAATAAAATAAAGGACAGCATATTTTAGCATGTCCAAAGCAAAACAAGAGTACTATGTGAGATCATCATGCATAGTTTACTGGTTACCATTCATGAGACCTAAATTGGATCTAACGCTATTTCCACATAGTAATGGTCTAGTACAAAGATGATTATATCACTATAAATCATCAATTGAAGGTCATGTAAACCAGTAAACTATGTCTCATTACATAAGCACTATATAAAGTTCTCAACCAAAGTCACAGCATACAAAGGAATAGCATACCTCAAAACTTTTTAGCTCTGAACAGACAAGATCTAGGAGCTCTCCAGTTCCAGTGCCGGAAACAGCAGATATTGGCAGCGGAGACAACCTGAAAAGAACCAATAAAATATGAGCACATAAACCACACCTAAAGATGGAAGCAAATGACAATCTCTTATTGTTGCTCCTGCATATCATATATATGCTTGACATGAAATATTTTCCAATTTACATGTCCATGCATTGAAGAAAATATCATGAAAGAAAACTAGCACGTTTTAAGTGTTTGAGATCATTCTCCGGGTATTTGGTTACAAGAGCAGCATTCTGCAAAAATTAGGCATGCAGTCCTACCACTATGAAATGTTAGCAAATGCCCAAAAGTCGAAATAAAATAAACCAATTGATTGAAACGTTCATTTACTTTGATCCTGTGGTTCAATACAAAACACTTTTTACTTAGCAATTCAACTGTAATTGGTAAGAAAATACTTTACTTGACAATTCATCTGCAATTGGTAAGACCAGGATCCTAAGAAGTGCTCAGTCATCGATGGGCCTATCTCTTCATTCAACTTAATAGGAACATCTTAACCCAAAAGCTTGCAGAAACTTTATGGAACATAACCTAGGGAATGTTGGTAAAAGCTGTTTATATTACCAACATAATTGTTTCCTCAAACTATAACTATAGAGTTTTGATGTGGTAGTAGGTATTTTAACATGGTATGCCTCCATTTCTCCAAAACCCTAGCCATCCATCACCATTATCATCTCCCAAAATAATTCAAGACATCTTCCTTCCTCATCAAGCTCTCCTTCGCCCAAATAAAACCCTAAGCCTTCATCCTACCCTACATTTAACATGTTGCACCTACATCTGACCAAACCTCCACCTTCTTTGATCCCAAAGATACCCACTGCCGCTTCAACCTATTTCCAAACCCGAGTTCCCTACTATCTAAGGAGCATATTAATGTAGAACTTTTCACCCCACAATTATGATTTGAGTAATCTCACTAGGGGGTATGTTGGAAGTCTCTAGAACATCCTAAAGCCATGTAGACATCTCTATGCCTCTTGAAAATGCTCTACTTCTCTAGAACTTCTAGATATTTTTATACATTGTAAATATCTAGTGTCTAAAAAGCTCTAATAGTTGGATGTAGGACAAGTGTCAAGATCCTAGCTAGTATTTTAAGCCCCTTGGGACAATAAAAGGGGAAGGGGTCTCATTTTTCTCTTCACCACCTCAAGAGTTGTAATTATCTATTATAGTGCTTCCTTCATGTGCCTTGATTTGTTGCTTAAGACATCAGCCAATGAGTGGCTCCATCATTTGTCATTAATGCAGGTAGGGCAGGAAAGGATCTATCGACCGAATTACCGAGAAGAAAGGCTTGACTAAACCATGTAACGTACTACTCTTTCAGCTGGACAGATAACTAACTACGCTCGCCTACCGAAGGCACAGTGCTTTGGGCGTCGGTAGGCTGGGAATTCTATTTGCTTTCACCCATAAATTCAGGTATAATCGCAAAGGCTCCCTATCGGAAAAGATACCTTAATTCAACTAGAAAATACTATTCCACCTCACCAGTCAAGCCTTCCAGGTTCTTAATAAACTTTATTATTATCCTCTATATTTTATTTGCTCCAATATTTCTTTTACACTTAGTTCCTACCTAAGTGGTGTTGAGGGGTACAAGCTTCAATGAGGAAGGTTGTGTGTTGCACGTGTCGAAGTGAAAAAAAAAATTACCAAGTCCGTGACAAGTGGTATCGAAACAAACATTTATCGTCATCTTTGTTTGAGTCTCGGAGATTATTGAGATTACCTCTCCAAAGGAAAATACTAAGAGCAAAAGGGAACAATAACAAAGAACCAACATTGAAGTGTGCTCTTATGGATTTTAGTACCCGAATGTTCTTGGAGAAGGGTATCATGGACGTAGAGACCATGGAGCAAACTCACGTCGAATGGAAGAAGTTTTGTCCTGGGATGGAGTAATGATTCCTCCACCAAGACATTTTTTCAAGAATACTCTTTCAAGAGATGACATCAACAGAAGCTCATGGCATATGAGACGGAGATTGAGTATTTGCGCAAAGTTGATAGTTGTGAAGAGCTTAAGACCAAGACTGTTATTCTGAAGAAGGCAGATTGATGGTCCTCTGAGTAGGAATGCACAAAATGTGAAGATTATGAGCCAAAGCCCTTCCACAGAGTAAGAGAGACCAAAGAGATAGAGAATTTCCTATGGAACATAGAACATTACGTTAAGGCACTATGCATCGTGAATGAAGCTGAGAAGATAAACATTACAACCCTCTATTTCACATAAAGTTATTAAAGGCGCAGGGTACACCACGATGCTAAGGATGTAAAAGACCGAGGCATGACGTGCAAATGCACCTTTGTGCAAAAAAGATTTAAAAATATCTATAAATCATATATGACTATATGTAATAGATATTAAAAGTAGATATGTCGGAGTTCAATCAAATAATCATATTGATACAAAAACCAAGAAACTCGATTTGTGTTGTAGGAAGAACTAGAGGTATGACTTCACATGAAAAAGCAAAAGAAGAACAAACCATACAATGACAAATTGAGTTACACAGGGAATGAAATGGGTTCCAATCTATGAGCAATGAAGGCATTAAATGTCAGCTTAGATATTGAGTGTATAGCAGAAGAAGATACAATAAGAAGAAGAAAAAAAGAGCATGGAATAAAAAACATTAGATGTTGAAACTATGGCGGAAGAAAATGAAATAAGAAGAAATAAGAGCTTGAAGCAAAATACAACAAAACTACAAAAAGAGAAGGAAAAAAAAAATCAAATGGTGGATAATAATAATAATGAGGATGAAGAATACTCTTGATTAAGAAAATAGGAACCATGGAACAATGAGAGGCTTCATATTTCAAAACAGCTAGAGTGGATGAAGACTTTTGAGGGTTTTTTTCTTTTATCTGTAAAGTCGTTTCAATTTCTCTCTTTGAGAAGCATATTTAGTGACAAACCAACAATAGTCCCTACTCAATAAAACAAATCCATTGATTAGTAAAACAAAACGTATAAAAAGAAATGTGAAATTCAGTAGATGCATGAGGCGTCTCAATTGGGCATGAGCCCGACCATCTATGAAGCATGGTCACTCCAAAAAATATGAGTCATGATATGTTAGACACATATCTGATTCGTATTGAACACTTTTTGGACACTCCAAAATACACTAGGATACACCAAAATAGGTGTCGCGTCCGTGTTGCTGTGTCGTACCGCATCCGTGTCCGTGCAATATAGCTCACCATGAGGCTAAAAGATTTATGTGCCTCATGAAGAGAACCTCGCTATACATGTAGTGAGGTACTGAGGCGCTCGTGAGGTCAGCACCTCGTGCGCCTCTTGACTAAGGCGTGCCTTTAACAACTTTGATTTCATGGAAGATCCTTTGTTATTGTGGCACAATATATGCTCAAAGATGATACGGGTTTATGCTCCCTAAAGACTTGGGACAATCATAGGAAGGAGGTCAAGTCCCAATTCTTCCTAGGGTATATATGTGGAGTTTGTATAAAGGCGGAGCTTGAGACAACATAAGCACACTAGGTCAATCATATAGTAATTGTGGAATTGGTGCACCTTATGCTCGTCATTACTAGGAGGGTCGTCTTTTCTTCTTCCTTGCTACCTTCTTCTTCCTTGACGGGTAAGTTCTGAGCATCTCAAGAATCCAAAACAGAAGCTCAAATGAGGAATCTAGGTTTTCTTAACATCCTCAAAAGCATGTTTGTTGTGACGGGTGACCAAGACTCAAACGAGAGCTTCTGTCTGTTGTGAGATCAATTGCAAAAGCATAAGTGCTATGCTTGAGATTGACGCTACACACAACAGTATCTCAGATATGGACATCCAAAGCTTGGGTTTTGTGATGGAGAAAGACTCGAGTAAGATAAAGGATATAAACTCTTACGCACATCTCATGCACAGGGCAGCAATAAGAGTCCTTGTCCTCTAGATATGGCAGATTTGAGGGAGTGTTACCAATCTCACCACTATACCGCTCGAGGACTTCAACATAATCCTTGACATGGATTACCTCGCCTAATCTATGTCGATTCCCATACCACCTTAGGATGCCATCAACATAATGGAGGAAGGTTGTGCAAGGTGAATATTGCAGAAGGCAAGAAAATGAAGTCGAGAGATCTCTGCGCTATCCATCTCAAAGGACATAAAGCATAGGGAGACTTCATACTTAGCGGTACTCATAATAGAGCACTTCACAAACAGAGATCTACCATCCGAAATTAGGGACGTCCTTATGGAGTTCGAGGTTGTCATGCCCATAGGAACTTCCAAACAAGTAGGGAGGTGATCACACTATCAAGCCGGAGTCAAGTACACTATGGCACCATACTGCATGGTCTCATCAGAGCTCCACGAGTTGAAGCAAATGAAGGAGTTGCTCAATGCGGGGTTTAAGACTGTCCACCAGGCACCATTCTGCTCTTAAGTGTTAATCTAAAGAAAGAATACTATGAGCCTTCATTGTGCACGACTATTAAGGACTAAATAAGGTGGTCGTTAAGATTAAGTACCATATCCCATTTAATGGAAGAATGGTCGATCAACTGATGAAACGAGATACTTCTATAAGTTGGAGCCATGCTCGGGGTACTACAAAGTGCAGATTGCCAAAGAGAATGAGGCCAAAGTCCACGTTTTTCATAATGTATAGAGCCTAGGGGTTTGTGACCATGCCCTTTGGTCATTCTCCAACATTTCGCACCTTGGTAACAACTTCTTCCATCCCTACTTGGAACAATTCGTGTCGGTCTACTTCCACAATATAGTTGTATACTCTTAACACTTTAGAGGAGCATGTTGGGCAATTGAATATTATTTTCTAGTCCTAAAGGGAAGACCAAATCTTTGTCAAAAAAGAATAAATCTTCCTTTAGACATGAAGTTGTCATTCTTGGGGCACTAGGTTGGGCGTGGAAAGATATGGTTGGACTAGATGAAGGTCCAATCTTTTAAGGAATGGGAGACACATCCGACTGAGCTCAACGTATTTCTCGACTTAGCGAACAAATACAGGCAGTTCACATGGATATTCCATTATTTTCGCATCTCTCAATTGATGTCTCAAGTACTAAGCATGGACTTGGACGTCCAACTACATGTAGGCATTTATTGGGTAAAGAAGGCACTAAGGGAGGACCCATTCTCACTTTGTTGGGCTACAGCCTTTCGAGGTGCACATTGGTGCATCTGACTTTTCCATTAGGGTGTAGTGCAGGATGGGCACCTATCGCCTTCACGTGTTGACGTGTTACGATGCAAGAGATGATCGGAGTAGTGCATTGCTAACGGATTGGTTGTACCATCTCATTAGTAGGGTGTCAGTGCAGGATGAGACAATACAACCAATCCGTTAGCAATGCACTACTTTGGTCATCTTATGTAAAATGTAGATTGTAGCATGTCAACATTCGAAGGCAATGGGGTTGCCTTTGCAAGTCGAAAGTTGAATACCATGGAGACGAGCTACACAATGTTGAAGATAAACGAGTTGGTACGTTGCTTACGGGTGTGATAGTACTATCTCCTTGGCAACAAGTTTGTGGTGATACAGACAACACTGCCACGACCGTCGATTGTCACGAGCTACATCCATAATCAAGGAGAAACCCCGAAAACGGATAACGTAGCAAGAGTCAAGTTAGACGTGCAATTGATGTACAAGCAAGAAGAATCATATTGCTAATGCACTCAGTAGGAAGGCAAAGTTGGCAACTATATACTTGATCGAGGGGCACATCCTCAAGCATGCCAAGATAGGTATAGTCGATGATCGAACGACACAAGGTTAGTGAAGCTTGCTCATGAAGACAGGACACCTATAATTTATCTGAAAGATAGGTTCCTATGTACCAAGGGTAAGAAGGTGTTCATACCAAGATATGGTAGCCTTCACAAGATATGGTAGCCTTCATAGGTAGTTTCTCAAGGAGTGCTAAGACGCTAAGTAGGCTAGACATTGTAGTATCCGCTACTCTAGAAACTCTAAATGATAATTGGAAAAAAAATTGAATCGGACACTATTAAAACATTAAAGAATTATGAAACGGGAAAATGTGTTAATTGTAATTTTGTGGTTCGAGAATACGGGAACGATGTTCCTAAGCTTGTAACCAAGTAATAATAAGCTAAGACAAGAAGCTAGCACTCTAGGACCCTAGAGTAACTCCGCTTAGTGGTTTATAGGTAGCTTAGGACTCGTAGGATAATTATAGATCCATTAGAATAATTTTCACTAGAAAAGTGGTCAAATCGACAAACCTCATAAATTAATGCGGGCAGCCACGGCATTATTTTGACCCCGAACTCTAGGTAATGGTTCATTTAACCCTAGACTAGCCTAGAATTTTTCCATAATTTCTGGAATTAATTTGATAATTTATAGAGGAAAAGAATGATTTATTGCGATTATTTAGTAATTAAACTAATTAACTTATAAAGCTCATAGAAAATTCCCTAAGGAAAATCCTATACCATTAAATTTTTTTTTGCCAAAACTTGGTTTGTCATAATAATCTAAACTAATTACTAACAAAATTTGATGAAATTCAGAGTTCATTTGAATTTAATATGAATTGATTAGCTAAACTAGCTAATTAATTAAGAAAACTAAAAAGTAAATAAAAACAAAAATAATAAATACCAAAACGAACACCCATATCACATCCACTCTTACAGACCCACGCAACAGACATTGGTCATGTAGGCAGGACCGGGGTATAAGAGAGAGGCAGGGGCACCCATGTGGGTGGGCCTAGTTGAAGCCAAGCCTGGCCCAACTTGGCTTGAGTGGAGGAGATTTGGCCAAATCTAGGCCACTTGATTCCTTTAGGAATCCGATCAGCCCTCAGATTTGGCTCTTAGCCAGCTTAAGGAGGCGGCTAGGATTACTATAAATAGGAATAAAATCCCATAAACTCCATAAACCTATTTTTCAAGAGCTTTTCCTCCTTGCAAATTTAAACAGTCTGCTAGGGACTTGCATCGAGGAGTTCACCCCCTTCCTGACCTTTATTTCACGTAAAACTTTGGAGAAAACTTATTCAAGGTGTATATTATTTGTTTTAGATTTTTAATTGATTTTACAATAATATTTTGTAATTTATTTAACCCTCTCAATCTGTTGTGACACAAAACTGCCACATGATCTTATAAAAATCATAACTCACAAACCATTAATCGAAATTGAGATACGTAAACTTTTTCCGGATCCAGACACACCTAGTTATCACTATAAAATTTTCTAAAAATATTTCGATGTTTTGATTGATGAAAACCAGAGAAACCTTAAAAAATTCATGTCTCGATATATGTTCATCAAGTCGCAATAAAACGTCTGTATCTCCTACATACGAACTCAAACAATGATTTCGAACATACCGTCGCAACCCTGACTACGAGAGCTACAAATCTAGATCGACAAATTTTGATTTTGAGAGAAAATCATGACCCAAAATTTTAGTCTCGATTTGTGCGAACGGTCACATGTCTCAAACGTTGTTAAACTGAGGTTATATTTGTTGTTTTAGGATACCTATAATCAGCCCTAATGAAAATTCTTAGGATAGATTGGCGAAATCCTAGAATTCACTAACTACGTATCACATAAAAGTTCTAAGGAAGAGATCTTGAAGATTTTCGGGTCGAATCTGCAGTTCTTCACCGGTTTTCATCCTAAAACGGATAAACAAACCTAGCCCATTGCAATACCTTTAACACTTTGTGGGTGCCAATCAGTAGGACTGGGTGCACCATATACATGTTGCCCAATTTCGCTATAATCTCAATAAGAGCAAGTCATCTCACTATAGTCTCTTTTAGTCGATGATGGTCCGTCACACCATAGTTTGTTCGAGTGGATGATGGGCCGACAAATGCTTGCCCCTCATACTTAAGTACGAGGACCACAGGCAAAAGCCCAAACTAACTTCTCCTAACCGCATTCTACATCACTTAAAGGAGATGTTTGGTGGTTTAAAACCTATGGAACTTGGAGAAACCAAAAAATTCATGAAACTAGATGATGGGTCCTACAACCAAGTTCTCCAAGTTATTGTTTCTCATCCTTAAGATCTTGTGTTTGGTTTGAAAAAATTAATCTTGGAACCCAAAGGAGCTCAAGCATGGGACCCACTTTTCCCTCTTTCAACACTCTCCTCCAAGTTCCATCAATTTGGCTTGAAATTAGCTAAGGAACATGGAGAACTGTATGCCTATGTGGCATGGGAAAAGTCCATGTGGACTAAATTCTTATCCCCCAAGTTTCTAAGATCTTTGAACCAAACAAGATAAGAACTTCTCCAAAATCCTCCAAGTTCTTGCTAAGTTCTATGAACTAAACACCACAAGTATAAGAAAACTTTGTATCATGACTTTTAGTGACCTACTCCTCTACAACTTCTTGATTTGATTTAGTCAACGACCGATGATGTGGAGATTAGATTAGAAAATCTGAAGGATCAAATGATACTCTTCTTTTACCCACTGGGTACTATTCCTTTTGTGGGATTCATCCCCAAACAACCATCAAACATTGATAACACCAGGTCAATCTACCAACTTCCAGCACCCGACTCCAACTCGTTGAGCCGCCTCGCCTCAAGCCCCTCAGCCAAATTTCATCATGCTGTCACGATCAAGGTTTGTTGCTCCGACTCTTCCTGCTATGATTCCAGCCTATTTTAACTTCACAAAAACCTCAACGAAGCTCCAGACAAGTTCGCCTTGACTGCCAACTGAAATGTTTTCCTAATTTAATTCTTTTGTTGTTTTTTACTTCTTTTTTTTAGTTGTGGTGTAAAACTAAAGCAAGCGAAGTAAAAAAAACAAAAAACAAAAAAAAACAAAAAAGGGTAGAGGGGTAAAGAAAAAAAAATTTGGGAAAGAAACAGAAAAAACACAAACAATCTGCTCGCAAGCTAAACATGTTAACCATTTCCAACTTGAAGGGGATTATCAGCCAGAATTCTGGTACAATCTCTACCCATCTACAATTTTGTTTGCAGTGATGATCTTTGATCTGATTGTCTCTACTAGTGCCGTTATCATGCATCCTCATGTGTTATACTACTGCCTCCGTTGTGTGTCCTCGTATGCCATCATGCGTCCTCGTGCTTCGATCTCTACTACCACCTCTATTGGGTGTCCTAAGTGTCGATCTCTCCTACTACTACTAGTATTTTGAGTATATACTGTAATTGTTCTCTTGAGATGTGTCTGAGCATTGCTACTGTTGTTTTTGCTACATTTCTCTTGTAATATAGCTAGTTCTTGTATGGTGTTTGGCTCTTCTAGTTACATGTTTAACATTCTCCAGCTTAAGGAGCCTTGTTAGTATCAAATTAGATAAGACTTACAACAGGAAGGTTTCCCCCCTCTATTATTAGTACTCAAAACCATTCAATGAAAGATATCCCAACTATCCCAAATGTATCTCTTGTACACTACTTTTGAATGTTACAATTCCATTTTTACTTGTAAATGTTGTTTATTCCAGTAATCATGTCATCTTCAGCATTGCTTTCTCTTAGAGAGTACAGTAAGGTACTCTATCATATCCACTTTGTAGTTTCAACATGACGAGGAGGAAAGCAGTAGAGTATTAGAGAGTTAATAAATACATAAAACTGCAATATATGGCTGTGTATGAACTAGAGAACAAAAATCTTCAATTATTAAGAGAATACATCGATTATATTATGGTAAAATTTGTCGCAATTATTAAAAAAAATCGCTTTTTATAAATAAGTTACTCATGGATTTTGAGTTCATATTAATATGATGTTGCATGGCCTATGAAACAACTGGCCTTCTGGTGCTTTATAGAAGAGATGTCTCCTGTCCCAAGTTGTTCTAACCAGAAAAGTTGGCACTATATTTTTTGTTAGAATAACATATAATCCTCATCATAATGAGTTTTGGTGCAGTGGCAGGGAAGGGACTTTTACAGTTTTCGTTCTCCTTTACCTATGGAAAGTTTGAGTAATAAAGACCACATATAAGTTTATAACTCACCCTAAGGACCAAAATTCTGATGCTTGCATAACTCCCTTGCGTGGAGACTCACATTTGTTTACAGCAAGGATAATACATTTGTCGGAGTGGCTTTTGCGCAACCAATCTGCAATTTCCACGTCAGCAGCCATTAGACCAGCCTGTTAATACGTTATTTTATTTCCATTAGAGAAAAACCAAGAAAACATCACCAAACTACCAAATTAAAGCCAAGTTATCCAAAATAAATCTGAAAAATTACAATACAAGAAAGTGGAAATTAGCATGATGAACTCCACAAGCTTTACTAAAGGAAAGGAAATTTCCGAGTACATTACAATCCGTGCCAAAGATGGTAAGTTGTAAATTAAAACTGCAACCAACTTGTGCTGTTGCAAAGGAAAACAGCTAGTCTTCAATGTCTTATGTTTTCGCAGAGGAGAGCTGGGTCAGGTAGCTAATACCCAGCATAAAAGTTTGTTTGATCTCTATGAATTTTGAATACATGTTGAGAATAATGCTCAACTCAATGTGGTAGTTCTACTGATGTGGTGAGACCATGGGAGTACATATGTAGGAGGAGGTAAGTCTCCCTCTTTTGTACATAATTGATGGTGGCATTAAAGGAGAACATAGAAAACCTAAGTATGGATATACAAGTCTAACTACTCTCAGGCTCCCCCCTTGAGCTGGAGCTCATATCATACAGGCCCAGCTTGTTACAAAGAGTAGAAAACCTGATAGAAGTTAGTGGCTTTGTACATTTCGACTGTCTGAGCTTCAAAACAAGTGAATGGAGTGTGAATTTGCTTTATCCTAACTGCACCTCGAACGATGAAAATCCACTTCAATGTGTTTGGTTCGCTCGTGAAAAACTGGATTGCTAGCAATAAAAATGGCAAGTTACCTATCAAAGTGCATTGACAATGGCTCAGTGTAACTAACTCCAAGATCAGTCACCAATGTTCGCAACCGCATCATTTTACAAACAATATGGATGATAACTCTGTATTCTATCATCTGTTTCATACTCCAAAGTAACAAGATTGCAACCAAGATAACTGTAAAATCCAGATGTGGACCTCCTATATGTTTTCAATCTCGGATAGTCAACATCAGAATAATACTCAAATTTGGGATGTCCATGGCATTTCTACAAAAGGTCTTTTGAAGGGGGGGCTTTCACGTATCTCAAAATCCTTAATGTTGCATCTTAGTGACATCATATTCCTGGCTAACTAGACACACAACAAAGGAGATATTTGGTTTAATAACAATTAGGTAGATTTGTCTACCCACCAGTCTCTTTTATTGAGACTTATCTGACATCCTTATCTTCGTCGTGCCACAAATTGGGAAGGAGAAGAGATAGCCATGTGAGGGTTTCAATTATGATAGGATTAGGAAAAGGTTGTTGGTGTCGACAAGAAGAAGGAGAAGGTTGGGTAAGAGTTTGGGTAAGGGTTTGGATGAAGAAGAAGGAGAAGGCTAAGGCTAGAATTTTGGTGGGGCTTGTAGAGCTAGAGAATGTGTCGGTTAGTGTTTGGGAAATTGAGGAGGCAAAATAGCTAGGTCGAAAAGCAACCATGCTCCGCTACCAAATTGAGAAGCTACTCAACATAATGTACATTATTTGGAAAGAGAATACATATATAGGAGAGAGTATGCCTCATTTCCTAAAAGTTACCGATATGGGACTAAACTAAGGCTAATAAAGATAAAAAAATATGTACAAAGGCTGCCTTCTCTTACAACATGCAAGATATGATACCTGACCATCCACAAGGAATATAATAACAGCCGCTTCTTCAACAGCAGCAGCAGCTTGTCTTTCTATCATTGACGGCATCCTCGCAACAGCAGCTTCCCTGGAAGCACGAGGTATTGCATCCATACCAATTGCAGTTGTAATAGCCAGTTCATCCATAACATCATCTTGTGACTTTGAAAAGGTCATGACGCCCCCAGTATCTACTGTCATAAATTCATACTTCCCCCAAAAAGATCTACCATACAATCTATCTCTTGTAACTCCAGGTTCATCTACAACAATTGCCCTGTTGCCCTACAAACATATGAATTGTTTTTTCCCAAAATGACAACCTGAAACCTCAAATAAAAAGCATAAAATATTCCAAATCGATTGGTATAACTGAAATGACCAAAATAAGAAATACCCCAACTAGACGGTTGAACAATGCTGATTTACCAACATTCGGACGTCCAACTATTGTCACTCTTGGAAGAAGATGGTCCGGCACCTGGTAATTGAAGCAACAAGTGTAGCAAGTCAATAATATCTAAATTCATCCAGAAACAAACTTAGGTAGAAGGATAACGATACAATTTTTATATGTTAATCCAGAAAATAAAAATTGATTTGTATTTATAGAGTAACACCTCGATAATGGAAGTAGTAGATGTGTTTATATATCAATATTAAGCACTCCATGTTCTCATCACATACGTGTTTTACATAATTCTTGGTGTTCCCCAACTGATAGAACTAGATAAATTTCATTCAACCAGAAGTAAATCAAGATTGCATTCAGGCTAAAGATTGATTTCACATACACTAGGGGAAATTAGTTTCAACAAGAAAGTAGCATGTGCAGAAACTACATTCAGGCTAAAGATTGATTTCGCATACAATAGGGGAAATTAGTTTCAACAAGAAAGTAGCATGTGCAGAAACTATCTGCTGGCTGGATACTCTGACGGAGAATATTATTCTGAAGCTGAGGGACAATGTACATCCTGTTCAAAAGGATTCGAAGTTGAATGACCGATTTTGACAATAAGAAACAAGTCAATGTAGGTACAGTCTTTAGTCCTCGGTCGAAACTAAGAAGCATGTGGCGAATCATCATCAAGAAATATTCAGTAACTATTCTTCCCAGTTCTTTGCAATGGCTAATATCCAATTGGAATGTAGTGTTTATTAGGAACATTGTCCTGCATCCAACATCAGCACCTGTTTCAGCCTACTCCAGTCACAACTAGCTTAAAGTTATTGAAAGAGGTCATGAAGCTTCACTAGAGATAACTTAGTGCCAGCAACTAAAATACTGGCCCAGGCCCCAGCCTACCAAACTCTTGACTATCCAGCAAGAACGCTAACACTTCCTCGACACTGCCAGATTGGAATTGTATGATCGCATAACTATCCAGATTAAGGTAGAAGCGAGTTACCAATCAGTTAGGTATAGGTCTTGTGAGCTACCAAGCAACAGGACATATATGTCTAATTAAAGCAACATACATAGATAAGCTTTTGACCTTAAGGATTATGAGGACACTACCTTTCAAGTTTCAACTAAGATCAATCTTGCCAGCTAAATGTCTCAAAAGCTATATAATATATTTTTCGCATGCATAAGGTTTATAATTACTCTAG
Organism: Iris macrosiphon; assembly: GCA_036927795.1. Classification (NCBI taxonomy): domain Eukaryota; kingdom Viridiplantae; phylum Streptophyta; class Magnoliopsida; order Asparagales; family Iridaceae; genus Iris; species Iris macrosiphon. The sequence continues at coordinate 35,224,473 of JAYESA010000012.1, forward strand.
TCGCAAAAAGCTTGAAGCACATAACTCTGAGTACAAGACCGTAGATGTGCGGTCTATAGCGTCCTAAAATCAATGTGAATGTACAAAACTGCACTGAAAGACTCCCAAGAGTATCTTCCAATATCTGAAAAGGGGGGCCTAAATGAAAATGGTGATACAGAAGTAGATATAATGCTTAGCAAGTTAGATCATTTTATCAGGGACTGATAGCTGAACAGTTGAGGAAGTAAAATAAAACTACTTCCACATATAAATAAATATATGGGCTAAAACATGTACATTGATGGATATAGTCAATCAAGAAGCCTTTGGACATTGGAAGTGAATCCTTACTAGCGACATGAAGTGTCGACATCCTAATAATCAGTTAGAGATCCCTTCATGGGCATAGGACCCTAAGGTCAAATATCAAAAGCGGCATTATGATGAATGATGATATCATCGGATACTAGATTCAGTGGTTGTAATATTATTTAAAAGGTTTCAAAAGCTCTTATACATATTCAATCAAGTATAAATTATCATACATCTTGTAACTTTCTCTTCAAGGATTGGTTGTCTAGTATAATCACAATGGCCATAGCAGGCAGTTTTCCAGGGCCAGAAGGCAACTGCCTTCACATTGTGCTGAGGATTGATTTAGAATTTTATAGCTAAAGGTGGGAGGGAAGTATGTTGTCCCTTCCTATCTTGGACCCTGGTTGCATGAGTTAGAAATTTTCTTTATGTAAAATTTTCAGAGAGCGGACCCTGGTTGCATGAACTAGAAATATACGTGCCGACCAGCCTTCTAGGTTTTTGAGACGGGGCCATATCTTGCACATAGTTATCTTAGCTAGGAATTTGACACCAGTAAAAGGGGATGATGTCAGAGTAAGACTTGGAATTTGACAAGGCCATATCTTGCTCATAGTTATCTTAGCTAGTGAAAGTCGCAGATACAGCCTCCTCCGCGTATATTAGTGGTAAGGTTGCGTACATCTTGAACCTTCCCAAACTCTACATTGGTGGGAGCCCTGCAACAACTGACGACCTTCCTTTATACAGATGTAGATAATCAGAGAAAGTTTCTTGTGCCCCCATATCCGACCCCATTCAAATGGGAGAAGTCTTGAACGATGATGACCTTAACTAAAAGAAATATTCACTGTCATTAATACAAAGGATGCACATGCCCGCATAAACAAACTAATCCAAAATAATCAGTAGCAGTCGCAGCACTGACAAGCACTAAAAAGCTATTAGGACACGTCCTGATTATTTTGGAGCTTTCACTAATAAGACATACTATGGTTCATCAATTTCACACAAAGCCAACAACATCTTACACATGGTGTGAAGCATCAGTATAGGACCTTTCTTAATTTTTGCAGTTTAGGGACAGTTTCGGTGGTTGTGAACAAGGTTGTAAAAGTCGCTAGGTGGTAGTCGGGCGGGAACCGATCGCCTAGCGCGTTGCTTAGGTGCCGACTAATTTCGCCTAGGGGCCAACTAGCGTCTAGGCGCCCCATTACCGCCTAGCGCCTAGGGGCCGCATAGAATCGGTTTTTAGAACGGTCGTTGCCAATCAGTTGGTTTCAATAGTTTTATTAGCTAACTTAATCATCATCATCATGCAAGCCATCTCCCATCATAATAAGATCTGCTATGGAGCATAACAAAGCTCTATGAAAGATTTGATTAAAAAATTATCACCGGTTCTCAACCTTTTATTTTGGTGCCAAATTCCTAGCCAAGTTAACTATGAGAAAAAGAGGGTCACGCTATAGAACCTTGGAGGCCAATTGGATGGTAGGTAGATCTACATTTCGTATATGCAGTTTAAGCTTATACAACCAACAAACAACACCACACCCAAAAGTTCTCCTAGACTATAAGTAAGGGTATAATTCTTTTACCTGACTAGTTGGAGTCGTGCGCCGTTTCCTCTTCTCGTCGGGTTCCTTTCCCTTGAAGGTCTCATCCTCTAAAAGAAAGAAAGAAAGAAAGAAAGAAAGAACGAACGAACGAAAAGTGAAATCACTACTTGTAATAATAATAATAATAATAATAATAATAATAATAATAAGTACCTATGAGAAGCTGGCGGGACAAGGAGCGGGAGTAGTCCCTGGCCGCCTCCCTCGCCTCTTCTTCCAGCGACTCCAAATCCAGCCGTCCTTCCTCCTCTTCCTCTTCCGATTCCTCCGCCCATTCTTCTTCTGATGACGACTCGACCACCGGCTCACTTTGTCCTCCATGGAAGGATTTGATGGGGAACGGAGAGATGGTGCTGGTCCTCGAGCGGAGAGAGCAGAAGGAGAAGAAGGATCTAGAAGGTGGGTTTTGGGAGAGGGATGGAGCGGAAAGAGAGAGGAGCCTGGGGGAGGAGAGAGAGAGTTGCGGTGGTGGTCTATGGAGAGAGAAAGGAATTGCCGCCATGAGAATGGAACACCAAGAAGAAGACACAGCCTACAGAGAAAGGGGGTGGTGTGGTAATTAAGTCGGTCTATCCACTGAACTGACGTATCTATTTTAGAAGCGGAAGACGCAAGAGAAAGGAGCTATTCCGTTGGAGCAAAATTCCTACAGCAACTCAAGGTATATATTGGGCCGGACGGTCAAAAAAGCAGCCCGGATCCGACCAACCGTATATGCGGGTCTGGGCTGGATCAGAGTATCTGATCCGCCAGTCCAGTCTGGCCCGTCCCGGTAGTGGCAACGTTCGGACGTGATTTCGACCGTTGAGGCTCGGTAGGTCCGGACCGGCCTGGTCTCCGATCCGGTCAGATCCGATCTAGACCAGGTTTGACCCAAATTTTTTTTTTCTAATATAACCATTTGGAGGGATATTTTTACCAAAGTATCCACATTTTTATGGCTGTTTTATGAACGTTAGAGGGGTATTTTGATCATTTTGCTGAAAATGACCAAAATATCTTAATAACAACTATATTTTGAGGACATAGGAGGTTATTTTGGCTCAAAAAAATTCTATTTTTTTGTTACTTAATATTATAATGCATTTATAATTTTATTGACATTAATAAAAAATTAGTTTTTTTTTTTACTTAATGTTGTTAGTTGTTTACATTTAACTTCTTTATGTCTATATAAATATCTATATAAAGAAATTAAAGTTCTATAAATATCTATTTAAATTTCAAGTTATAAGATTTTGGCTTAAAGTTATATATATATATATATATATATATATATATATATATATATATATATATATATATATATATATATATATATATATAAATAAAGAAAATTTAAAATAAATATTTTTACATTTTTTATAAGTTATTGTTATTCAAAAAAATATTCCAACTTATAAATATTAATATTTAAATTTATACTTAAAGTAATATAAATAAAGAAATCAAATAAAATTTTCTTACTTATTAATGTTGTTATAAATTTTTATATAACATAATTTTTTACATAAATTATACAAAAAAAAACTTACTAACAAATAACTTATAAATTTAAAATTATACAAAAATAACTTACTAACAAAAAACCAATAAATTACAACTTAAATTTATTAACTTTTTATTTATATCACATAACTTATTGTTAATATTGTAAACCCCCTGACCCGAATATAGGATTATGATTTATTTAGGCTTATTTTGAATTAGTTAATGGAGTTAAAATTCGCCTCATCTAATTTAATTCACTTGGTGCATCTTGTCGTTGCTTTGATATTTGGAGTGCTACTCTACCATTTGCCTTCAAACAAATTTTACACCCTTAACTTAGACGTGTCAGTCTTCCATTCCAATATTTGTGTCACTCATAAATACCCTCTCTTGTGCTTTATTTTAATCGCACAATATTCGTCAAACAATATCTAATTTTAAACCTAAACTTTGTACCTATGTCTGTTCCAATCAAAATTGAAGACACAACTTCGATCCGTTTCTTGTAACCCAATATATGACAATAATCTATTCCGAGTCTACTACGTCCATGACACGTGTGTCACCCCCGATTGAGATCCTATGAACTTCCAATTTATTAAAGAACACCTAGGACTCGATTTTTATTTAATTTGGGGCAACTACTCAACCTAGCCCAAAACTAAACCAAAGACCAATCCAAACCCACACTCACACCCTCATGGCTCATACAAAATATCACACACCAAATTTTCTCTCTACAACACACCAAACATGGATTATACCCTCATCCAATCCAATTTGCTATTTGTGCAAAATCCTAAACTATTAGGGACCTATGTGTAAAAGAATGGCTAGGTGTCCACCTTCTATTGGAGCAAAACCAAATAAAGAAAGCTTTGGTCATGCCTTGACCGGTCACACCAGTTTTCCCTCCTTTGTTGCATGGTACTATGTACCAACTTTTGCCTACAATAAATCCTAGCCTCTCATTCAAACCCCAACATATCCCCACCACTCATTCTTTATGACAACCAACACACACTTCCCTAGATATAGGAAGAGTAGTCAGCCATAATCCCCAAACTCCCTCTTCTCTCTCTCCTTTATTAATACCCTCTCTCTCCCTCTCAAGTTCAGCCATCACCCTCTCCATTAAAATCCATCACAACAGCCCTCAAAACCCCCACAACCGAACCTACCTCCTTCCACCTCCTGCTAAACCCGACCCTACTTCTCTTCCACCTTCGACCAAACCACCGCCCCTACAACCACTCCACCACCTCCCCAACTTTTCCCTCCACCACTCCAGCACCTACAACCACCGCCATAACCACCACCTCTGGCCAGCACAACCCTCATACCCCCCCTCACCCGAACTGCACTGCTGGAACCCGCTAGCAGTCCCTCCCCTTTCAGACCTCACCACCACCACCACAGCCACTCCACCACCTCCACGACCATCCTAACGTCTCCCCGTACCTTCCCTCTACCTCTCTTAGCGGCCACAACACCTAGAACCTAGGAGAAAGGCTTCTACAAGTTGCTACAAGAAGAAGAGTCAAACTGGACAAAATTTTACAAGTTGGGCATAGTCCTCATTCCCTCCCCCATTTCACCTTGGTAAGTGCTCAAACTCCTCCTACTCGACCCTCTCTACATTTACTTTATGTCCCCCTTTAAGTTGATCAACTTTCTAGGCATAGTTTTTATGATATTGCACCTAGAACAACTACTACTTTTCATGACAACCTTACTTGTGTATATGAACACCTATCACTTTGTCATGAGTTTAACCTATTTAAACACTTGCCAAAGTTGATATTAACTCCTTTTATCACTAATTTCCAGAATATATATGAATTATATTTAAGTTGTGTTATGTTTGGATGTACATGAAAGAGGCTTGGTTAGAGTATTACACCATGTTGTGCACTATGCTTAGAATTTCTCCTAAATAACTATGTAGTGTATATAAACCTCATTTTAGAGAGTATATTATGCCATGCTAGTTAGTGTGCATCAGGGTAGTATGTATAAAGTTGAGAAGCATGTATTTAGAAAGATTTGCATGAGAAGTCATGAGTATTATAATCCTTGAAGTAGTTGTGTGTTATATAAAATTGTAGTTGACAGTTGGAAACCCTAACATGTGGAGGGTAGAATTATATATGATGTTGGCATGTGTAATATGGAATGGGAATAGTTTTAGTTAGTTTTACAGAAACTTATCCATGAACTTGATGATTGACAATAGAACCTACTTTGAACAACTACTTAAGTTAGGTTAACACTTGCTTTGCGTACTTTAAGAATGTGCATGTCATGCTTGTACAAGAAGACCCTAGTAGGTAGGACACCTAGTACCTATGCGCTTGGGGTATAACTTAGCACTTATAAGAACACTACGTTGTGACCGTGATTGTGTCATATGAGAAATTACACATTTAGAGGATTTGTAGATATTGTGTGACTAGTAGACTTAGTGTTTACATACTTTTTTGGTATTTGACTAGTCAACCTTAGCCAACCTACTTAGTTAGAACGTTTGTTTGGTTTAGACTCTACGTGACTCATGACATTGCGTATGTTGTACTCTTGTGCATGATTAGTGTAGTGTAATGTAGTGATTGATATTTATTGTTATATATTCATAGGCACCAAAGACGGTTCTACCTTGGCTGCGGGTTCTGGATCCTTACTTGTTCACATTGAAGTTCCAAGCAAGTATACCTTGCCTTGTTGTACTATTTAAATTTAGTTATTATAGTTCACAAATTTATTGTTTTAAATATTATATAACTGTGCGCGCCTTAGAATGACTCGGGTGCAGTCGACGAAGACGTTGACGTTAGGACTTGTGTTTGACCTAGTGTCTAGTGGACGCACCTAAAGTTGTGGAGTTATCATTATGACTCCCTAGGACTTGTCACGTATCATTGCACTCACAAAGTGAGTTCATGTAGGGACGCAAGCTTACGCACTTGACTGGCCATCGGTGTGAGTAGCACGTGTGACGATATTTAGCATAGTTGTATAGTTCTTTAGTAACTTTCATTATAGTACGAGATGTCCACGTCGTATTCGTGACTTGTACATTCGCATTACACAGAGAAGACAATTAGTAGGCATATAGGACAGACATTTGGTTACCGTAGTTCCGGAGTAAACTACGAAGTTGTAAGCCTCAGTGTTACCAGGTTATGGGCTATGTGTTATCCGGTTATGGGCGTATATGCTTATCGATACATCTGGCAGAGGTTACTAGCTGCACACTATCATGATCGATGATATAGTCAGCATATACTTTAGGCATCTAGTTTATAGCTAATGCCAAATACTTAGCCTCTGGCTTGATGCTACGCTTTATCCATTTTTACCTACCCATACGTACCAAGGTTGTTTTCAAGTACATTTCACTTAGCTGGTTAGTTCACCCTTATATTTTTACAGTATTTACATTATGGCATACACTTTTTGTATCTTGTTACGTCCCTCTGAGGACCTAGTTCCTTTCAAGATCCAGACGAGCATTTGTACCAGACCATATAGGAGCAAGAGTGGAGACCAGATTCGTGGCTGAGGACTTTGAGGCATTTTCAGAGGAGTTCCTTTGAATTGGGGTACACTGCTGCTTTGGACTTGAGTATCTTTACCTAGTTAGCCAATGTTCTAGTCTAGTTATCTTACTCTTTTCTGTACTTTTATTCCATCATTGTATTTTAGAGGGGTTTGTCCCCATTAGACTATTTCAGTTGTATTATAGATATTCAGACTCTTTGTATTTCATTTACCAGCACTTACTTTAGTCTTTATTACATTGGTTTTCGTGCATGAGATTAGTTATTTACTTGTTATTTGTTAGTGCTGATATTAGACTTGATAGTATTTTAGGACAGCGTAGTAAGCTTCAACTGGTCCATTAAATTGGAAAATCCTTCGAAGTTGTATTAGCTGGCCATTGCTACATGGCCTGGTCCCATGTATTTTGGGACTGGAGCGTGGCATGGTTTTAGTAGTAGCCCATGCAGGTCTCTGTTTATTGCTTATGGTATGGTATCATGCCCAGCGAGCCTGCAATAGGATAAAAATTATTAGATCTCATCCATCTTGACTACCGTCTTTGAACCTCCTTCGTATTTAATTATTTGAATATATGCATCTTGTTTGTTTATTTTCGTACTCTTTTAATTTAGTTTTATCTCCTGCAGAGAGATGAACTTGCATAGCAGACGCGCGACATATGGTGTCATTGTGCCATCGGACACTGCACAGAGGGAGGATAGATCCCTAGGACCACCTAGAGAGCAGTCACCACTACAAGTTTCGGTGATACCTCAGACCCTGTTGATACACTGGCACTAGACTTCGCAGACTATTTTGACACATCAACATGAGGGACAGACTTCGCAGGCTATTCCGACACAGCAGCACAAGGGACAAACTTCAAGGGCCACGCCGACACCGCAGCTCGAGGGGCTGATATCTCAGCATGCACCGACATTGCAACTAAAGGTTCCATTGCCACTACCTCCACCCTTCCCCTCTCATATATCGCATGGGTTGTACCTTCAGATATCGTACGGACTGTACTCGCAGCAGATGCCGTATGAAGCCTTCCCACCTTAGATGTTGCAGCCGGAGGGTCAGACAGATATTTCAGTTCTTTCAGGCCATGATGCAGGCACAGTGTTATCAGGCCAAGACTATGAGGCAGAGCTTGATGGAAGTTCTAGAGAGTCCACCTGCACCAGCACCAGCACCAGCACCTGCTCAGCCAGCAGGCATGGTTCGGTGGTTTCGTTAGATGAGTCCAAGGACCTTTACGGGTAGCGAGACTGTCGAGGAGATTTCAGATTAGGTCGCTAACACAGAGATGCTCTGGAGGTCTTTCAGCTACCTCCAAATCTATAGATGACCGCAATAAGGGCCCAATTGAAAGGAAATGCACATCACTAGTGGGACTCTATGGAGCGCAGCATCGACAAGAAGCAAACGTGGGAGCAGTTTTTGGAATACTTAAATGTGAAGTACTTTTTGACTACGGTCATGAATGCGCTCTACTCTCAGTTCCTGTATCTGGAGCAAGAGAACATGACTGTAGACGCATATGATGTAGTGCCCCGTTCTGCGTAGGCACTATGTACAAGTGATATCGCTTTGCTTGCTCGAGTGAAAGTCTTCTCGGAGAGTTCTCGACCGAATCACAAGACGATTAATCAATGTGAGTGGGCAGAACGACATTCTCTGATTCTTGAACGACTTAATAATGAATCTGAGTTTTTGAATGCTTGTTTGCTTAAGAAGATAGTTTCATAAGAAGAATGATAGAACTTGACTCTGCATGCTTAATAAGAGAATTCACATAGTTTGTCATCGAAACGAACCTACTTGCTTAACTAGAGAATTTGTATACTTGTCTGAAATGAGATAGAACCTTGCCATGCTAAGTCAAGAATATAGGAAATGTTGCATGCTTAGTTACACCGACACAACTATCGAACGAACCCTTGTTATGCTAAAAAAATAAGTAAAAGAGCTGCTTGAATATGTCCCTTCGTAATATGCTAAGAAAGAGATAGATATTGCATGCTAGATATGAATCAAAATCGTGCTTGCCATTATATATTTCGCTTGTCTGTTTTGCTATATCGAACTGCTATAAGTCTTTGATTCGTATAAGCATAGACTAATAGTGCACTCTGAGGATACGGCCCGTAGGGGGTTTAGTGGGATGTGCTATTAGATATGTGAGAGATGTGCTTCGTTTGACAAAATATGTTTTGCTAGACCATATATATTTTGCTAGACCATATATGTTTTGCTTGATTATTTATTTTGCTTGCATTATAGATGTTTCGTATCATTGCATTGGTCTCGGACAACTTGTGCACAAGGTTTTGTCTCTCGACGGTTCCTGGGGCATTGGGAATCGCTCAGTCCGGAAGATATTTCTGTTTTGCCCTAAGAATACAGCCCGCAGGGGGTCTAGTGGGGTGATGTGTCTATTAGTGTTGTGCGGAACCCATGATATCACAGCTGCTAGCACTCGTGTGTGTTGGTAAAGAGCTGAACCTTGAGTTACAGCTGCCGACACAGGTGCATGCTAGTGAAGAGCTGAACCTTGGGCAATCGCTTCTAATCATGGGGCTACCCATGGACCATCATATAGTTAGGGCGTATGCTAGGCTAGCCTTCTTGCATACCTAACTGTTTGATGCAGAGACGGATAGGGAAATAGAGAACCTTGGACATATATATTTATGCAAATTGTTGCTAACTTGTTTGTCTGCTGCAGAGATAACCGATCAACAATGGTAAGAAACATAAAGAGTTTATATATATAGCCTGCTTGTCCATGAACATATGCTTCTTAGAGTTTATATGTTAGTGCTTCATGCATTCGTATCGGTCGGACAATGGCTATTAGTGCAGAGCTGAACCTTGGTCCCGGCTGCTATTATGTTAGTGAAGCACAACCATGAGTCACAGCTACTAATTGCATCAGAATGTGAGTCATTGGTTAGCTGGATTACCGTTATCGATCCTTAGTTTCTCGGGGACCGAAATCATATAGCTAGTTCTTCTTGTGTGCTTGAAAGTATGATAGTCCACTTAATGCTTGTCTTATTTTGAGATGATCAGTCCTCTAGAGAGCTTTGTCCCTAAGAAGTTAGCATATGGTGCACAATACATGTTGTTCACTGCATGATAGAACACTGTTCCGATTGTATACTTATTATTGAATATGCAAAACTGTTTCCAAGCTGTGTTTTCAAAAGATATAAATTGACTATAATCCTGAGCTGTATGAAATGAACTTAGGTAAAAGTAGCAAGATCACTAGTAATGTAATATTTTGCCATATGCTTACTTAGTGTGGATTTCAGGGGGTATAGCTTCTGTTTAGTTATTTTATACTCACCAGTACTTATAAAAGTGCTGACCCACCAACAGTTTGCTTGTTCTCAGGTGCTGGTTCGTCCGAGGAAGCGATAGGCGTACCTCATCCCAAGGACCCAAAAATCTGGAGTCGATGCCTTGAGCCGTATCGAGTTTGAGATGCTTTTGTATAGAGGGACATAATGTATGGAACGGTGTCATTGATATCGAGAGAAAGAGTGCTTGAGTGATCTGTAACCTCGGCCAAGCACCGCTTGTAACACTTTTGATTATCAATAAAGAGCCCATTTTCATATGCTATTGTGCTCTTTACTTTTCTATAATTTATGTGCCGCTGCTTCAGTTTTTGAATAGCTTACTTGCCCTTGTTCAAAGCTTTGGCCTTGTGCAAGCGTATTTTAGGCTTGCACGGCATCACGTCCGTGCGAGGACGATCGATTTCGTAGGGACCAAGCGAGGACGAATGGCCCCTACGGGACCGGGCGTGACATATGACACAGAGTTCGGTTGTCTTAGCAGATTTGGTACCGTTCTGATACCAAATGATTTAGAAAAGGCCAAGAGGTTCCACAATGGAATGACTTGCGAGCTCCAGAGATTTACTAGATCGTAGGCGAGGATCTCTTACGAGAAGGTTCTAACAGAGGCCAGGATCCAGGAGGCTATTGGCAAGGGTCGATGAATCAGAGGTGTCCATGTATAGTCGCACCATCCCGAAGCATAGCCCGAAGCAGCAGGACCGATCCATCATCCATGAGTGCAATCACAGCAAAGGGTTGTGCCGTGTCAGTAGAGAGAGCTTCTGAAATGTCACTTTTGCAGAAAGAAGGGGCATGTTCAAAAAGATTGAAGGAGAATGTTAGGATAGTGTTTGAGGTACGGATCGAGCCAACATCAGGCTCAGGAGTGTTCACAGTATGTCAATAGAGTCCAACAAATAGTCCAAAGGCCAGTTCCACCGGTCCTAGGTATGTCCGTAGCACTGCTTGATAGTTTCTAGCTTATTATATATTTATTTTAATTTTGAGGACAAAATTCTTATAAGCTGGTAGGTTGTAAACCTCTGACCCAAATTTAGGATTATGATTTATTTAGCATTATTTGAATTAGTTAATGGAGTTAAAATTTGCCTCATCTAATTAATTTACTTGGTGCACCTTGTCGTACTTCGATATTTGGAGCGCTACTATAGATTTTTCCTTCAAATAAATTTTGCACCCTTGACTTAGACGTGCCAGTCTTCCATTCTAATCTTTGTGTCACTCATAAATACCCTCTCTTGGGCTTTATTTTAATCGCATAATATTGTCAAACAATATATAATTTTAAACCTAAACTTTGTACCTATGTCTGTTTTAATTAAAATTGGAGACACAACTTTGACCCATTTCTTGCAACCTAATATATGACGATAATCTATTCCAAGTCTACTGTGTTAAATATTTTTACAACAAAACCTCTAAGTTAATATTTAACTACAACAAGTTATCAGCACGCTTTACTGAACACACAAATTCGATGTTTGTTCAAGTAAGTCAAATTTATCTTTATCATGATGATTATCATAGATCAATGTATATTTTGTTCCTAAAAACCCTTACCTTATCTATAGTGCCCTGATCCACGATGGCATTATTTAGATTGAGATATTTGTTTGTTGGCTCAAAAGAAAGCCTTCATGGAGTGCTTTCTTGTTAAAACAGAAGACAATTGATCATGGTAAGTGGACAAGACCTCACTTTATGATTCTTTCACGCTTAATAAAAGAATCCATCGGGTTTAATACATACTTGTTGCTAATATTCATAAAGAAGAATGATAGTACATGATCACGTATGCTTTAACAAGAGAATCTGCTGAAGGGGCAACTATAGTCAGTCTAGAAGGGGGTGAATAAAGTGTGTGTGACAATAATCCAATAAAAATAAGACAATTTCTAACTTATAAAACTGCTATAATAAGTAGGGCTAAGATCAGAGTAGTAGCATAGTAAGTAAAGTAAAGTAGACAGAGTTTAGAAAATAAACGTAGACACTAAGATTTTTATCCTGGTTTTCTTTGTGGGGCACTAGTCTAGGACCAAGAACTCTTGCTCGGAGTTAATCTACTATTTGTGAAATAGCGTACAATACAAGCTTTGATCCGAAGGCTTGCCAACTTCCTACAGACTCACGAGCTTTGATCCGAAGTGGTCTCCAATTTCTTTCAGACACACACTTTGATGCGAAGAGCACGCTGACTTCTAGACTTGAGAATTTTGTAACCGAATTCCAAGCTTGTATAACTCGAACAAACTTCTAACCGAAGACGTACTTGGTACTAGAAGGCTTTGAGTTATTCTTGGAAGTGGAAAGGTTAAGCTCATGAAATGAATGTGAAAAAGAGAAGAGATGATTGAGTGAATTAGTGATTTAGAATGGTGAAAAATCTTCTCTATTTATAGGATATTTGCAAACCGAGTCGGCCCGAGTTCGGATGCCCCAACGTTCAGAATTAAATGGTGCACCTGAACTTGTGGATGACCGAGACTTTACAAGATGACTGAATCTTGAGTGTCCGAGCGAACTCTGTTATACTCTGGTCATGTCAGATCGATTTAATTTGACTAGGTTTTTGGCTCTTTTGTGGACTTGTTGTCACGCCCCAGTCCCAAAATATGTAGGATCAGGAATACGTGACACGCCAGCTACGCATTCGACCAGACTCTGGTCTGACTCGAATACGTATAAGCTGTAATATAAAAGGGCACTATCTAGCTATCTCATAAATGTAAACCTCTATGTCTCAATCCACAATGTACAACCGTATACAAGAAAGAGCTATATGTGCTAGAGTCGGCCGTCCAATAACACACTAACTCGAATAGACTCCAGAAGAAGTATGAGTCTATAAAAACTAGGCTACAACAACAGATGAAATAAATAATAACCATAATGCCGGTAGATATAATGTGAGTACCTGGTACCATGCCCGCAAGACATGCAACTCCAACAGCAACTCCAAATGCTCCGTAATCATCTATGTTGCAAAACTGGCAGGGAACCAGGTCCTCAGAGGGACGTAACAAGGTACAAAAAAACAACATGCCAGGTAAACAGATAGTACAAGTGCAACAACAGGGTAATCTAGTATAACCAAACAAGTGTGACACAGTTTAAAGACAATGTTCGACGCGTGGGCTTTCTAATATAAAATCGTAGCTCCGAACACAGAGACACACGGGTCGGACCGTAGCTCCGAGCACAGAGACACACGGGTGAAACAGCTACACTAGATACAGGTATCACTATAAAATACTACATATATATAAGTGCGTGCAGAGTAGCCCAAACGTCTAGTAACTGTCTTTCCCTTCCCAAGCGGTCAATGATTGTGCGTTGAACCTGAACCTCTAACTAAAGTCTCGACACACAGAATTAACTCAACAGACGCGACCTTAAGGTCGTCCCAGTCTCTGGTTATGATGTCAGTATCAGGATACAGGAATCTGGCACGATCACAGTGTATGAGTGTGTCCTGGGGTATCGATGTACTCAGGTACGTGCATCGAGGTGCTGTGAAGCATCTAGCAATTACTCTAAGATGTTACGTCGAATGTCAACACCCGGTTGTGAATCGGTCACGGAGTATCGAACGTCAACATAAATACGCGCACGAGTACATAAAGAACAACAATATCTGTAAACTGAAATACAGGGTGGCAAGGTACACTTGCCTGCGTGCGGCTGCTGATGACGGGGATCTGGTACTCCGCCCAAGTCCTCAGGTTCCGCAGTACCTAGAGAAGAGTTACAAACCAGAATTAATAATCTATTCTATGACTCACAAGGGCAAGTTACTAGAGGGCCGACTACAACTGACTAACGGTGTGATAGTCCATCAACTAGTCATCTGTATATTCTTCTCGATCTTAATTCTCCGAAAATAAACTAATATTTCCACCATGTACGAGACATCCCAATTAGTTGGCTCCAAGGTCAACTCTATTCTCCTCGAGCACATATTTTAATTAAATCGCTATAAGTTATATAGAAGCAAACTCTAATTTTTCCATCCAAGTACCACATCTAAATTTATCTTCAAAAAAAATATAAGTTACAAGGTCACTACGCTAAATAAAACCCTAAAACATGTTAACACAACCTCAAGTCATTTAAAATCTATATTCGTACTAATCATCATTAGCCCTTAGCCAGTATAAACCTTAATCCCGTAGTTCAAATATTCCATTTCGTTAATCATTCATATCATTCGTACATAAACATTAGAATCACATTAACCCTCAATAAATACAACCTCAAGCCAGGTTCACATATATCACCCAAAACCCTAGCTAGCATTTCCCATATATAAACATCAACACAACAATTAATATCGTCAATACTAAACCCCAACCACCTATTAAGTACTTCCCCCACTAACCATATATGACCACACTATATAATAACAACCCTAGCTAGCATTCACACATTCTTGTATAATTAAATCCTTTCTAACAATTGTTATTAATTTCTAGAATTAAAACACAAGAGGGAGGAGAGTCGACCTTAACGACGTGTAAACCCCCTCGACCAAAAATTAGGGTTAATTAATTAAATTAGCCTAATTAGGGTTAACTAGGTATAATTAAGATTATTATATATAGTGTTATAATACTTGTACAATGATTTATTATTTTAGGATACTACCCTAGCTGTTGCCCTAAAACGAATTCCACATATCTGGCCTAGACATAATAACCTATCATAATTGAACCTAGAACAAACCCCGGATATTGATTTTCGTGCCAAATTTTAGTCGCACAAAAGTCGTTACAAACGTCCGTACGCAAATTAATTAAATTGCGTAATTACGTTCGTTGTCCGTTCCAATCGAAATTAAGACCCCATCTCGATCCGATTTGACCAACCCAGATCCTGACATTATTGTACACTAAGCCTACCACACTAATGACCCTTGTCCAACCCAATTTAGACCCCCGGTTCTCGTTAAATTTAATTAGAAACACCGGTGCATTAATTATGAATTAATTAATGTGGCGACCTAACCTCAATTAAATTAGACCCTACTCCAACCACTACCCACACCCACAAGCCTCATACAAAATACCATACACCATCCTAGCCCAATGAAGAACACCAAACATGGTGTTTATTTACATCAAATCCCCAAATTCAGAAATTGTGCAAATACCAAATTGTTCAGGGGCCTATTTGCAAAATTGCAATGAGGTGTTTCCCCCTTATTAGCCCAAACCTCATGGAGAAAAGAATGTCATGCCCTAACCGTATCCATTTATTTCCCCCCATTCCTATGTACTTGCACCCCCTTTATGAAGGGCACATCATGGCCCTTCATTCAAAATGCTACACTCCTAGCCCTCCCCTCATCATGATAGACATCCCCAACTCCCCAAAAAACTATGTCCAGCCGGCCCTAACCCTAGGCAGCCCCCCCACTCTCTCTCTTACTTATACATCAACTTACATCATTTGTATTGCACACAAACCTAGGAAACCAAACTAAACCCCATTTTCATAAACCCTTCACTACACAGCCCGACCCCTGCCTTCCATCACCCGACGCCTCCTCCCGACCAGCCACCGTGTCCGGCGACCCCCCAACCGACTCAGACCCCTTCGTCGGACCTCCCCCTACCTCCAGCCACCGCCACCCGCCGCCTAGCCGCCGGAGCACCCCCCCAGCAGCCGTCACCAACCCGAGCCTCCCCCTCCCGCACACACAGCCGACCACCCGACCTCCCCGTTCTCTGCCACCCTAGCTTTCCCGGCCGCCCAACTCAGCCGAACTCCTCCCCGGCCAACCCCCTTCCTCCCCGTCAAGCCTCGCCGTCGGTCGACGCCGCAGCCGACCACAGTCGCCCCCGCAGCGCCAGTAGCTCCAGCCGCTGCTGTAGCAGCCGAACACCCCACGCGACGCCGGAGCTCCGTCCGGCCACCCCGCCGTCGACGGTCAACCGTCGGACTCCCCTCAGCCTGAGCGTCGTATAGGTACATGATTTCATGTATTAATACTAGTATTTAAATACTTATTTAGAGTTGTATTGGTTGTGTACACATATATATATAGTTTCGTATTTAATTCTGTATTTAAATACGTATTCAGTATTATATATATTAATTCCTGTATTTCTGTAGTATTTAAATGTATATATACTGTTTAATATTTTCTGAGTATAATTTATATATGATATATATATATATATAAATACATAATTATAAATATAAATGTGTATATATACATAGTATATATATGCTTGGGTATAAATACCTTATAATTATTGATTACCTAATGTGTATATGTATATATATATATATACTTATAAATGTATATATTTCTGAAATACAGTAATATATGTATTATTACCTAATTATTAAATGTTGTATATAAATATATATAATGGTATATTTATTATTTGTGTATACATATAAGTATATATGTGTGTGTGTGTGTGTATATATATATATATATATATATATATATATATATATATATATATATATATAAATGTGTGTATATATATAATTATATATACTTTATATATTTAGTATATTAGTATGGGAAATGTATGTATATTATATACATATATATATTATTATTTACTTGTATACTTAGTACATAAATATGGTTATATATCTATAAATATATATATATATATATATATAAACTTGTGAATATTAATATGTGTAATAGTATATATATATTTAAATATATATAAGTATGTTATGTATATTTTTACTTAGGCACAAAATTACTATTTAAATACATATAAATAATGTTGTGTATATTTATTTATGTACATAAATAGTATCTAAATATTTGTATATATATGACTTTATGAATGTTATCTATTTTATATATATGTATTTACTTAATATATGTATTATTGCTAAATATTACATAAATACTATTTTGTACTACTAAACATATATATTATTCTAATATAATTAAATATGATTTAGTGTATATATATTTATACTTGTAATAGCTATATATATATACAGTCCAGACCCTGTGTCAGTTGTAGATACAAGTAGAGTGTTTAGTTGTGCTACTGTAGCGACTAATAGTGTCATTATTATATCATATATAGGACTGCTGGACAGTACCGCCGAGGCATCAGGAGCAGGACTTTGGATTTCGCAGCTACCCGGAACAGGCAAGTATACCTTACTGATTTACTGCTTAAAATTAAAATGATAACTGTTGCAAATATGCATAGAACTGTCGCGTCCGAGATTGACTCGGGTGTAGTCGACAATGCGTCGATGAATAGTGTACATGTCCTAGTTGCTAGCTGACTCACCTTCTACTGTGAGGATATTTTGATATCTTCCTAGACCATGGCACTATACACGTATCACGATGGTACATTCATATTGGGATGCGGGTCCATGTACCCGATTCGCTATCGGTACGTACGACATGCATCACGGACTAGCCAGTATTCTAGAGTAGCATAGTTAGATGAGACTTGGCATATAGATACGAGACACTCACGTCGTGTATTCGACTTGCGTATCTACATTGGGCGGGAAGGACAACTGATAAACGTATAGGATACACCCATCAGACTCCGTGGTATCCAGAGGAACCACAGACCCGGTGACTCCCTATATTCAGACACCGCGCTCTTCGGAGTGTTACGAACGTATATACATTGCAGATACCACGCCCCTTAGAGTGTGGACGTTATATATATACAGATACCTCATTCTTCGGAATGATGGACGTTGCAGATACCACACTCTAGAGGACGTTGGACGTTATGCCTACACCTACCTATACGTTCCGAGGTTGTCCTTATATTGCATTCACTTAGATGGTTAGCACACCCTCTTTACTTTTATTCAGTACTATAACTGGCATGCATTTTGTATCTTGTTACGTCCCTCTGAGGACCTGGTTATCTTCCAGATCTGGACGAGGTCTATTATCCCACAGTGTACGGGCCAGGTGTGGAGACGAGGTTTGCTCTTGACGAGGAGCTAGAGGTCCTTCCATCGGAGTACCCCTGATCACATTGGTAGGCCTTCCGCCTATGACTGGAGCTCCTTACCTAGTTAGCAGTTGTTCCAGTCACTCTTCTTATCAGTACTTTATTTCAGACTATCAGCACTTTATCTCCAACATTTGTAGTGGGTTTGTTCCCACCGGACATATTTCAGTTGTACTATGTCATTCGACTATGTCCTTATATTCCAGTCTTTTATTTCAGTATTTTACTTGTTGTCTGTGGATGAGATTAGTCACTATATGTTGTTGATATTAGACTTGTTAGATTTAGGACAGCGTAGCATGCTTCGCCAGGATCCATTAAATTGGGATATCCTCGGAGACGTGTCAGCTGGCCAATGCCACGTGGCCTGGTTCCATATATTTTGGGACTGGGGCGTGACATGGTTTTAGTGGTGGCCCATGCAGGTCAGTAACATTAAATGTTTATCGCTTGTGGTATGGCAACGTGCCCAGCGAGCCTACAATAGGATAGAAATTATTAGGTCTCATCCACTTGATTACGCCTTTGAACCTCTTCCGAATTTTAATATATCTGCATCCTGTTTGATTTATTCCGTACTCTCTCTCTAATGAAGTTCTATCTCTTACAGCGAGATGAACCTTCGCAGTAGACGTGAGATACTTAGTGCCATAGTGCCACCTGCAGCACCGAGGGAGGATACGACTCAGGGACTACCCAGAGAGCAGCCTCAACCAGAGGCACAGGTGATCCCTCAGGCCCCGATGATGCACTGGCATCAGGTCTCTCCCGACGAAGGGACGCAGCAGCCAGAGGGCCAGACATCGCAGACGATCCCGAGGCAGTACTTCGAGGGACAGACCTCGAGGGCGACACCGATGTCGCAGTACGAGAGGCCGACACCCGAGGAGACACCAAGGAGACAGCCGGAGGAACCTCTTCCTCCACCTCCACCTCCATCGTTTCTACCTCAGATGCCACCTGCGGAGGGACAGCCCCAGATGATGCAGTTCTTCCAGATGATGATGCAGGCCCAGTGGCAGCAGACGGAGACCCTCAGACAGGGTCTGATGGCAGTACTGGAGAGGGCACCTGCCCAAGCAGCAGCACCAGCACCTGTCCAGGAAGCGGGCACGGTACGAGGCTTCAGACAGATGGGCCCGGGAACCTTCTCGGGCAAGGAGACGGCAGAGGAGATCTCAGACTGGGTCTCCAACACTGAGATGCTGTTAGAGGGTTCGCAGCTACACCCCGATCTCTGGATGACCGCGGTGAGGGCCCAACTCACAGGCAATGCCCATCACTGGTAGGACTCTATGGAGCGCAGCATCGGCAGACAGCAGACTTGGGAGGAATTTCTGGAATACTTCAACGCGAAGTATTTTCCAACTACGGTGAGGAATGCCCTGTACTCTCAGTTCCTGCACCTGGAACAGGGGAACCTGACTGTGGACGCCTACGACGGAGAGTTCAGCAGATTCAGCCGATTTGGAGCAGCCCTGATCCCCAACGACCTGGAGAAAGCCAGAAGATTCCACCATGGCCTCTCTCACGATCTGCAGAGGTACACCACTACCTAGGCGAGGATCTCTTATGAAGAGGTCCTATCAGAGGCGAGGATCCAGGAGGCTATAGGAGGAGCGAGACGTTCCAGCACGAACGTACCTGCCAGGACCCAGCAAGGAGCAGGAGGACCGATCCGCCGTCCAGGAGCGCAGGCGCAACAGAGGACAGCGCTGTACCAGCAGAATGAGCTTCCGACCTGTCACTTCTGTGGCAAGAGGGGACACATCATCAGAGACTGCAGGAAGAAGCTCGGGCTCTGCATGGTTTGTGGAGCCAGCCAGCACCTTGCTAGAGACTGCCCCCAGCGCAGAGATGGAGCACCCCAGACGGGGCAGAGGCCACCAGCAGCACCCTTGAGGATACTACCCCCAGCAGAAGGTCAGCGTCCACCAGCTACCGGAGGACAGCAGAGAGGACCACCCTTGGTACCACAGGAGGCACACTTCAACCAGGCCCGACAGCAGGCAGGAGGGCAGAGGCGCGGGCAAGCCTTTGCTTTAGCATCTATCGAGGAGGAACCAGAGGGAGAGGCTATAGCAGGTATAATTCTAGTTACATCATTACCTGCGATTGCACTGTTTGATTCTGGAGCTACACTGTCATTTATATCTTGTAGCTTCGTAGCAATGCATAGAGTAGCCACTTCCCCTTTACCTAAGAGTTGGAGAATACTTACCGGAGGAGGCATCGTACCGGTTACCAGCACCATTAGAACGTGCTCGGTAGTAGTTTGTGGTAGGGAGATGAGAGCGCGATTGTTGGTACTCCCAATG
Source organism: Iris macrosiphon (assembly GCA_036927795.1). Lineage (NCBI taxonomy): Eukaryota > Viridiplantae > Streptophyta > Magnoliopsida > Asparagales > Iridaceae > Iris > Iris macrosiphon. Next base: position 35,245,103 of record JAYESA010000012.1, read on the forward strand.
CCAGCTTTCGACGTTGTTCTGGACATGGACTGGTTAAGCCAGTACAATGCCGTACTAGATTGCCGGAAGGGTAGCATTACCTTTAGACTGCCAGGACACCCAGAGTTCGAATTCATGCAAGGCACCATCTAGCGAGGAGTAGGACACGCAGCTGGAGCTTACATGGCGATGGAGACGGTACCCCCAGAAATCGTTGCAGAGTTCGAGGATGTTTTCCCAGAGGAGTTGCCAGGCCTACCGCCTGATAAAGAGGTGGAGTTCACCATTGAGCTAATACCTGGAGCAGCACCGGTATCATCAAATGTGTACCGGTTGGCCAAGAAGGAGCTTGACGAGCTGAAGTTACAGCTAAAGGAGTTGCAGATCATGGGATTCGTTCGTCCTAGTGCATCACCCTGGGGAGCACCAGTGCTGTTTGTACCCAAGAAGGATGGGACATTCCGGACGTGCATTGATTACAGAGCCCTTAATGCTCTGACTATCAAGAACAAGTACCCTCTACCGCGAATCGACGATCTGTTCGACCAGCTGACAGGAGCAGTGGTGTTCACGGAGATTGACTTGAGATTGGGCTATCATCAGGTGAACGTGCGAAGGGAAGACATTCCAAAGACAGCATTTAGGACTCGCTATGGTCACTACGAGTTCTTAGTGATGCCTTTCGGATTGACAAATGCGCCTGCTGTGTTTATGAACCTGATAAACCGAGTCTTCCATGAGTATTTGGACCAGTTCGTGGTAGTCTTCATCGACGATATTTTGGTGTATTCGAAGAGCCACGAGGAGCACGGGGAGCACTTGAGGCTAGTGCTAGAGACGCTGAGACGAGAGAGGCTTTATGCCAAGCTGAGCAAGTGCGAGTTTCTTCTAGATCGTGTCGCATTTCTTGGACACGTTATCTCGGGAGATGGCATTTCAGTAGATTCCGCGAAGATTTCATCAGTAGAGACGTGGCCGACCCCTACCAACGTCTCGGAGGTGAGGAGTTTCCTAGGACTTGCCGGATATTACCGGAGGTTCGTAGAGAACTTCGCAAGGATCGCAGAGCCGATGACCCGCTTGACCCACAAGGATCAGGAGTTCACTTGGACAGAGGAGTGTCAGACGGCATTCGATGAGCTGAAGAAGCGTCTGACTACATCACCCATCTTGACCATACCTTCTGGACCCGGAGGATTCGTGATCTATAGCGATGCGTCCGGGAAAGGATTATGATGCGTCTTGATGCAGCATGGGAATGTTGTGGCCTATGCCTCTAGGCAGTTGAGGACCCATGAGAAGAACTATCCTACCCACGACTTGGAGCTTGCCGCAGTGATCTTTGCCTTGAAGCTTTGGAGGCACTACCTGTACGGAGAGCGCATGGAGATATTCACCGATCACAAGAGCCTGAAATACGTCTACACATAGAAGGACCTGAACCAGAGGCAGAGACGTTGGCTCAAAGTGATGGCGGACTTCGAGATTGAGCTGCAGTACCATCCAGGAAAGGCTAATGTGGTAGCCGATGCTTTAAGCAGGAAGCCCATAGTATTTTTCCTGACTACCCAACAACATCTGTTGAGAGATTTAGAACAGTTGGGTATCGAAGTCATTATGCCCGGAGTAGACGGCCAGATATCGAGTTTTTAGGTGCAATCGATATTGGTGGAGAGAATCAAGGCTGCTTTGCCGACGGACGCCAGATTTCAGAGGCTTCGACAGAGGACAGAGGCTGGAATACAGACGGGACTGCGTATACACGAGGACGGGACTTTGAGATGTGGAGATCATCTCTATGTTTCGAATGGAGAGCTACGCCAGGAGCTGATGACGGAGGCGCACAGTTTGACCTATTCTATTCATCCAGGAGGCACGAAGATGTATCGAGACCTGAGGCAGTACTACTGGTGGCACGGGATAAAGAGGGAGATAGCCCGCTTAGTGGCTAAGTGTCTGGTGTGTCAATAAGTCAAGGCTGAACATCAGAGGTCTGCCGGATTACTTCAACCGCTTCCGATACCGGAGTGGAAATGGGAGCACATCACCATGGACTTCGTCACGGGTTTCCCGAAGAGTCCTAGTGGTCGCAATGCGGTATGGGTAATCGTAAATAGACTCACCAGGTCTGCCCACTTTTTACCCTTCAGGGTTGGGCAATCTACGAAAGTCTTGGCAGACATGTACATGAGGGAGATTGTACGATTGCATGGAGTGCCGATCAGTATCGTGTCTGACAGGGATACGAGGTTCACATCGTACTTTTGGAGGAGTATGCAAGAGAGTCTTGGTACCCGCCTTAAGTTCAGTACTTTGTACCACCCGCAGATAGATGGATAATCCGAGCGCACCATTCAGACACTGGAGGACATGTTGAGGGCATGCATGCTTGACTTCAGTGGTTCATGGGAGGACCACTTGAACTTGGTCGAATTTTCCTACAACAATAGCTATCAGGCGAGCATTCAGATGGCTCCCTATGAGGCATTGTATGGTAGGAAGTATCGATCCCCAGTATATTGGAGCGATGTAGACGAGAGGCAGATTCTAGGGCCAGAGCTGATCATCCATACAGTGGAGAAGGTGAAGAAGATCCAGGGGCATCTACGAGCAGCACAGGACAGGCAGAAGCATTAGGATAATGTGCATCGATGACCCCTAGAGTTCCAGGTGGGAGAATATGTGTTCCTGAAGATTTTACCTACCATAGGAACCATCAGATTTGGAGGCAGAGGGAAGCTGAGTCCGAGGTACATCGGACCCTTCGATGTGCTAGAGCGCGTCGGAGAAGTTGCTTACATATTGGCCTTGCCGCAGACACTGGAAGGAGTTTACGACGTCTTCCATGTATCTCAACTGAGGAGGTACATACCGGATCCGAGTCATGTGCTTGACCACTCGGAGATCACCGTTGGTCCAAGTTTGTCATACCAGGAGGAGCCGGTAGAGATCCTAGACCGAAGCGAGAAGGTACTGCGAGGCCAGACTATCCCTCTAGTTCGTGTCGTATGGAGGCATCACGCACCAGGTGAATCAACATGGGAACGAGAGGACGATATTCAACAACGCTTTCCCCATCTCTTCGAAGGCCTAGGTATGTGATAGTATTTATTTCATTCAAATATTTTTCTATATGTCTGTTTTTAATTTCGAGGACGAAATGCTCTAAGGAGGGTATGTTGTAAACCCCCTCGACCAGAAATTAGGGTTAATTAATTAAATTAGCCTAATTAGGGTTAACTAGGTATAATTAAGATTATTATATATAGTGTTATAATACTTGTACAATGATTTATTATTTTAGGATACTACCCTAGCTGTTGCCCTAAAACGAATTCTACATACCTGGCCTAGACATAATAACCTATCATAATTAAACCTAGAACAAACCCCGGATATTGATTTTCGTGCCAAATTTTAGTCGCACAAAAGTCGCTACAAACGTCCGTACGCAAATTAGTTAAATTGCGTAATTACGTTCGTTGTCCGTTCCAATCGAAATTGAGACCCCATCTCGATCCGATTTTACCAACCCAGATCCTGACATTATTGTACACTAAGCCTACCACACTAATGACCCTTGTCCAACCCAATTTAGACCCCCGGTTCTCGTTAAATTTAATTAGAAACACCGGTGCATTAATTATGAATTAATTAATGTGGCGACCTAACCTCAATTAAATTAGACCCTACTCCAACCACCACCCACACCCACAAGCCTCATACAAAATACCATACACCACCCTAGCCCAATGAAAAATACCAAACATGGTGTTTGTTTACATCAAATCCCCAAATTCAGAAATTATGCAAATACCAAATTGTTCAGGGGCCTATTTGCAAAATTGCAATGAGGTGTTTCCCCCTCATTGGCCCAAACCTCATGGAGAAAAGAATGTCATGCCCTAACCGTATCTATTTATTTCCCCCCCCATTCCTATGTACTTGCACCCTCTTTATGAAGGGCACATCATGGCCCTTCATTCAAAATGCTACACTCCTAGCCCTCCCTTCATCATGATGGACATCCCCAACTCCCCAAAAAACTATGTCCAGCCGGCCCTAACCCCTAGGCAGCCCCCCACTCTCTCTCCTACTTATACATCAACTTACATCACTTGTATTGCACACAAACCTAGGATACCAAACTAAACCCCATTTTCATAAACTCTTCACTACACAGCCCGACCCCTGCCTTCCATCACCCGACGCCTCCTCCCGGCCAGCCACCGTGTCCGGCGACCCCCCAACCGACCCAGACCCCTTCGCCGAACCTCCCCCTACCTCCAGCCACCGCCACCCGCCGCCTAGCCGCCGGAGCAACCCCCCCAGCAGCCGTCACCAACCTGAGCCTCCCCCTCCCGCACACACAGCCGACCACCCGACCTCCCCGTTCTCCGCCACCCTAGCTTTCTCGGCCGCCCAACTCAGCCGAACTCCTCCCCGGCCAACCCCCTTCCTCCCCGTCAAGCCTCGCCATCGGTCGACGCCGCAGCCGGCCACAGTCGCCCCCGTAGCGCCAGTAGCTCCCAGCCGCTGCTGTAGCAGCCGAACACCCCACGCGACGCCGGAGCTCCGTCCGGCCACCCCCGCCGTCGACGGTCAGCCGCCGGACTCCCCTCGGCCTGAGCGTCGTATAGGTACATGATTTCATGTATTAATACTAGTATTTAAATACTTATTTAGAGTTGTATTGGTTGTGTACACATATATATATAGTTCCGTATTTAAATACGTATTCAGTATTATATATATTAATTCCTGTATTTCTGTAGTATTTAAATGTATATATACTGTTTAATATTTTCTGAGTATAATTTATATATGATATATATATAAATACATAATTATAAATATAAATGTGTATATATACATAGTATATATATGCTTGGGTATAAATACCTTATAATTATTGATTACCTAATGTGTATATGTATATATATATATATACATATAAATGTATATATTTCTGAAATACTGTCACGCCCCGATCCCGAAAGGGGTCGGTCGTCCTCGCTTGATCCTTTACGGGACCGATTCGTCCTCGCTTGGGGCGTGATGCCGTACGAGCCTGGAGTTGCGCTCGTACAAGGCAAGAACTTGCAGTTATAGGAACCCATTTTGAAACACAATTTATAAAACACATTCACAGAGATTTGAACACAGTGCAGGAAGAAACATGCTTTTTCATTGATAATTCAGAGTAATTTACATAGAGTTTACATTGATGCGCCTCTCGGCTACTTGATTTGCATTACAAAAGATAAACTCAAAAGGCAGGGCGCGCTCCATCAGATAGTCCACGTCGTTCATACATTACGCCCTTGTATAGGTTGAAAGTCCAAGCCTCCAAAATGATCTGACTCCAACTATACTTCAAAATAGAGGTGCTCCTAACGCCTCTCGTCTATCCACTAGCGTTGCACCGTCTGAGTGCCTGAAATAGTTGCCCACAACGTGGGTCAGTACTCAACTTGTACTGGTGAGCGGGATGAACCCACTCGACTAAATCGACACTAGCTTATTAGGGGCGAGCATGCATTAAGATGACTTCTATAAAGAGGCAAGTGAATTCAATTCATATCAGTTGCATGTTTTGATAGGAATGAAAATAATAGCGAATCCAACCAGTGCATCGATTGCTTACTCAACCGATGCACGCCTTCCCTGCAACGAAACACAAGTATACTTACCATCTGCACAAGACAATAGATTAGCATGTGTTCTAGTCTATGCGGTCATTGGTGTGATCGACACCTTAGGAACATATTCAAGCATTAGCGGCGCGCCCTATCAGCCCGGGTAGCAAGCCCTGCTGGAGGTCCCGCAATGCATCGTGACGAGCACGAATCAAATATTTCCCTCCGGATCGATACGGTTCCAGTGCCCCGGAAAGCCGTTTCGAGGAAATGATAAACCTTGTGCACAAGTTGTCCCAGACCATGCAAATGCATGAACAATTCATATATCATACAATGCATCGATTGAAACTAAAGAAGTTAAGCAGCAATATATATCTCATGCAACAGTTCATATTTTCTCAACGCGGTGTTCCGATTTTGATATCCCATAGGTCCAAACTCCGTCCGAGGCACTAGGCCACCATCCACAACCAATCCCCATTATAAACAAACTCAGTTATAAGGTGTGCAAGCATATAGAAATATTAGTCTACAAAAATCCCCTGTTCCTTTCTTAGTGGCTGGCATGCATTGTGGCAAGGATTTCCTAGGCGTCCAACCGGGCATCATCGAGTGAACGTTTGAAACATTAAAGATGTTGGCGTGAAGAAGTAGGAAAGAAGGGTCCAAACCACTCACTGGTTAAGGAAAAGGTAGCTGAAACTAAGATTCCCGCCTAGCGACGATCAAACGTCAGTTACGCGGACCTGCACAGCACGAGCACCAATTAGAATCTTGCCTATCCTTCCTTGCCGAACTCCCCAAGAATCAAAGCTCCAAACGATAAAACCAGCAGCGAAAACCAAGCAAATCGAAAGCAACACCAAATCAAATCCCAAAGCGGCAATCAAGAAAACCAAGCAACCAAACACGAAAACTATTGGACTCGTTTCAATAGAGGCCTTTCCATGAGTTGGAAAGGATCATCGCATTTCGTCCGTGGCAAGAAGATGCCGAAGTTCTAAGTTATGACTCAAACGGACTAGCCACAAGCCCAATTACGTAGTGCACATCCCGGTCGGATCGGGATTTGAGGCACTACATAATATACCACTAAGAAAAAGTTTCGACCCGAAACTTAAGAACAAGGCCGACCCGAAACGTAAGAACAAGGCCCTACCTCCGACTGAATGAACAATGAAGGGTACTTCTCCTTCATCTCCGATTCCATTTCCCAGGTTGATTCCCCAGCTGAATGGTTCCGCCATAGCACGCGAACCAAGGACATCGTACGGTTGCGAAGTACTTTTTCCTTACGATCCAGGATCTGCACCGGTTCTTCTGAGTATGACAAGTCCGCGCGCAGTTCCAACTGTACAAAACTAACCACATGACTTGGGTCATGCACGTACTTCCGTAGTTGGGAAACATGGAATACGTCATGCACTTCTGCCAAGGCGGGAGGTAGTGCTATTCTGTATGCCACAGCTGCAACTCGTTCTAGTATCTCAAAGGGGCCGACAAACCGGGGACTCAGTTTGCCCTTCACGCCGAAACGCATCACACCTCGCATCGGCGTCACTTTCAAGAAGACATGATCCCCGACCAAGAATTCCAAGGGTCTTCTATGTGCATCAGCATAACTTTTCTGTCGGCTCTGCGCTGTGCGGAGTCTTTCCCGAATCAAGCGAACTTTTTCAACTGCCTGCTCTACCAGCTCTGGCCCGAGTACCTGCCGCTCGCCGACTTCGTCCCAACAGATTGGAGATCGACACCTTCGCCCATATAGTGCTTCGTACGGTGCCATCTGGATGCTTGATTGGTAGCTGTTGTTATACGCAAATTCTGCCAAAGGAAGATGCGTGTCCCAACTAGTCTTTAAATCAATAGCACACAGCCGTAACATATCTTCGAGTATCTGATTTGTCCTCTCTGTCTGTCCATCAGTCTGCGGGTGGTATGCGGTACTGAACTGTAGCTTGGTTCCCAAAGCAGCTTGTAGACTAGTCCAGAAACGAGATAAGAAGCGTCCGTCACGGTCAGAGACGATTGAGGCAGGTACTCCGTGTAATCGGACGATCTCATCTATGTAAATTTGTGCTAACCGATCGACGCTCCAAGTAACTTTTATGGGAAGAAAGTGGGCTGATTTGGTCAAACGATCAACTATGACCCAAATCGCATCGTGCCCCCGTGGCGTCTTCGGAAATCCCACAATAAAATCCATAGTGATGTTGTCCCATTTCCACTCGGGAATAGCGAGGTTCTGCAGTTCCCCGCCGGGCCTCTGATGCTCAGCTTTCACCTGTTGACAGGCCATGCACTGTGACACAAAGGTCGCCACATCCCGCTTCATACCGTGCCACCAGAAGGTCCCGCGCAAGTCCTTGTACATCTTAGTGCTCCCCGGATGTAAAGAATACTTCGCGTAGTGTGCTTCTGCCATAATTTCCCTTCGGAGTTCTGGGTCGTTAGGGACACATAGCCTCCCTTTCATCTGTAAGGCCCCATCTTCGCCTGCCACAAAGTCAGACGTCTTCCCCGCCGAGATCAATCCGCGCACCTTCGCTAAGAACTGATCGCCCTCCTGAGCTGATTTGATTCTACCACGTAAACCCAGTTCAAGATGGAGTGGTGCCAGCTGCACTCCTGGATGTCGAACTCGAAACTCGATGCCCATCGCCTCAAGATCTCGAAGTAAACGGTTGTCAATAGATAACGAGCCCACGTGCTTCCGACTCAGAGCATCAGCAACGACGTTTCCCTTGCCCGGAGTATACGCGATCGTTAGGTCATAGTCCTTAATAAGTTCTAGCCAACGCCGCTGCCGGAGGTTCAATTCCCGCTGGGTAAAAAGATACTTGAGGCTCTTGTGATCTGTGAAGATTTTGCAAGCAACACCATAAAGATAATGCCTCCACAACTTCAAAGCAAATACAATCGCCGCCAATTCCAAGTCATGCGTCGGGTAGTTCTTCTCGTGCGGCTTCAGTTGCCTGGAGGCGTACGATATTACCTTGTCCCTCTGCATGAGCACACACCCTAAGCCGAGTCCTGAAGCGTCGCTATATATCTGAACCTCTTCTACCCCATCTGGAAGTGCAAGGATCGGAGCTGAAACAAGACGCCGCTTAAGTTCCCGAAAGCTGGCTTCGCAGTCATCACCCCATTCGTATGCAATCCCTTTCTGAGTAAGGCGAGTCATAGGCGAGGCCAGTTTAGAGAAGTCCTTCACGAACCTACGGTAGTATCCCGCAAGGCCCAGAAAGCTTCGAACTTCGCTGGCTGACGTAGGTTGCTTCCAGTCCACCACCGCTTCTATTTTCTTCGGGTCTACGGCGACGCCTTCGGCCGAGATGACATGACCAAGGAACGCCACGCTGTTCAACCAGAACTCACACTTGCTGAGCTTAGCGAACAACTGATGGTCTCGTAATGTCTGCAGCACGATCTTCAGGTGTTCTTTGTGCTCCGCCTCGTTCTTGGAATAGATTAGTATGTCGTCTATGAACACGACTACAAACTTATCCACAAACGGCCGAAATACGCGGTTCATCAGATCCATGAAAGCTGCAGGGGCGTTCGTCAAACCGAACGACATCACGAGGAACTCATAGTGTCCGTAACGGGTTCTGAAAGCAGATTTTTGAATATCCTCTGATTTGATTTTCAACTGGTGATACCCTGACCTGAGATCAATTTTAGAGAAAACTCTTGCACCTTGCAACTGATCAAATAAGTCATCTATTCTTGGCAAAGGGTACTGATTCCGCACGGTCGCTTTATTCAGTTCTCGGTAGTCAATGCACAGCCGCATGGATCCATCTTTCTTTTTCACGAACAGCACCGGAGCGCCCCACGGAGAAACGCTTGGACGAATGTATCCTCGGTCCAACAGGTCTTGCAACTGAACTTTAAGTTCCTTAAGCTCTGCTGGGGCCATGCGATAAGGTGCCTTTGATATCGGTCGCGAATCCGGAAAAGTGTCAATGCTGAATTCGATCTCACGATCAGGAGGCATTCCAGGCAGCTCGTCTGGGAACACGTCGAGAAAATCTGCAATGACTTCAGCCTGAGCTGCATCTGCACATTCCCGCCGGGTGTCTCGAACAGAAGCTAAGTACCCTTCACAGCCCGAATGCAACATACGCCTAGCCGAAATTGCTGATATCACCATTGCCGTCTTCGGTGCAGCGCTGCACGAATAGTAGAAGTCTGCCTCGCCGGGTAGACAAAATACGACTCGCTTCTCCGCGCACTCGATTGTGGCATGGCAAGCACCCAACCAGTCCATACCGAGAATAATATCATAATCCTTGATGTCTAGTACAATGACATCTAAGGAAAGCTTCCTACCTCCGATGCAAATGTAACCATCCCTACAGATCGCATGGGCGGGCATATCGACTCCCGAAGGGGTACTTACGCAAAGGTTCATATTTAAAGCAGTAGAAGCTAATTTATGCTCAACAGTAAAATCAGCAGATATGAAACTATGCGTAGCACCTGAATCGAATAAGACTCTAGCGGGTAATTCTCGGTATAGTAGAGTACCTGTTACAACAGTGTCGGATACAGATGCCTCATCCCGAGTCAATGCATAGACTCGGCCCTGAGCACCCTGGCGTTGTGGATTTACTGGCACAGCATTGGCATCACTTGCTGGAGGCCCTTTGTTTTGATTTCCATTATTCTGATTTGGCTTGCCCTCTCTGCAGTTAAACTGTTTGTGACCCAGGCGACCACATTTAAAACATCCTTGAACCCGACAATCATTCACTTTATGCCCTGATTTGCCGCACCGGCTGCAGTTCAGTGATTGGGATTGGCCCCTATTATCAGACGTGTGCGAGCGCTTGTGTGCTCCAGACCCTCCCGTTTCATGAGGACGCTTATTGTTATTGGCACGGGGGGTTTGCACCTCGGTCTTTGGGAGAGGGCGCCCGAAGATCCGTTCGCTGTTCAGAGCCGCTTCATAACATTCCCTATATGTTTGGCATCTTTGGTTGATGACGTCCCTACGTAAATCGTCATTCAAACCTTTCTGAAATCTATAGCACCACGCCTGCTGATTAGGCAAGAATTGCCCAGCAAACTTTGCTAGCTTAGCGAATACTGAATCATAATCATCCACAGACAGACTTCCTTGGACCAGGTTGCTGAAGTCGTCTTCCTTTTGCTGCCGGACTGCTCGGGGAATATACTGTTCAATGAATGCAGATTTGAACATTTCCCAAGTAATCTTGCAGTTGGGATTGGCATCGTAAATTCCTTGCTTCGTTGCCTCCCACCAATCATGCGCACGCAGTTCCAGCTGAACCGATGCACAGGCAACTCGCTTGGATCCCCGGATGCCAACCAGGTTGAAAAGTCCTTCCAGCTTAGCAATCCACCCCAAAACCACGTCCGGCTCCGCTCGTCCGTTGAACGTAGGGGGATGCATTTTTGTAAACTCAGCTGCTCGGCAGGAGTTCCTTGCTGTAGGCTGAGTCTCTTCTGACTCATCTTCTACCGCCACGGCTGGAGGCGTGACGGGCGTTGCTGCGGATGTCCCGTTGCTCGGTGCCAGGGATGCAATCAGTTGCATCATTGTATCCATTTGCTTCTGTTGAGAAGCAAACTGCGCTTGTATGTTAGCTTGTTGGGTAACAGCTTGTTGCTGCTGCGCCTCCATGAGGTGCATAAGCCGTTCCGCCATTCCGGTTGAACCCGCTCCTCCGGATTCTCCAGAGCTTGCTGGATCGCTCTGAATGGGTTGAGCACTGCTGGCAGTTGCAGTGTTCTTCTTAGCCATGGCTACAAAAGAGAGTAGCTTGTTAACACTCCAAAAACGATAGATTTTATATCTATGGGCTCATTGTATAAGCGACTCTTCCCATGCAGCGGACGCCGAACGCAACTCAATTGAGAGGCGCATCAAACTCCTTTATAATCTTTTGAAATCCCGAGGAAGTAAAGCCTAGGCTCTGATACCAATATGTCACGCCCCGATCCCGAAAGGGGTCGGTCGTCCTCGCTTGATCCTTTACGGGACCGATTCGTCCTCGCTTGGGGCGTGATGCCGTACGAGCCTGGAGTTGCGCTCGTACAAGGCAAGAACTTGCAGTTATAGGAACCCATTTTGAAACACAATTTATAAAACACATTCACAGAGATTTGAACACAGTGCAGGAAGAAACATGCTTTTTCATTGATAATTCAGAGTAATTTACATAGAGTTTACATTGATGCGCCTCTCGGCTACTTGATTTGCATTACAAAAGATAAACTCAAAAGGCAGGGCGCGCTCCATCAGATAGTCCACGTCGTTCATACATTACGCCCTTGTATAGGTTGAAAGTCCAAGCCTCCAAAATGATCTGACTCCAACTATACTTCAAAATAGAGGTGCTCCTAACGCCTCTCGTCTATCCACTAGCGTTGCACCGTCTGAGTGCCTGAAATAGTTGCCCACAACGTGGGTCAGTACTCAACTTGTACTGGTGAGCGGGATGAACCCACTCGACTAAATCGACACTAGCTTATTAGGGGCGAGCATGCATTAAGATGACTTCTATAAAGAGGCAAGTGAATTCAATTCATATCAGTTGCATGTTTTGATAGGAATGAAAATAATAGCGAATCCAACCAGTGCATCGATTGCTTACTCAACCGATGCACGCCTTCCCTGCAACGAAACACAAGTATACTTACCATCTGCACAAGACAATAGATTAGCATGTGTTCTAGTCTATGCGGTCATTGGTGTGATCGACACCTTAGGAACATATTCAAGCATTAGCGGCGCGCCCTATCAGCCCGGGTAGCAAGCCCTGCTGGAGGTCCCGCAATGCATCGTGACGAGCACGAATCAAATATTTCCCTCCGGATCGATACGGTTCCAGTGCCCCGGAAAGCCGTTTCGAGGAAATGATAAACCTTGTGCACAAGTTGTCCCAGACCATGCAAATGCATGAACAATTCATATATCATACAATGCATCGATTGAAACTAAAGAAGTTAAGCAGCAATATATATCTCATGCAACAGTTCATATTTTCTCAACGCGGTGTTCCGATTTTGATATCCCATAGGTCCAAACTCCGTCCGAGGCACTAGGCCACCATCCACAACCAATCCCCATTATAAACAAACTCAGTTATAAGGTGTGCAAGCATATAGAAATATTAGTCTACAAAAATCCCCTGTTCCTTTCTTAGTGGCTGGCATGCATTGTGGCAAGGATTTCCTAGGCGTCCAACCGGGCATCATCGAGTGAACGTTTGAAACATTAAAGATGTTGGCGTGAAGAAGTAGGAAAGAAGGGTCCAAACCACTCACTGGTTAAGGAAAAGGTAGCTGAAACTAAGATTCCCGCCTAGCGACGATCAAACGTCAGTTACGCGGACCTGCACAGCACGAGCACCAATTAGAATCTTGCCTATCCTTCCTTGCCGAACTCCCCAAGAATCAAAGCTCCAAACGATAAAACCAGCAGCGAAAACCAAGCAAATCGAAAGCAACACCAAATCAAATCCCAAAGCGGCAATCAAGAAAACCAAGCAACCAAACACGAAAACTATTGGACTCGTTTCAATAGAGGCCTTTCCATGAGTTGGAAAGGATCATCGCATTTCGTCCGTGGCAAGAAGATGCCGAAGTTCTAAGTTATGACTCAAACGGACTAGCCACAAGCCCAATTACGTAGTGCACATCCCGGTCGGATCGGGATTTGAGGCACTACAAATACAGTAATATATGTATTATTACCTAATTATTAAATGTTGTATATAAATATATATAATGGTATATTTATTATTTGTGTATACATATAAGTATATATGTGTGTATATATATATATATATATATATATATATATATATATATATATATATATATATATATATATATATATATATATATAAATGTGTGTATATATATAATTATATATACTTTATATATTTAGTATATTAGTATGGGAAATGTATGTGTATTATATACATATATATATTATTATTTACTTGTATACTTAGTACATAAATATGGTTATATATCTATAAATAAATAAATAAATAAATATATATATATATATATATATATATATATATATATATATATATATATATATATATATATATATATATATATATATATATATAATTGTGAATATTAATATGTGTAAGAGTATATATATATTTAAATATATATAAGTATGTTATGTATATTTTTACTTAGGCACAAAATTACTATTTAAATACATATAAAAAATGTTGTGTATATTTATTTATGTACATAAATAGTATCTAAATATTTGTATATATATGACTTTATGAATGTTATCTATTTTATATATATGTATTTACTTAATATATGTATTATTGCTAAATATTACATAAATACTATTTTGTACTACTAAACATATATATTATTCTAATATAATTAAATATGATTTAGTGTATATATATTTATACTTGTAATAGATATATATATATACAGTCCAGACCCTGTGTCAGTTGTAGATACAAGTAGAGTGTTTAGTCGTGCTACTGTAGCGACTAATAGTGTCATTATTATATCATATATAGGACTGCTGGACAGTACCGCCGAGGCATCAGGAGCAGGACTTTGAATTTCGCAGCTACCCGGGACAGGCAAGTATACCTTACTGATTTACTGCTTAAAATTAAAATGATAAATATTACAAATATGCATAGAACTGTGCGCGTCCGAGATTGACTCGGGTGCAGTCGACAATGCGTCGATGAATAGTGTACATGTCCTAGTTGCTAGCTGACTCACCTTCTACTGTGAGGATATTTTGATATCTTCCTAGACCATGGCACTATACACGTATCACGATGGTACATTCATATTGGGATGCGGGTCCGCGTACCCGATTCGCTATCGGTACGTACGACATGCATCACGGACTAGCCAGTATTCTAGAGTAGCATAGTTAGATGAGACTTGGCATATAGATACGAGACACTCACATCGTGTATTCGACTTGTGTATCTACATTGGGTAGGAAGGACAACTGATAAACGTATGGGATACACCCATCGGACTCCGTGGTATCCAGAGGAACCACAGACCCGGTGACTCCCTATATTCAGACACCGCGCTCTTCGGAGTGTTACGAACGTATATACATTGCAGATACCACGCCCCTTAGAGTGTGGATGTTATATATATATACAGATACCTCATTCTTCGGAATAATGGACGTTGCGGATACCACACTCTAGAGGACGTTGGACGTTATGCCTACACCTACCTATACGTTCTGAGGTTGTCCTTACATTGCATTCACTTAGATGGTTAGCATACCCTCTTTACTTTTATTCAGTACTATATCTGGCATGCATTTTGTATCTTGTTACATCCCTCTGAGGACCTGGTTATCTTCCAGATCTGGACGAGGCCTATTATCCCACAGTGTACGGGCCAGGTGTAGAGACGAGGTTTGCTCTTGACGAGGAGCTAGAGGTCCTTCCATCGGAGTACCCCTGATCACATTGGTAGGCCTTTCGCCTATGACTGGAGCTCCTTACCTAGTTAGCAGTTGTTCCAGTCACTCTTCTTATCAGTACTTTATTTCAGACTATCAGCACTTTATCTCCAACATTTGTAGTGGGTTTGTTCCCACCGGACATATTTCAGTTGTACTATGTCATTCGACTATGTCCTTATATTCCAGTCTTTTATTTCAGTATTTTACTTGTTGTTTGTGGATGAGATTAGTCACTATATGTTGTTGATATTAGACTTGTTAGATTTAGGACAACGTAGCATGCTTCGCCAGGATCCATTAAATTGGGATATCCTCGGAGACGTGTCAGCTGGCCAATGCCACGTGGCCTGGTTCCATATATTTTGGGACTGGGGTGTGACACGACGCAACGCCGGTGTATGGCCGGAGAAGGTGGCCGAGGGTGGTAGTGACGTTGGTGGTAGAGATGGTGATCTAGGAGTGAGGGTGGGAAGATGTTGATGGAGGTGGTGAAAACTGGATGCTTGCCGGAGTGGCTGTGGTGCCTGGCCGGAACGGAGGGAAAGATCTGCCCGGCGGGATAAGCTACAGCGGAGGAAGCTATGCGTACGGCGGCGGGGACGCACGGCCCCGGGGAGAGCGGCCTGACGACAGTGTACTGCGCCGGCGGGATGCTTCAGCGGGGGGAAATCTGCAGCGCCGGCGGTCGGGTCAGGATGCTGTATAGCGGGGGAAGGAATCTGCAGCGCCGGCGGTCGGCAGTGCAGTCTGGCAGCGGTCAGCAGTGAAGTCCGGCGGCGGAGGGTTGCTGAAGTCGGCCGGAAATAGGCAGGGGTCGGCCGGTTGGTTGATGTTCTTCAAGAGGAAGAAGAGACTAAGGGAGAAAAAGAAAACAATGGAGGGTGGTAAAGTTTTGCATGGGGGTTTTACATGAAGGAGTGAGGAGAGAGAGAGGAGTTTTCCCTTGGGATTAGGGCCGGTTGGTTTTTGTGTTGAGGGTGGGGTGAGGAGTTACTTTATAGGGGTTGGTGAAAGGGGATGGATGGTTGTGATCAACCTATTCAAAATGGATGGTTGTGATTGATCATGAAGAGGATAGGGTTTTCTTCATGAGGGATGAATGCATGGGTGTGAATGGGACCCCATTTTGGGACCTCTCATTAGTTCATGGCCAATAGGGTGGTGCCACACAATTCAATAATTGTAACTTAGCCCCGTAAATTTGGGAAATTGCATGGACACATAAAATGACACAAAAATTGCGGAGAAAAATATTTTTAGAAATTTTTATGGTGAGAGGGTGTTGTGCGTTAGGCACGGATTTAATTAGAAAGGCATTGGGATTAATTTAGGATTAAAATTGGGATTTACAAAGTTGGTATCCCCGATTTAAATAGAAATAAAGTGTCCCACGAATTTAATTTAATTTAATTGGGGCACTTGGGGTCAAAATTCGGAAATGACGCAAAGGCCAAAAATGGTGGGAGCTTGGAGTCAGTCTTGGACCCTTTAGTTAGTCCGGCTCAACGGGTTAAGTTGGTATATCAAAATTTAGGGTAACGACACAGGTGTCCGACACGGAATTAAATATGGGTTACGATTTTCGAAATATTGCGCAATTAATTTAGAGCACACAAAAATTAATTTTAAAAGACGGAAAAGTCCAATGCCTAATTTGGCGGGTCAGGTCAGAAGTACAATAATTGAACGGAATTTATGGGCTGATATTAGGCTCCGAAAAATCAGAAAATGATGGGGCGCGCCAAGGGTTTAATTAATTGAGTTAAATACCAGATAATTTATCTCTACTCTAAACCTCGACATCTGCTATCAATTTTTTTTCCAAAACCACTCTAACTATCTACAGAATAAATCGAGGGGGTTTACATTCTTCTCAACTTAGAAAAATTTTGTCCCCAAAATTAAAAGTAAAGCACGATAATATCTAACAGAATTTTAAAACAGTCTAGTAATCAAATGTCGTATGTAAAATCATACCTTGCTCCTCAAATAAGTACGGGAACCGCTGCCGAATAGAATTCTCGCGCTCCCAAGTAGACTCGCCTGGTGAATGGTGCTTCCATGCCACTCTGACCAGTCGAATCATCTGCCCTCTCAACGTCTTCTCGCTGCGATCGAGGATCTCAACTGGCTGCTCTACGTAAGACAGACTAGGCCCAACTGTAATCTCCGAATAATCAAGTACGTGGCTAGGCTCTGCGACATATATCCTCAGTTGCGATACGTGAAATACGTCATGTACTCCCTCTAATGATGGAGGTAATGCAAGACGGTAAGCCACTTCGCAAACTCGTTCCAAAATATCAAAAGGTCCGATGTACCTCAGACTCAGCTTGCCTATGCCTCCGAATCTGATGGTACCACGAGTGGGCGATATCCTCAAAAATACGTGGTCACCCTCCTTGAACTCCAATGGTCTGCGGTGCGCATCTGCCCAGTATTTCTGTCTGTCCTGTGCTGCGCGTAGGTGGCTCTGAATCTGCTTGACTTTCTCTACTGTCTGTGTCACTATCTCTGGACCCAGTATCTGACGCTCTCCCACGTCACTCCAACAAACTGGCGACCTACATTTTCTGCCGTACAGTGCCTCATAAGGTGCCATCTGTATGCTGGCCTGGTAACTGTTATTGTAGGAGAATTCTACCAAGTGTAGATGGTCCTCCTAAGATCCTCCAAAATCAATCATGCACGCTCTCAACATATCCTCTAATATCTGTATCGTGCGCTTTGACTGACCATCAGTCTGTGGATGATACGCAGTGCTGAACTTGAGACGAGTTCCTAGGCACTCCTGCATACTCCGCCAAAAATGTAACGTGAATTTGGAATCACGATCCGATACGATGCTGACAGGCACTCCATGTAATTGTACTATCTGCCTTATATACATGTCAGCTAATATCTCTGTGGATTGCCCAACTCTGAAGGGCAAGAAATGTGCAGACTTGGTGAGTCTGTCTACGACAACCCAAACTGCATCCTTCCCGCTAGGGCTCCGCGGAAATCCTGTGACGAAGTCCATGGTAATGTGTTACCAGTTCCACTCGAGAATGGGAAGTGGCTACAATAATCCTGCAGTCCTCTGATGTTCAGCATTGACTTGCTGACAAACTAAATACTTTGCCACAAATTTTGCAATTTCCCTCTTCATCCCATGCCACCAGAAATGCTTTCTCAAGTCTCGGTACATCTTCGTACCCCCGGGATGAATGGAATAAATCGAGCTATGAGCCTCGGTCATCAACTCTTGGCATAGCTCGCCACTCGAAACATATAGGCGATCTCCGCACCTCAATATTCCGTCTTCATGAATCCTGAGTCCTGTCTGCATGCCGGCTTCTGTTCTCTCTCGCAGACGTCAAAATCTCGCATCTGTAGGCAATGCTGCCTTGATCCTCTCTATCAAAGTAGACTGAACCTCAAGACTGGCCATCTGTCCATCTATGCCTGGCAATACGATCTCTATTCCAAGCTTCTGGAGATCCTCTAGCAACTGTCGCTGCGTCATCAAAAAGTATGCCATTGGCTTCCTGCTTAAGGCATCTGCTACGACATTCGCCTTGTCAGGGTGGTACTGTAACTCAATGTCATAATCTGTCATCAACTCTAGCCAACGTCTCTGCCTCATGTTGAGCTCCTTCTGCGTGTAGACGTACTTCAGACTTTTATGATCTGTATAAATCTCAACACGCTCACCCATAAAGGTAATGTCTCCATCGCTTTAGTGCAAATATCACCGCAGCTAGATCCAAGTCGTGCGTCACATAGTTCTTCTCATGAACTCTCAGCTGTCTCGATGCGTAGGCTATCACTTTGCCGTGTTGCATCAGTACACATCCTAATCCGCTCCCTGACGCATCACTATACACTACAAATCCTCCTGATCCTGAAGGTAGTGTCAAAATCGGTGCTGATGTCAGACGCTTCTTCAGCTCATCGAAAGCCGCCTGACACTCGTTGGTCCAGATAAACTCTTCTGGATGTCCTCTTTTCGTACCTTGATCTGATGATAACCGGATCTGAGATCGATCTTTGAGAATACACATGCACCGCTAAGTTGATCAAACAAATCATCGATGCGCGGCAGTGGATACTTGTTCTTTATCGTTACAACATTTAGCCCCCTGTAATCGATACACAAGCGTACCATCCCGTCCTTCTTCGGTACAAACAGAATGGGTGCTCCCCACAGAGATATACTAGCCCGTATGAAACCCTTTTCTAAGAGATCTACTTGGACCTTCAGCTCAACCAACTCCTTCGGTGCTAGTCTGTAAACAGGGGAAGTAATTGGCTTGGCTCTGGGAGTCAACTCTTTAACAAACTCCATCTCTCTGTCAGGTGGCAGGCCTAGAAGATCCTCTAGAAAAACATCCTCAACTCTGATATAACATGGTGGTATACTGGTTCACCTCCTGCATTGTATACCCCTAAGGTAGATGGGCACCATACTCCTGGGCTCCCTGAACTCAACTCAGGGTAACCTGGTGGCCTAAAAATATAAATGCAACTACGTCGACAATCGAGTGTCGCGTGGTATTGGCTCAATCAACTCATGCTAGGACAATGTCATCGTCCAGACTTAACCTCAAAATAAGTCCTCCTGTTCTGTTTGCCACACTAATCCTTTAAAAGAAATTTTTTCTCCCCTGCCTAAAGTATAATTTCTCTTCTCCTCAAAATTTCCCTAAAATTTTTATTCCTCGAGTTTCTTCTTTTTGTTATTTATCTCTCCAAGTCACATAGTAAAATAATGGTATCACTCAAGCACATACTAGAATTTCCTGGAATTCGATTATTATCTCCCAAGTGAGATCCTAAAATTTTCATCTTCTCTAGCTCATAATCATCGTTCCTGGTATTGTTATCATATACAACCACTAGTTTCCATCATCAGGCTTTGCATTCCTATAAATCATTCTAGGTCATGATCAACAGTCCTTCTAGCTCGTAGTACTTCCAAGATCACTGTTACCTCAAGCACGGGTAGGGTACTACTAGGTCCAACTCTCTTGGCAACCTTCCACACTAGTTCTAGAATCCAAGAACCCATCAATCTATCCTGATAAGGTAACAATCTTCTCAGAGAAAGGTATACAAATTTTGTCTTTTGTCATCTGGTCTTCGATCTTCTTCTGGAGGGAAATCATCAGTCACAAGCATTCGTCTCCCCGAACAATAGGGGACGAGAAACAAGGATAGCGATATTGACGAAGATTGAACGAATGCAAATTGGAAGTCCAAGGGCGATAATCACATACAAAGAGATTTTAAAATCGATTATGGATTGAGATCCTATTCAATAATCATAACATCTATTCCTAATTTGCAGGCTCGCTTGGCACAGTCAGGTGACCAAGATGATTTAAATCGGACCTGCATGGGCTACCACAAAAACATGTCATGCCCCAGTTCCAAAATACGTAGGACCAGGAATACGTGACACGCCAGCTACGCATTCGATCAGACTCTGGTCTGACTCGAATACGTATAAGCTGTAATATAAAAGGGCACTATCTAGCTATCTCATAAATGTAAACCTCTATGTCTCAATCCACAATGTACAACAGTATACAAGAAAGAGCTATATGTGCTAGAGTCGGCCGCCCAATAACACACTAACTCGAATAGACTCCAGAAGAAGTATGAGTCTATAAAAACTAGGCTACAATAGCAGATGAAATAAACAATAACCATAATACCGGTAGATATAATGTGAGTACCTGGTACCATGCCCGCAAGACATGCAACTCCAACAGCAACTCCAAATGCTCCGTAATCATCTATGCTGCAAAACTGGCAGGAAACCAGGTCCTCAGAGGGACGTAACAAGGTATAGAAAAACAACATGCCAGGTAAACAGATAGTACAAGTGCAACAACAGGGTAATCTAGTATAACCAAACAAGTGTGACACAGTTTAAAGACAATGTTCGACGTATGGACTTTCTAATATAAAACCGTAGCTCTGAACACAGAGACACACGGGTCGGACTGTAGCTCCGAGCACAGAGACACACGGGTGAAATAGCTACACTAGATACAGGTATCACTATAAAATACTATATATATATAAGCGCGTGCAGAGTTGCCCAAACGTCTAGTAACTGTCTTCCCCTTCCCAAGCGGTCAACGATTGTGCGTTGAACCTGAACCTCTAGCTAAAGTCTCGACACACAGAATTAACTCAACAGACGCGACCCTAAGGTCATCCTAGTCTCTGGTCATGATGTCAGTATCAGGATACAGGAATCTGGCACGATCACAGTGTATTAGTGTGTCCTGGGGTATCGATGTACTCAGGTACGTGCATCGAGGTGCTGTGAAGCATCTAGCAATTACTCTAAGACGTTACGTCGAATGTCAACACCCGGTTGTGAACCGGTCATGGAGTATCGAACGTCAACATAAATACGCGCATGAGTACATAAAGAACAACAATATCTGTAAACTGAAATACAGGGTGGCAAGGTACACTTGCCTGCGTGCGGCTGCTGATGACGGGGATCTGGTACTCCGCCCAAGTCCTCAGGTCCCGCAGTACCTAGAGAAGAGTTACAAACCAGAATTAATAATCTATTCTACGACTCACCAGGGCAAGTTACTAGAGGGCCGACTACAACTGACTAACGGTGTGATAGTCCATCAACTAGTCATCTGTATATTCTCCTCGATCTTAATTCTCCGAAAATAAACTAACATTTCCACCATGTACGATACATCCCGATTAGTTGGCTCCAAGGTCAACTCTATTCTCCTCGAGCACATATTTTAATTAAATCGCTATAAGTTATGTAGAAGCCAACTCTAATTTTTCCATCCAAGTACCACATCTAAATTCATCTTCAAAAAAAAAACATAAGTTACAAGGTCACTACACTAAATAAAACCCTAAAACATGTTAACACAACCTCAAGTCATTTAAGATCTATATTCACACTAATCATCATTAGCCCTTAGCCAGTATAAACCTTAATGCCATAGTTCAAATATTCCATTTCGTTAATCATTCATATCATTCGTACATAAACATTAGAATCACATTAACCCTCAATAAACACAACCTCAAGCCAGGTTCACATATATAACCCAAAACCCTAGCTAGCATTTCCCATATATAAACATCAACACAACAATTAATATCGTCAATACTAAACCCTAACCACCTATTAAGTACTTCCCCCACTAACCATATATGACCACACTATATAATAACAACCCTAGCTAGCATTCACACATTCTTGTATAATTAAATCCTTTCTAACAATTGTTATTAATTTCTGGAATTAAAACACAAGAGGGAGGAGAGTCGACCTTAATGACGCAACACCGGGGTATGGCCGGAGAAGGTGGCCGAGGGTGGTAGTGACGTTGGTGGTAGAGATGGTGATCTAGGAGTGAGGGTGGGAAGATGTTGATGGAGGTGGTGAGAACTGGATGCTCGCCGGAGTGGCTGTGGTGCCTGGCCGGAACGAGAGGAAAGATCTGCCCGGCGGGATAAGCTACAGCGGGGGAAGCTATGCGTGCTGCGGCGGGGATGCACGGCCCCCGGGAGAGCGGCCGGACGGCAGTGTACTGCGCCGGCGGGATGCTTCAGCGGGGGGAAATCTGTAGCGTCGGCGGTCGGGTCGGGATGCTGCACAGCGGGGGAGGGAATCTGCAGCGCCGGCAGTCGGCAATGCAGTCTGGTGGCGTTCGGCAGTGAAGTCCGGCGGCGGAGGGTTGCTGAAGTCGGCCGGAAATAGGCAGGGGTCGGCCGGTTGGTTGATGTTCTTCAAGAGAAAGAAGAGACTAAGGGAGAAGAAGAAAACAATGGAGGGTGGTGAAGTTTTGCATGGGGGTTTTACATGAAGGAGTGAGGAGAAAGAGAGAGAGGAGTTTTCCCTTAGGATTAGGGCCGGTTGGTTTTTGTGTTGAGGGTGGGGTAGGAGTTACTTTATAGGGGTTGGTGAAAGGGGATGGATGGTTGTGATCAACCTATTCAAAATGGATGGTTGTGATTGATCATGAAGAGGAGAGGGTTTTCTTCATGAGGGGTGAATGCATGGGTGTGAATGGGACCCCATTTTGGGACCTCTCATTAGTTCATGGCCAATAGGGTGGTGCCACACAATTCAATAATTGCAACTTAGCCCCGTAAATTCGGAAAATTGCATGGACACATAAAATGACACAAAATTTGCGGAGAAAAATATGTTTAGAAATTTTTATGGTGAGAGGGTATTGTGCGTTAGGCACGGGTTTAATTAGAAAGGCATTGGGATTAATTGAGGATTAAAATTGGGATTTACAAAGTTGGTATCTCCGATTTAAATAGAAATAAAGTGTCCCACGAATTTAATTTAATTTAATTGGGGCACTTGGGGTCAAAATCCGGAAATAACGCAAAGGCCAAAAATGGTGGGAGCTTGGAGTCAGTCTTGGACCCTTTAGTTAGTCCGGCTCAACGGGTTAAGTTGGTATCTCAAAATTTAGGGTAACGACACAGGTGTCCGACACGGAATTAAATATGGGTTACGATTTTTGAAATATTGCACAATTAATTTAGAGCACACAAAAATTAATTTTAAAAGACGGAAAAGTCCAATGCCTAATTTGGCGGGTCAGGTCAGAAGTACAATAATTGAACGAAATTTATGGGCTGATATTGGGCTCCGAAAAAATCAGAAAATGATGGGGCGCGCCAAGGGTTTTAATTAATTGAGTTAAATACCAGATAATTTATCTCTACTTTAAACCTCGACATCTGCTATCAATTTTTTTTCCAAAACCACTCTAACTATCTACAGAATAAATCGAGAGGGTTTACACTTGTAGTTGTGGGGTTAAATGATTGGGTTTGAGTCAGGTCGAGTGGACTGAGTATGTATAGGTTTAAGCTTCCTAATGCTAGTGTGACTCAATATTCATAATTCCTAGACTCAATAAAATATAAAAAATATATAGACCAAAAATAAACTATGTTGTTGTAATTTTTGTCAATCTTGTACTATGGCAGTATCGCAGTCTCGTATATAACAGTCTTCAGTTTGTACTTGCATATATCGAGTCAGGTTTTCATCGATTGTCAAAATCAAGTTGACCGTGACACTCTTGTGCCAATAATCTCTCCTATTTTGATAATTGAAAAACTATGACTGATACAAATAAGGTATGACGTGATCCGCAATGCTTCGCATTAATGCTCCCCTGCAAATTATGAGCAAAAACTTGCAATTGACACCGACAATTATTTTTCTTCCCGTTCCTCTTGTATCTTGTTCATCTTCTCCCACACTTGTATCCTCCCTCACTTGCATCTTATACTTGTATCGTTCATCTTCTCCTCCTTTGTCAGTTGATCGAAATGGAAAAGCCTTCCCAAAATTATTGACATATCACAAAGGTAGAGTAAAAAAACACATACAAAATATGGAGAAATACATAAAATACAGAAAACATTGATGAAATAAAAAAATTATAAACTATGAACATTATTTACTGATAAGAAAAATCCAAGCATCAGAATTACTCCACAGACTTTAAGTCAGAAGAAAAGAATTTAATTTTTGCAGCTATATTACAGAACTAAGTGCAAGATATACTTTACAAATCATACATTCTATAGAGCATTGATCCTCTTGGGTTTGCTGTAGGGGCCGGATCCCAGCTAGCGGTGGTCCAAAGACACTTAAGTACCGTATCGCTTAGGCTATTTACCTCTTTTTGATAGAAGTGCCATTTCAGCTTGTAACCAAAAGTAATCATTACTGTACAGATTATATATTCATAAAGAATATAAGCAACTTATATCTTTATACAGTATTAAAATCCCTAATTCTCGACGAATAAAGTTGAAGCGATCTTCAGCTAAGGATTTTATAAAAATATCAGCTAATTGATGTTCAGTAGCAATAAATTCTAAACTAATATCTCCATGTGACTGGTGGTCTCTAAGAAAATGATGTCTGATTTCTATGTGTTTAGTGTGTGAGTGGCATATTAAGTTCTTTGTTAGATTAATATTGCTAGTGTTGTCACAGTCTATGAGAATGTTCTTATAAAACATATTATAGTCTTCCAAGGTCTGCTTTATCCACAAAATTTGTGCATAGCAACGTCCTGCAGCTATGTATTCAGTTTCAGTAGTTGATAATGTAATAAAATTTTGTTTCTTACTAAACCAAGAGACTAATGTCTTGCCTAGGAAATAACATGTACCGCTGGTACTTTTACGATCAATTTTACATATGACAAAATAAGGATCTGAGTAACCTATAAGGTCAAGGAACGTAATTTTGGGATACCACAAGCCTACCGTTAAAGTTCCTTTAAGGTATCGAAAGATACGCTTAACTGCCCTTAAATGTGATTCCTTAGGGTTGGCCTGATATCTAGCACATATGCAAACACTGTACATTATATTATGACGACTAGCAGTTAAATAAAATAAACTACTGATCATACATCGATACTGACGTTAGTCGACTAGTTTACCATTTTCATCAAGATTGAGCTTAGTAGATGTAGCCATTGGTGTACAAATAGATTTTGCTTTATCCATATCGAATCTTTTAAGCAAATTCTTGGTGTACTTAGCTTAATTGATAATATTTCTTGTGAGTGTTGCTTGATTTGAAGTCCAAGGAAGAATGTGAGTTCTCCCATCATAGTCATTTCATACTCACTCTGCATATACTTACCAAATTCTTCACAAAGAGTATTGTTAGTAGTACCAAATATGATATCATCAACATAAATCTACATAACAATAGTGTTATCATGTACTTCTATAAAAAATGTTTTGTCAACTTTCCCTTTTGGAGAAAAAATTTTAAGTAGGAAAGAACTGAGACGCTCATACCAAGCACGAGGAGCTTATTTGAGTCTATATAGTGCTTGTAGCATCCGCTACCATGATATTGTATAATAAATATTAGATAAATAAAAATACACTAATAGACTTTTTGGTAGGACTTTTGGTTTAAAAATATTATAGTTTTGTAAGGATAATAATATAATACTAAGGTTTATATAGCTCATAGGGACTCATATTAGGACTTAAAATTATTTTTTGGCTATTTTAGAATTTTGTAGATTTTTCTAGAATTTTTAGATAAGTAAAACCTAGGAAACCTAATTTTCTAGAGCTTTCATGATTTACTGTGAGACCATACTTGCATATTTTTCTACCAAACATTTATTTTAGGGTTAAAATGCTTAAATATATTTTCTATAATTTATTTGAAAATTTCTTAAATTTATTTGAATTTATTTGGTTTTAAAATAGGCTAATAACTAATTTTCTAGGACTTTTGGAATTTACTGTAGAAGTCCATGACCATAATATGGCCTCAAGTATTTTTATAGGGTTTATAATGGTATTTTACATTTTCTAGAATATTTTTGGAAATTTCGGATATTGTTACATATTTTTTTGGAGTTAATTAGTTTAAAACTGATTAATAAATAAATTTCTGGATATTAAAACCTATTTAAATGCACAGTCAGCCAAACTGGGCTCGCATGTCAGCCACCTGCAACCCAACATTGGGCCTAGCTGTCATGCACCGCCTCTGTGAGTGTATATATATGTGTGTATATTAGGCTTTCTGTCGATTTATTAAGAGGAGAGAGAGGTTTGAGAACGATTGTTCCTATGATTTTTTTTGATTTCGAGAAGCCATAACTCTTAGCTTCGGATTCCAAACGCATCCCCGTTTGTTGCGTTGAAACTATTTTGGAGTTAGCTTTCATAATATCTAATTTATTTTTAGTAATTAGGTATACAAAATTTTGTAAAATTTGTGGAGTGCCAGTTGTCCTAAATATGACATATTTCAGTATTTTCGAGATTTCGGGAGATCCCGAACTCATAATCATGAACAGTTTGAAGTTTTGAAAATCTGACATGATAAACTACAACATATTTTTTTTTCCAAAATTATA
Source organism: Iris macrosiphon (assembly GCA_036927795.1). Lineage (NCBI taxonomy): Eukaryota > Viridiplantae > Streptophyta > Magnoliopsida > Asparagales > Iridaceae > Iris > Iris macrosiphon. Next base: position 35,272,123 of record JAYESA010000012.1, read on the forward strand.
TATGCTAGTTTACTATTCTAGAAAATTTATAAAATATATATGTTGTTAGGGAACCAATGAAACTGTCATCTATGCGCCATATTGACAATAATTCTTTACCGGTTCGAGCTTTTGGTGAAACCATCGATTCCAACATTCATTTAGCACTGAAATCTATTAGATTTCACACACAAATCAAGGATTTGAGTTGGTTGACTTTTTAGTCAACAAAATATCTTAATTTGCGTACCACGGATCCCGAATTTGTAAAATTGATTGGCTTTGGACCAAAATCTAGGGTTAGCATTAAAATCAAATTATAATGATTGAAATTATATTTTAGGGTATTTTATTCAGAATTAAATATATTAGAATATAAAATATATTTGACCACTTTTGTAGATCTAACTTGTTTTAATTTGTGTGACGAGGTAGATCGAACGATATCTTGAGTTGCAACTACATCCTTTTTCGGAGAAGACAAGTATCACTATGACCTATATTGCCAATATTTTATGCTGCATGTATCTTGTGTCACCATCACTTCTCATATAACCTGTTGTTACTATTCCTGATTCACCATGACTGTTACTTGTGCACGAGCGTACCCTTTTCAGTTACTTGTCCATTTTTACATATATTATATTGATCATTGTGACTGCTATTCTGATTAACTGTTTACTCTGTTTACCTTTATTGTTATTGTGAACGTATTTTATTGTGAGAGAGCCGGGCAGGAGAATGCTATGAATACGCGTGTGGTCTACGTTCCTGAATCACCCTTTTTCTGTCTATACTGAACGATATTAGTCATACACCACACGTATGACTGATAAATATCCCAAGCCGTCCATATGCAAAAAACTAGTATTCTAAAGTACATCATACACGTGATTTGATTACTACTGCTACTTGTCTAGTGGTCATCTTCTCTTGAGTATACTGCCATACAGTTACCATGTCATTGTTGTACTCTCAGTTGTCATATTGTCTAGTTGTTAGTATTACCTTAGTTGTACTCCCAAACTGTTTCCAAGTTATTGTGTTACTCTTTGTCATATTGTATCAGGCTACAGTCATCTTTCCTTTACTATTATTCTCCTTACTTATATATTATACTGTTTAATGTAGTGTTATGATGACTTGCTCTAATCCTTACTGGATAACTGTTTTCCAGCTTTAGATGACGTGGTTTGCCCCGAGGTTTATGGTGAATAAATTAGTGACACTGACGTTGCCAACGTGTCGGTTGCTTTTACAGATACGGAGTAGCATATTCCTTCTCATGTTTCTTCATATTATTCTTTTGGCTAGTAGGCTTAGTAGACTTTAGATTCTAGTTGCTTTTATTTTATTTGTACCTGGTTTGTTCCCGAGTACATCTTAAGTTGTAGTGGATCCTTTAAATAAATTATTGAGACTATTAAATTTATTTTTGGTTATGACTTAGTTGTGGATGATATATGTGAATCGTGTACTTGTGAACCATTGTTATCATAGATAACGTACTATCACAGATGCTGCAACATAGGTTGGGCTTGGCTACTCACTCGTATCCCAAAAATCGGGAGCGGGTCGTGACAAGTTTTATGGTGGCCTATACATGTCTAGTTTCGCATAAGGCTGCGAACTCATGGTTAATATTTTAACTTAGTAGTACTAGTTGTGAGACTGCGAATAGAATTGAAGATATGATTTATAATAACTTTAAGAGGGCTATATCATCCACAAATAGGATTTTCAACTCTATGAGTCTTCTATCCTTTTGTCTCTCATATGCATCTTGCTTGATTTCGTCCATGATTTCTTCAACATGTTTGTATCCACCGTTCTAACCGTGTCTCTTCGTCCCTTTTAGTTAGCAATGATTGTCTAAGTATTGTGCATATTAGTTAGTTAATGTTAGACCATAGTAATTTGTCCCCTTACTATTTCCCTCTTATCTTTAGGTAGCTTGAATAGATCTCTTTCTATAGTTATAAGTTGTTAAATATGTTGCATACTTAGTATATCATAGTTGGATTAGATATTATTGAGTTTTAATTTTATATTAATTTTTCGACCATTATCTCCTCATGATTGAACCTAAGAGTTGTTATTAGATTGCCATAAGAATTTGATTGCATATATTACTATATTTATATATAAACTTGTGTGTGTTTGATTTTTGAGGACAAAAATATATTAAGGAAGGTAGGTTGTAGCATCCTCTACCAAGATATTGTATAATAAATATTAGATAAATAAAAATACACTAATAGACTTTTTGGTGGAGCTTTTGGTTTAGAAATATTATAGTTTTGTAAGGATAATAATGTAGCACTAAGGTTCATATAGCTAATATGGACTCATATTAGAACTTAAAATCATTTTTACGCTATTTTAGAATTTTGTGGATTTTTCTAGAATTTATAGATAAGCAAAACCTAGGAAACCTAATTTTTTAGGACTTCCATAATTTACTATGAGACCATGCTGGCATATTTTTCTACCAAACATTTATTTTAGGGTTAAAATACTTAAATATATATTTTTATAATTTATTTGGAATGTTCTGAAATTTATTTGGATTTATTTGATTTTAAAATAGGCTAATAACTAATTTTTTAGGACTTTTAGAATTTATTGTAGAAGCCCATGACCATAATATGGCCCCAAGTATTTTTATAGGATTTATAATGGTATATTACATTAATTTTTTTTTTGGAATTTTCGAATGTTTGTACATATTTATTTGGATTTAATTAGGTTAAAACTAATTAATAAATGAATTTCTGGATATTAAAACCTATTTAAATACACAGTCAGCCAAACTGGGCCCGCATGTCAGCCACCCGTGGTCCAATATCGGGCCTAGCTGTCATGCACCGCCTCTGTGAGTATATATATATATATATGTATGTATATTAGGGTTTCTGCCAATTTATTAAGAGGAGAGAAAGAGGTTTGAGGATGATTGTTTCTAGGATTTTTTCGACTTCGAGAAGCCATAACTCTTAGCTCCGGACTCCAAATACGTCCCGTTCATTGAGTTAGAACCATCTTAAGGTTAGATTTCAGAATATCTACTTTATTTTCAGTAATTAGCTATACAAAATTCTATAAAATTTGTGGAGTGCCAGTTGTCCTAAATCTGACATGTTTTGGTGTTTTCGAGATTTTGGGAGATCCCGAAATCGGAATCATGAACCGTTTGAAGTTTCGAAAATCTGACACGATGAAACACGACCTATATTTTTTTTAGAATTAAAAATGCTAGTTTACTATTCTAGAAAATTTATAAAGCATATATGTAGTCAGGAGACCAACAAAACTGTCATCTGTGCACCATATTGGCGATAATTCTTTACCGGTTTGAGATTTGGTAAAACCGTTGATTCCAACATTCATATAGCGCTGAAATATACAAGATTTCACATATAAATAAAGGATTTGAGTCGGTTGACTTTTTGGTCAACGAAATGCCTCGATTTGCTTACTACGGATCCCGAATTTGTAAAGTTCATTTGCATTTGACCAAAATCTAGGGTTAGATTAAAATGAGATTAAAATAGTATTTTAAGGTATTTTATTCAAAATTAAATAGATTAGAATAGAAAACATATTTGACCACTTTTGTAGATCTGACTTATTTTAATTTGTGTGACGGGGTAGATCGGACGACGTCTTGAGTTACGACTTTATTCTTTTCTGGAGCAGGCAAGTATCACTATTGTTGACACAAAGTGGTCATAGTCAACATGATTCTGATAATTGTCAAATATCAGATGAATCAGATCCAAAACACAGATGAAGCAGATACTCGATGCAAAGCATATCAACTCCGTCAGTACTAAAGACAAACTCTACAACAGCTATTGGTTTCTAATCAAATGTAATCTTTCATTTATTTAAGTCTAGGACTGATGTACGCGGAGTCGCACTGGCAAGACCAAGAACCTATACCCAAATACTCAGTCCACTCAAATAAACCAAAGAGCCTATCCACCAAATTAGGCCACATTCATTTACAAAGTCTACAATACGAGGAGACCGAACTCGGGATGAACTCATGCCAAACTTATGTCGAACTCAGACCGAACTCGGTTACCCTTTTGGTATAAAATCAACCAGTTCAATAGCTCCTGATTTTTTAGCCCAACGGTTGTAAATTTGAATTAAACCCTGACCGAATTCTGTTTACCTACACCCTTTAAATAGGATTGGAATTCTTTATTCAACAACAACTCAACTATTCTTAAGTTTTCTATCCTATTGTAAGAAAACCCCTAAAGCCTTAACTTTTCTATCTCAAAGAGCAACTCCCTAGCCTTTCTAGTGCCAAGTGCGATATTGGTCTAGAAGTCTTTTGAGTTGTTATTCCAATAGTTACTCTCTCTATCAAGCTATGAAGTTGCGAGACTTCGGATCAAACCTCGTGGTGTAAATAAGTGAAAAGCCTTCAGATCAAAGCTTGTGATTCACTATTGGTGATTATGGTAGATACAACTGCGAGCTTGAGTTCTCGGGACTGGACTAGTCCTCTCAGAGAAAAACCAGTATACATCTTGGTGTTTGCGTTTACTCTCTCTTACGCTATTGCATATATTCATAACACTGCTAGTAGTATCATTACACATAAGATACATTCTAACTGCTAGTAGTTGATCACCATTGCATGCCATAGAATTATATATTAAATATGTGATTTTATTCCACTGCATACATAAACTCAATTTACCCCCTCTAGAGTTGCCATACACGGTCCTATAATTGGTATCGGAGCTGGTACTCTTACATTGGAACTATTACTGATATCAATTTCTCTATAATTGGTATCAGAGCAGATAGTCTCTTAATTAGTTTATGATCCCAACCACTCTTTCAATTGGTATCAGAATATGTGCTCTCTTTTTATAGATATTACTGATATCATTTGCTCCTCAATTGGTATCAGTACTCTTTATATAGGAACTATTGCTCATAATCAAAGCAAGTTCTCTTGATTATTGGATTAACATCCAATGAGTATAACATATGGCAATAACAAGATCACTATTTTCCATCAATGGAAAAAACTAACTCCTTGATAAGCCACATATTTTTAACAGCACTAACTATTTATTTTAGAAAATACATATGAGCGCTTTTCTAAATCTCTTGGCTTTAACTTATGGACTTACGTTACTAATGGTTACAAAAGAGTTGACAAAGCAGATAATGAATATATCGAAGATGAAAAGAAAATAGCAAGCGATGATGCAAAGGCAATGTACATGATCTACTTTACTCTAGGAGAAGACGAATTCAAACTTATCTCCAAGTGCAAAATATCATATGAGATATGGAAACTACTGGAAGCAACCTATGGAGACAACGAATAAGATGATGAAGAACCTCATGATATTGCAAGCTTATATCAAAATGAAGAAGCTGCATGTGCAAAGAAAGATGCAGACATTCAATGCAACAATGATGATAGTAATTCAAAGAAAGAAGATGTTGCAAGTTAAAGCATGCAGTACGAGAATGACAAAAACCTTCAACATACGACATACTTGTGCTTAATGGTAAGCAAAATAAATGATGACTCACTAGCAAAAAATATTTCTTAAGATGAATTGTCTGATACTTTTAATAATTTATTTGAAGATTATAATAAGCTTAGAAATAACTATAAGCAAGTTCAAAAAGATATCAAATCATATTAGTGTAAAAATGATTAGCTTATTTTCTTACTTAAAGGAAGCTAGGGAAAACTCCTCTTCTGATGAATATATTAAAATCTCCAAACTTAAGCTTAGCTTACAAGAAGCTCTTGATTGCTATGATGAAAGCAATCAAGAAAATGCTAAACTTAAGGTGGACTTAAAACAGAAAAATAAGAAGTACTCTAATGCCTCACTTAAGATAGATGCTCTTACTACCAAATATGATGATCTATATGCCACCTCTAAAAAGTAGAGATTAGATTGGGAAAGCAGGTTGTATAACCTACTATTCAGTCTAACACAAGACACATGGCTAAACAAAAGAGCACTCACAATAAGACACCAGCAAGCAAACCAAATGCTTTACATTATCATGCATGTAGAACACAATATACTCTACATAATCATGCATTCTATTACAAATATCCATGCATGAAATGTCACACCACTTCACATACTCATCCTTCTATGCCCAACACAAATGAATATGCTATATGTCATTATTATAGTTTAAAATGATACATTACACTTCAATGTAAGGCTAAAAAATTGGTTGATATGAATATGTATAAGTGGATTCCTAAAGCTAACAAACATGGATCCAAATGCTGGATACCAAAGTCTTGTTTTAATCATATAGGTAGAACGATTTGCAGCAAGACACAATATAAAGGAGAAAGTTGGTGATTGCAGAAAGCTAAATGGATATTCTCATGGCAATTGCACCAACACAAAATATGACTAAATAAGTCATTATGGTAACACAAACCTTCATATTTATAGTAGTATACTGTACTCTTTTAATATGATAAAATAATTAATCTTAAACTATGTATGAAGAAAACTTTTATTAAACAATTCTTCAATATTATGCTCTAAAGGTATATAAATTATTTTTAAATAGCCTAAAGGGTCATTCTGTCAACAAGGTGTAAATAGCCTTAAGTGACACAGTACTTAAGTGTCTTCGGACCATCGCTAGCTGGAAACCGGCCCATACTGCTAATTAATAATAACAAAAATACCTCACTTAGTAATGATATACAAAGAGCTATTTACAAACGTTTCATAAAAACAATTATCATTCATTCAATAATTAACTGCTATAAATTCTATTAATGACTTGTCTAAATAGCAATGACTGATAATAGCCTGTCATAGTTATAGACCTCATATATTTTATGCTTGTATTTTTATAAGATTACTTATATGCTTTTCATATAACTATTATGGCATTCTAAAAAAACATATTTTTAAAATCCTAAGCTATCAGAACTCGGACAGAGTTTGGTCCGAACTCAGTCCGAATTCGGTTCAAGTATTTTTATATAACAGCAGCAACCACATATTTGATCTCATTACTTCATCCTCCCAAACCCTTCTTCTATAAACAGAGAATCAAACCTTTCCTCCAAAATCCTAGTTTTGTAATCCCCTTCCTCAAAGGCTTTTTCTCTCTCAACTTGAGATCTAAGGCTCTTGGTGAGATTCTCCTTTATCCCCTTCAATCTTTTCATGGTACAATATTTACATTCTCAAACCCTAATTCATGGCTCCTAAATTTGGGAAAAAGAAGAGAAAATCAAATGAAGCTTCTTCTTCTCAACCCTCTAGTGATGATGCTATATATTCTTTATTTTCTCCAAATATTACAAATCCAAGAGAATATGATAATTTCATTTTTAATTCTATTTATGCCTCAAACCTATGGTTCAATGATTTTGTGTAAAGAAATATTTGTACGGGCAATCCTACTAATTTTACTACTTTTTATGCCCAAAAACCTAAACTTGTAGAATTTTATCTTCATCCTTTAGTCTAAACTAGAAAACCCATATATTTGAATGTCATTCGCATGTTTTTCTGCAATCTATCTTATAATCAGTAGTCTATCTCTTTGAGAGTGGGTATAATCGACATTGAATTTGACGATACAACTTTGGATAAAATTCTTGAAATCCCTAACGAGGGAGATGCCCTAGTTGAGATTGACAAACTCAATATCAGAGATGACATCACTCTTGACTCTTTCAGGGACATACTTTGCGTCCCCCATCCTTGTCCTGATAGAAAGTTTTGTGCTCGTTATTTTAACCAATACTTTTATGAACTTTACCGTATCATATACTCTGCTATTATTCCCAAGCAAACCTCCAAGGATGATGTGACCTATAGGGAGTTGTCTGTTTTATATCACTTTTATACATCCACTACCTTTAGCCTTCCTAAAACCATGATTCGGCAGATGATTGACTGTTGAAAACACAAATATCAACTTCCTTATGCCATGTATCTAACACTCATCTTTGAGCACTTCCACATTCCTATGGAAGAACCCACTTATCTATCTGAGCCAGCCTACCTGACCAAAGCCCACAGGATTCAGACTATTTCTCTTATTTTTGATAAAGATGACTCATTTGATTCTGATACACCAGCTGATCCAGCCCCAGCTCCTCCTGTTCCTACTTCTACTCTATCATCCTCTGCACAACCTGCTACTTTGGAATCTATCCAAGAGATGTTTCGCGAACAATTCAGGTTGCAAAACGAGATGATAGCTGCTCAACACCAGGAGCAGAACACTATGATTATCACTCGGCTTCGCAACCCATCTTATCGCACCACTCTTCAGGCTCACACTTTAGCAAACTCCCTAGCAGATCTTCATTATCACCTAGCCCATCATCTACTGCACCTCACCCAGTGGCTCATGATCCTTCCCGTTCTGGCTACATGATCGATGATCTATTTGTTTAGCAGTACTTTGACCCTACCGGAGCATACTTTGACGATCATACGCCAACTGTTGCCGCTGATGATGATCTATGATAATATTTTATATTTCTTATGGCTATGTGGATATATTAAATTTTTTTCTATTCTTAGTGTACTAGAAACATTTGCTTAAAATGTTCAACTTTTATGCTATTTCCATCTCTATATATTTACCAATCTTGTTACTTATCCTGTTTACAACAATGTATGTTCTGTTTAAAATTATATATTTTTTAAATTTATCATAATCACTCATTACGGGGTAGTTTTTATTTCCCAATATGATATATTGACAAAGGGGGAGAAATGACAAAATATGATAAACAAAATGTTTCGATTATAATTAATGTATGGTTGATAACATATAACAGTGACATATTTTTGTTGATATATCTGCACCAAATTTTGCTATAAATAAATGTCAAGTTACAGGTCTTTTAAATGCTCCCGTTTAAAGGAGATATCTACTTATGGGGGAGTTTTTCTAAAAAGCTAATTTTTTACGGAAAGATCTACGTTCAAAGAAACTTCGTCTATGTTTCAACTATTTGCATCAAAGGCTACATCAGACTCACCATATGTATTTTGGCATAGTTTGTCAATTATAATAATGAGGGAGATTATTGACACAAAGTGGTCACAATCAACCTGATTCTAATAATCGTCAAACATCAGATGAATCAGATCCAAAATATAGATGAAACAGATACTCAATGCAAAGCATATCAACTCCGTCAAAATTAAAGACAAACTCTGCAATAACTATTGGTTTCTATTCAAATGTAATATTTTATTTATTTGCGTCTAGGACTGATGTACGCTAAGTCGCACTGGAAAAACCAAGAACCTATACCCAGATACTTATTCCACTCAAATGAACCAAAGAACCTATCCACTAAATCAGGCCACATTCATTTACAAAATCTACCATACTAGGAGACCGAACTCGGACCGAACTCGTGCTGAACTCGGACCGAACTCGGCTACCCTTTTGGTATGAAATCAACCAGTTCAATAGCTCCTGATTTGTTGGCCCAACGGTTGGAAAATTAAATTAAACCCTGACCGAATTTTGGCCGAATTCTGTTTGCCTATACCCTATAAATAGGATTAGAATTCTTCATTCAACAATAACTCAACCATTCTTAAATCTTCTATCCTATTGTGAGCAAACCCCTAAAGTCTTAACTTTTCTATCTCAAAGAGCAACTCGCTAGCCTTCCTAGTGACAAGTGCGATCTCGGTCTAGTAGTCCTCTGAGTTGTAAAGAGCTTTGTTCCAACAGTTACTCTCTCTATCAAGCTGTGAAGTTGCGAGACTTCGGATCAAACCTTGTGGTGTAAAGAAGTGGCAAGACTTTGGATCAAAGCTTACGATTTACTATTGGTGATTATAGTGGATACAATTGCGAGCTTGAGTTCTCAGGACTAGACTAGTCCTCTCAGAGCGAAACCAGTATACATCTTGGTGTTTGTGTTTGCTCTCTCTTACTCTATTGCATATATTCATAACACTACTAGGAGTATCATTACACATGAGTTACATTCTAACTGCTAGTAGTTGATCACCATTGCATGCCATAGAATTATATATTAAACATGTGATTTTATTCTGCTGCATATATAAACTCTATTCACCCCCCTCTAAAGTTACCATACACGGTCCTATAACTATGACCTATATTGCCGATATTGTAAGCTGCATGTATCTTGTGTCACCATTACTTCTCATATAACCTGTTGTCGTTGTCACGCCCAGTCCTAAAATATGTAGGACTAGGAATACGTAGCATGCCAGCCGTATGTATATGGCATCTCCAATATATAGAAACTATAACACATACGTACGAAGTAAAATGAATAATAATTCACAATTGGTACATATATATTGTCAACACAAGTTACAGGCAGCTATATCTCACCTACAGTCACAAGTAGAGAAGTACCAAAATAAATACTAAAAGTCTCAAGTATGAAGCAATAAAAGAAATAATAGTCAGGTGGAGACAAATCCACTACCAAACGACCATATCAGCTAAAATAATAAAGGAGAACGAAACTCCAATATAAGATAAAGTGACAAATAAAGAAATAACAGCAAAAAGATCCATCTGCTATAAAGTATTTATGGATACTCAGAGGGTAAGACCTCATAAACAAAAAATGATGCGTCAGGTCTCAATCCGTACTCCTGTGGATAATCCTGATCGTCTATACCTAGAAAGGGACCAGGTCCTCAGAGGGACGTAACAAGATACATAAAAGCATGCCAATAATGTACTGAAAGTAAACATCCAATATGGTCGCCTAACCAGTCTATGTGATATAAAATTTAAGAACAAGTTTCCCGCGTATGGACTATCTGGCTGAAATAATGGGATGTGTATAGTTCCCTCGGAGATACATGGGCCACGTGCATAACGTCACGGACGTCAGAGGCCACCAAGTAAATATAGGGTCATTATGACTCGCATCTCCAGCGGCGCGTACGGCCTGAATAGGGAAAGTGTAAAGTAGTCACATACGCTTACTCATTATTCTTCCCATCCAATGCTACTAACGTGTCATGTCCATAACACACAAACACCACTAGTAACTGCTAAGTCCGTTAAAATAATATATTTCTATTAGTAGTTATTCCTTATCTGTCACACGACCTATACGTAAAGGTGGCCATCCTATTACGCAAGTTCATGTCCTATATGAGACTCAAAACTCGTGTAACAACTGTGTCATGGCTAATTGAAATATAATGATGCCTCAAAATTATGGGGTGGTCTCGTAAAATTAGGTCAACATGCATAACAAAAATAGTAGACAAAAGATGACGCAGTTTTATATAGCAAATTAAATAAAAATTAATAACAAAAGAAAAATATGCATTAAAAAACTGTAACGAAACAGTACTGTGGCAAGGTATACTTGCCTGAGAAGCAATTGGTGTAGTATAGACGTTCATACGACAAACACAAGGAACCAAAAAGTAGGGACTATGAATGAGCATCTTCGGATACTGAAATGAATATCACCAACGTCTCCAGAATCAGCGAGATAATAAAAAAAATACTATAATTTCGTCCAATTTGGACACAGAGGCTAAAACGATAATTTTGGGTCAAAGCGATATCCACCTTTGGGCCACTTTGTACCAAAAAATGTGTCCGGGGTAAAGTTCTCTAAATTGAAAAAATTATAGGCCGAACAAATTCTAATCGACGATACGAACTCAACGGTATGTCAGTTATGGATTCTGGGGAGCCGATCACAAAATCTTCCGTTAAGTCGGATCATGGGGCCTATGAAACGGTGATCCAGTCACTATCTCAAAATTGGTCAAAACTTGGGTCACATGACCAGCTTGATAACACGGACCAGTTGGCACAAATTTTGTCGCATTCTGATGAGCGTACACCGACTAATAGAGAAATTTATAAAATATCGATATGGGGGACTTTTGACTTATACATGTTAATTTCGGCGTACACACACGTCCAAATCAAATACCGCGAAAGCCCACATATCAAGATATACTATACGCATCTTTCAGTGCAACTGGTACATGACGAGGTGGCCCGGTTTGTCGGGGCGCACTCAGTATCGCAAGATTTTTTATTTTTTTGAAAACTATTTTTCATAATTTTTAATTAATTATTTAATACAGAATTAATGACCAATTATATGCAAATAATAGGTTATTTTAAAGCTGTTTAGGTTGTCTTCAGGACTTTATTATTAGTTCACTAAATTACCTAGTATTCTGGTGATTATTCGCCTTTGAAAATGATATTTTAAAACATAAAAACTGTCGTATATATACATACTTGAAATCAGTTTTTTCGAGTTTTTGCACCTGATTTTTACCAAATAAAACATTATATTAATTACAGGAAACCAAAATTTCTTAGAGAGGGTTAAGTAGGATGCCCAGAAAACTTTACGTATGAAAAAACAGTCGAGTATAACAGAAGATACAGGACGATGAACAGGGGGACTTGGCTGCTTTGTGCGGCTGAACGAAAATTACTTCTCGGGGTTGCTATGCTCACTCCTGCTACTCTCTGGCATGTACAGGTGGTTTTCTAGTTGCGGGAAATGTCGAGAAACCTTAAAAAATTGACGGTTTTGCGTCTGGTGGAGTATACGACTGTGGGATAGAAAATAGTGGTTTCGAAATTGGTTCATATACTAGGTTTTTCTTTGATTTTCAATCAATATTTCTTGGGATTTCGTTAATGTTTTGTACTAGGATTAGGCTTGATCAGAAGAGAACTAAATAAGGATCACATTGCAAAAGATTGGGTTTAATTTGGTTCAAGATTGGTTGAGATTCAATCCATCAAAATCATGAGTTTCTATGCTCAGTTAGTCGCGGGTCGGGGGAGGGAAGAGTCGGTTTTGTGGGAATAGGTGCTGCTTAGTTGTTGTTGCTGTTGTATGTTGTCGTGTGTTTTGATTGTTCTATTTTTCTTTCTTTTTTTTCTTTTTTCTTTTTTCTTTTCCTTTTCCTTCTTTTCTTTTTATTTCTTTTAGCATTTTATTTATTTTTTTATATTTAAATTTTTTTCTTAAATCTATTTATAGATAAAATTTCCCATATATATTTTTATTTTTATTTTATTTATCATTTGTTTTATTACTATTGTTCTTATCATTATTATTTACATTTATTAGTTTCTTTTCTATATTTTTTTAAATATTTATTGGTAACTATTATTTTCTTTCTATTTATTTATCAATAGTTAAGTTCTTATTTATCTATTCATACTTTTCAATATTTATTATTATTAAAATTTCTTTGTATACACATATACAAATATATACATATATGTATAAACAATTTTTTTTGGTATTATTAAGCTATACTTATATATACTACCAAGGGTATAAATGCCTATTTTATTACGTTTGTTTTATTATTCGTAATTAATTAGCTAATTTTTATTTTTATTTTGAGGGGTTTTATATTCTACCCAACTTACAAGAATTTTGTCCTCGAAATTAAAGCTAAAGCACGATTGAGGATACGAAGATGTCATGTGACATAAAAGGGTTAAGTACGAATATCGTACCTCAAATTCAGAAAGGTGAGACAAAATCATGCATTATATTTCTAAGGGTTGGATTAATCTGCTTTATGCGAGGTATTATAGCACAAATAGGTTCTAACATGCGAGAAACTGGCATATCAAATCGAGATAGAGAAGTAGTACAGTAGGGAATATAAGTAATCTGAGAAAGATGGTGTTGATAGGAAAAGAATAATCGCTACTACTTATGGCACCTATAAGGATTTATTGGTAGGGTGTCTAGTAAGAAAGTCATTGCATACCTTTAATTGCTTAATCCTTATATTATATAACCTCTACAACTAGCTATACTTCTAAAATCCTATATCATAATGGAGGTCAAGCAAATGCAATGGTAATGATAACTATAAGGCAATACTTGCATCTATGGCTTCCTTAGTTCGTGTCCCTACATTGGTCATGATGAATGCTTGACCATGTCTCTGGTTATCCAACTGGGGTTTGGCCCTTTCAAATTGAGAAGATTAGGCAGGTAGTGGTGATCCTCTCTGAAATCCCCCAACTGCTGGCTGGTGAGGTACCGAAAGTGCTGGCCTCTGTATTGGTTGTGTGAGAGCCAAAGCTTGCCGCTCGGGACAATCTTTAGCCATATGTTGTCCAGATCCATACCTCAGATACTGACCCAACCGGGTCCGACAATCTTTCTAAATGTGATCTAACTTCCTACAGTAGTAGCAAATGGGCTTCTCTCGGGGCTGATAGGGTCCCGCTCTCTGCTACTGCAGCTACGGATGTGCCAAAGGGAGTCTAATGGGTTTGCCCTGTGGTACTCTAACTAGTGCAGCTGCTGGTGTGGGGTGTCTTTGCATCTGCTGTGTCTTCTTTAAGAGGAGCTTATGGCTTCTCGCTTCCTCCAGAACTGCAGCATAGGATATCCTTGACTACGCACTAGTGAAGCATCGAATGTTAGGGGATAGCCCACAGTGGAATCTCTTGGCTCTCTCCAGCTCAGTGGGGATCAACATCTCACCAAAATGACTCAGTCGGCTAAACTCTGTGTCATACTCATCCACCATCATGTTCCCTTGCCTGACTGAAGGAATTGCTCATAGAGGACATCACGAACATTGGCAGAAAAGAACCTTTCATAGAAGAGTTCGCAGAACTCCTCCCACGTTTGGTCGGTACCATATTGTCTCTGCTCGGCCTTCCACCAATGGTGAGCGTTGTCCTCAAGCAACAGGTATACTGCTGTCATCCGTAGGTGGTCTGGTAACTGGGATGCCTTTAATAACTTCTCCGTGCTAATGAGCCACTCAGAGACTTCCAACGGTGTCTCCGTACCTCTGAATTGCTTTGGGTTCATATGAGTGAAACCCTTGACATTGCCTTCATAAGGTCGCAGCGCTGGGGCTAGTACATGGGTTGGTGGCCTGTTCATTCCAGCTATAATATCTTGTCTCAGCAACTCATTCTGCTGCCACTGAGCCTGCATCATGGCCTGTATGAACTGGGTTGAGGTAACATTCCCGTCAGGATATAAAAATTATGGAGGTGGCACAAAGGCTAGCTGCGAGGCGAACTGAGACAAAAACTGGGGTGGCGGTGGTGGCATACTCCCACCTTGGGGATTTGTATTCTACTGTGCCTGGTGACCCACCAGAGGCACTGAAGTCTGAAGGTCCTGCTGAACCGATGGTGGTATCTGGCTTGCCTGCGATGATTGTCCCGGGTAGAGTGGTATAGTCGGGGACATCATCGATGAAGGCAGAATTCCAGATTCCTTCTGCGTCGCTGAGTCGCCTGCAGTGATGGCAAGGGTAGCAACACGCCCATTAGAAGGATTCATCTAGCTGGGCACGAAGATAAGGACAACGTTAGAACAAGTTTAAGGTATATGCAAATCAAGCAGTCAAGGAGAGTACGAAATTGGAATTCAAAGAAGGTAATTTAAGTAAGTGGATGAGATCCTATACTATAATCCTATTTGCAGGCTTGCTCGGTACAGTAACATAACCTAGATAATATACTCTCGACCAGCATGGGCCATCACAAAAATATGTCATACCACAGTCCCAAAATACGTAGGACTAGGAATACATAGCATGCCAGCCGTATATATATGATATCTCCAATATTTAGAAACCATAACACATACGTACGCTGGGCTTGGCCATGCACTCTATCCCAAAAAGCGGGAGCGGGTGCTGATAGTGCTTTCTTTAACTTGAAAACCTGATTAGAAAATTAAAAATCTTCAAAACCAGAGGGTTATTCAACAAAATTTCTTCTTTTATAAAACTATTTAGAAAGCACTTTTGACATCTATTTGAAATAATTTAAAATTATGAAAATTTGAAAAAGCATAAAGCATGTGAATGGATTCTAGTTTAGCATCGGGAGCATAAGTCTCGTCATATTCAATGCCTTCTTCTTGGCTATAATCTTGAGTTACGAGACGTAGTTTGTTACGTGTGACTTGCCCATCCTCACCAAGTCCATCCTCACTAAGTTTATTTCGGAATACCCATTTGGTGCCAATCACTAAAAAATTATTAGTTCTAGGAACAAGTTCCCAAACTTGATTTCTTTCAAATTAGCTTAATTCCTCTTGCATAGCATAAATCCAAAATTCATCAATAAAAGCTTCATTAACATTTTTAGACTTTATTTGAGAAATAAGAGCTATATTAGCAAAAATATTTCTACTAGCAGAACAAGTGCTTACTCTTTTTGTTATATCACCTATTACAAAGTCATCCAGATGATCGGACATAAATCTTATCCTTTTTGGTAAACTTTCCAGATAGCTTATGCCAGTTGTATCATCAAGGGTTGGTTCTTTATTGAGCGTAGTTCTAACATCTTCATCATTACTGCCACTTGGTACGTGACTGTTAAACTCATCAAAAGTAACGTTATAGATTATTCAACAGTTAATGAACGTTTATTGAAAACTCTATAACATTTACTTTTAGCAGCATAACCAAGAAATATACCTCCGTCGGCTTTGGCATCAAACTTACCTAATTTGTCCTTGGTGTTCAAGATAAAACAATGACATCCAAATACTTTAAAGTAAGAAAAACTAGAAGTTCTACCAAACCAAAGTTCATAGGGAGTTTTCTTCGATATAGTTCTGTCATAACCCGCACCCGGTATAGGGGTACGAGAGCGTGGGTACGTCCAGCCTACGCCGCAGCATCGGCGGTAGAACGCTGTCTAGGTCATGATACTAACTAAGCAATCTCACACGAGCATCCAATCTCCATAAGGAGGCACGGATGACACAATACAATATGAACACATACTCAATCACATAACTACAACACGATAAAAAATCAAAGAAATAAAATGAAATACAACACATGTCTAATGTAAATAAATCTAACTCAACAATAAATCCAAGTCTCAACAAAATGTCGGAGACAAATCCGGTACCAAATAAACTACTGAAGGAAACTAACTAGATAACTAGTGATTCCGGCTAGACCTCCCGGAATCACGACTGAACTACTAAGTCCAAGACTGCAACTACTCACCCTGTGGTCCACAAGTGTCGGATACCAGTCCTCTAGGCATAGTCTGGAAAATGTTTTCCAGTCAAGAAGGAGCAAAGTACATTTCTAATAGCAGTTCTATATCAATGATATAAACTATGTAGCAGTGAAATAGATGGAAATATACAGGATGCATGTATATGTACGAGAAATATATAATAAAGGAAATACTGGAAATACTGTAAGTAAATACGGGAAGGAAACAATATGTCAATGAGCAAGAATACTTTGACTATATGTGTGCGTACTAGCTTTAACATGTGATCGGCTTGGGAACTTGATCAGGCTGGTTACATATGATTAGCTATGATTCATGTAAGGTCAGGCTAACCATTTGGTTAGCTATGATGCATGTAGAGGTCAGGCTAATCACATGTAACAGCTATGAAGCATGTGAATGGTCAGGCCGCACCCGACGTGAGATGTGGGGTGAGCTATGATGTATGTAGAGTTGGGTATGATCACATATCTACACTAAAATACTCCCCACCCCCGACTGGTATAGTAGATCCAACCATGGTACGCTATGGCACGGGATTCCCTAGGGAGGTAGCAAATTTCCCCGGGAATCAGTGTCTGTACATGCACAAGATAACAAGGAAACAAGTCTGTTACAAGCTACACAATGAACAAAGAATAATATCTCATGACGAGATCCATATACACCAATCCGTGTAACCAGCGTGTCGAGAATATGGATATTTATACTAGATACAGTGAACATAGGGGATATCATAAATAAGAAGCTAATCAGAGAATGTACTCGCCTTGGGTCCTTAGCTGGTAATGTCAAAGTCATGTTCCAGAGTATCGCCTGGATGAACCGACAGTCCTATAGACATATAATGAAATAATACAATATTTGCATCAGATGCTATACTAACACAAATATAAACATTGAACTCAGGAGCTCTGCCAGGTATGGCACTGGTCAATCTAGGGTCAGTGTGCGTCAAATTGTACGGGCGTCACGTCTGCGATTGCTGGGCAAGACAGAAGATCAAAATGGTACGGGGCTTGCCAGTACGTCAGCGTACGCGTGGCAGTCAACTAACAGTTCACAAGGTCATAGGTCCATATAAATACGGGGTATCCGTATTTACTCTCGGGTCATCTAGTAGAGACATATATCGAAATGTACATATTATACTAACATATACATTAATGTATATATACATATATACTGATTGAGGATGTACTATATATATATATAGTATATACTAAGTGAAATTACACATATACCATATACGTATATATGTACATATTTATACCAAAATAAATATGTATATTATGCTACATATACATATATACTAAAATATATTTTTATTAAACATATACCAAAATAAATATATATATACATATATATATATATATATATATATATATATATATATATATATATATATATATATATATATATATATATATATATATATATATATACCAATTAATACGTATATTATATACAGGTATATTTATACCAAAATACGTTTTAACATATAACATTAAATACGTATATACTAATACATGAATTTAATTTATACTAGTATACACTTTATTAAATACATATTATAAGAAAATACCAATATACATACATATCTAAATATATGAATACATACATAGAATTTATTTATATACTATATAAAAATACCCAATATACTTACATATACATATGTATATATATTGGTTACATATATGTATGATACATATATACTATTAAAAATAGAACAATATACGTACACATATAAATACACAAATATACACACACATATATGTATATACGTATACACACACAAATACGTATTAATATAAATACATATACACTAATAAGGGGAAGAGGGAGAGGGAGAGGGAGGCTCTCATAGTGGAGGGTGGTTGGACTGAGGGGCTAGGAGGCTCGGCTGAGGGGGGATGGCTCGCCGGAGAGAAGTCGCTGCGCCGGAGCAGATCTTGGCCGAAGCAGGGAGATCGGCTGCGAAGCAGTGGTGGTGATGAAGAGTATGGAAGAGGGTGGTCGGTGACAGCACAACCGGGAAGGAGAAGAAGTTGGCCGCTGCAGGAAAGAGTCGGGGAAGGGAGGAGGAGTGGGCAGAGATGTGTATTGGAGGAGGCCAATGTAGGAAGGCTTGTCGAATGCAATGGTGGGAAGGTGGTCGACGGGGAAGAGGGAGCGGTGGTCCTGATGGTGGTGGTGGTGAAAGTTGCTCGGAAAGAGGTCGGGGAAGGTGACAGCGGAGAAGTCGGGCACTGCTGGGGACGTCAAAGATGACGAGGAGGTCGCGTGAAGGCGCTGTGAGCTGTCGACGTAGAGTGGTGGAAGTCCGACGGACTGGAAGAGGGAAGTTGGGCTCGACGGAGGGTGGTTCGCCGGTGCAGCTGGGTGGAAATAGCGGGTCGAGTCGGATGGGTGGCTCGGGGGAGATGAGCGGGGCTGTGGGTGGAACTTCGGGTCGCCGGCCCAGAGAAGCGCTCGGTTGGGTGGACGTCGGATTGAAACAGCCGGGGTAGGGGCCGCCGGAGCTGGCCGAATAAACGCCGGGTTGGGATCGAAGGTCGGGGAAAGGGATGCCCGAGTGAACAGTGGGTGAGGTTTGATTTCCTCCTTTTCTTTAATTCAAAAAGAAAGAGAAGAAGAAGAAGAAGGGAAGAAGAAGAAGAAGAAGAAGAAGAAGAAAAGAGAAGAAGAAAGGAAGAAGAAATTTCCTACGTTGGAGAGAGGGAGGAGTGAGGTGAGAGTGTAAGCCCCCTGATTTTTCAAAATTTTTAAATATATTTTTCCCAATTTTCTGTAATTTTTGGGAATTAAAACTAAGGTATTTTATGAGTAAATGATTTTTTAATGATGTTAATTAATATTAAAATATTATGGAAATAATATTTTATGGTGTAAAATGGAAAACTGGACATAGGATAATTTTCTGTGAATTTATTGGACTCCGGAAACATTTTTAAAGTCCTAAAAATTAATATATAATTAAACCAAAATAAACCCTAAAATAAACCCGGTTCAATTGAATCAAACCAACCCAGACCTGGTTCAACTGAACCAAACCCAACCTTAGCGGGTCAGGTCGGATCTAAACCAGACCCGAAACCCGCCTACCCGAACCCGCACTTAAACGCTAGCGGGTCAGGCCGGATTCATGTTGAACCCGACCCGCGGACCCAAACCCGAAACCCTAATCCTAATTCTACCCGGACTTACTGTTTCGGTAAGCGGCACCCCTATAAAGAAACCCTAGCTCCGCCGGAACCCTAAACCTAGCCTCCCTCCTCTGCTCCGCTCCGCCGCAACAACGCCTAGTCGTCCGCCTCGCCAACCTCCTCCCCCTCCATCTCTCACGACGATGAACCATCACCCCCATCTCCATTAACACCACCAGCACTCCCTCTTCCCCGACTCCTAATCACCTGACTCCGGGCACCGCCATCGCCCAACTCCTCCGTTCAACCCCTAGCCTCCTCCTCGACCATCCCCTCTCCGCCCTAGCCCAGCCCAGCATCGCCTACCTCCTTTCCGCTCCATCGACGAGCCCCAAACCCCGACGCCCTGAACCCTAATCCCATAGCTCGACCGTTTCCACCACCCGCAGAGCCTCCGCCCAGCCCCGCGCAGCCTCGCCGACCTCCATCCAGCTCCGTGCAGCCTCGCCGAACTCCGGCCGCCCTGCTGACCGACGACCCCGACATCGAGCAAAAACCCTATATACACAGTAACCGGACACAGTGCCCGGACACAGTGTCCCCCGTGTCGCGTCGACTCACCGACACGAGAAATCGGTCTTCACGGAGCCCTGTTCAGGTAACCCGTTCTCTCTCTCCGTTGCTCCAATTTCTGTTCCGTCAGTTATGACGCGTAGACTGTGTAACCCTCTCGATGCCCATGTAACCCGCTCGGTACGTCGCGTCCTGTGGCGATCGCGAACCGCGATCCAAAAACAGGAAAACCAACGTCCTATTTCACCCCGGAACTGAGTGCGCCCCACCAAACGGGACGACTTGGTCGCGCGCGGTCTTTACCGAAACGTGCGTGCCGTTGATACGGATGTGCGGAATTTCGCAGAAGTTGATTTGGATGTGCGTGCACACCGAAATCGACGCGTATCCGCCGACAACGCCCCGTATCTGCCTATTCTAGAACATATTGTAACTTCATGTACACACGTCGGATCGAAACGAAACTTGCGCCATTGGACTCGTAGCAATATGCTGGTCCTGTGACCCAAGTTTGGTTTGATTCTGAGAACGTTGACAAAATCGCGTATCGTGGGCCCCACAGGCTCTACAGGCTCCACTTGACGGGCGATTTTGTGATCGGCTCATCGGAATCCAATTCTGGAAGTTCCGTTGGGTTCGTATTATTGTTCCTGACCTGTTGACACTATGTTTGACGAAATTAGAGACCTTTGACCCTGACACATTTTTCGGTGCAAAGCGGCCCACATGTGGATCCCGCTTTGACCAGAAACTGTTATTTTTGCCCCTGTGTCCAAATTGGACGTAAGGACAGGCGTTTCTAGCTATTTGATATTTTCTGAGACTGTTGGTGATGTTTATTACAGCTTTTGGAGGAGTACCTGCAGGATCTACTGAAACAGGGACAGCTGTTGGTATTCAAACCCCAGGCATGTATACCTTGCCAAATCCTGCAGTTTTGCTACTTATTTTCTTGACTTATTTATACATTGTCGTGCAAGATACCTTGCCAACTCTTGCACCTTATTTGCATGCTTCCCTTTTCAGTTGTTATTTTTATGTTGTATATAGTTTCTTGATGCGCTTTTTCATATTGATTTATTCCTGCTGCTCTAGTCTTAGTTTCTCGTTTTACGTGTATGTACATTATTTGCTCTTTTCCATGGATTACTATTTGTTTCATAGTTATATTGTGATGGTATATGTTTACTCTACGTTCCTTGAGTTGACTCGATTGGTTTCTTTAGTTCCTAGATGATCGTTATTAGGCATTGACTATACTTGAGCATTCTCGATTGTGAGTACCCATTGTGCTGCGATAGAGACTTGTTCATTTGACTACCTCATTCGTGAGCTCCCATTGGGCTGCGAAAGAGCTATACTATAGATTGGGAGTCCCCATTGGCCTACTTTCTATAGGACCGTGATCTCCCATTGAGGTGCGGTTATCCCGATTTGCTTGTAGTCATGTTTGATAGCATCATTGGCATGCCACCGTCTTAGATGTAGTAATTTCTTGTTTCTTATTTGCTTCTCTTGTGTTTAATTTCTTGTCTATCTTGCATGTTTATTTACTGTACTTTCGGCTCGTATTCTTTTGTATATTGTTACGTCCCTCTGAGGACCTGGTTTTGTTCTCCAGATTTAGGAGACGAGGAGTACCCGCCACTTTACGGACCGACACCAGACGAGGGTGCGATAGCAGTTGATGGCCCTGTTACTTTCTAGCATGTTTTTAGTTATATCTTCTTGTCTTTATTTTTTTGTTTATCGGTAGTGGATTTGTCTCCACCCGACTTAGTATCATTTTGTTGGATATTCGACAGTGTCTTTACTTATAGCATTTATTCCAGTTTGCTATTTAGTTCATACTATTCTTATGGATGAGATCTAGATACTTGACATTTATATGTAGTTTCATAGATTCTTGGACTAGAGTTCACAATAGACATCTTATACGTATTCGAGTCGGACATGAGTCTGCTTGAATGCGTAGCTGGCCATTGCCACGTGTCTAGTTCCTCGATATTTTGGGACTGGGGCGTGACATGGTTTTTGTGGTGGCCCATGCAGGTCGAGAGCATATTGTCTCGGTTACGTTACTGTACCGAGCAAGCCTGCAATAGGAATATGATAAGTTTATAGGATCTCATCCACAACTGACTATGACTCATCCTCCTTCCAATCCATTCTGTTGAATAATTGTATCCTGCTTGATTCATGTGCCTTCTCATTAGTTCCTTGAGTATAGCCTTCTCCTAGAATATATAAGTCCCTGTTGATAGAATGATAAGTAGGGTAACCTTCCTATTAAGAGTACAGTTAGGATATTAACACATCCCTAAGTAGAACGCTTAATGAACCCTAGCGTCCCTCACCTATGGAATAATTTACCATTATTTCTTGTTATAGTCATGAATGACCTAAGAGTAGTATAGGCACTGCTAAGAGCTAGTTAGGGATTTGACCCTAATGTTTGATCCTAGTATTGAGGAACCAATAGGAAACCAAAATTTAATATTTTGACTGAACCTAACCTTCGTAGTTAGATAAGTATTGGAGAACTAAATTTAGATTCTTGTCTTGAGATAAGCAGACAGTACCTTAGAAAGCCCAGAGCAACAAGTATGACATTCCCCATGAGATCATACCTCAAAAACAGAGAATTGCTCGCCACCTTCACCTTAGGAAACCATGATGCTATCTAGATCCCCTATTCTAATTTAATATATTGCTCCTCTGCGACCATATCGCTCGCTAGAGTGCGACGACTGATTATGCTTCTTTCCTCCGTCCTTCAATTCATGCCACCTGACACTTCCGATAGTAGGCCAAGTAATTTTATTCCCTGTTAAGGACCCCTAGTTTGCTAGGATTATAGCTGTAGTGTTGGATTTGAAAATTTTGTGCTTGGTAATTAGAGTTCGATAAGTTGAATTAGATTGTGACCCGATGATTATCCCTTAGTGTTAAATCACGTAAGTTGTACCCCCACCTCGATACAAGTTATATTTCCTTTCCCTTGAGACTAATAACCTTTCCATTCTCGCTATTGACACATGTTCTATGAGCACTATGATTAAGACTTAAGGTGACCCTTACCTATATAATGCAACATGAGACCCTAATAAGTACCAAGATCTTTCCTCGTATACCCTAATAAGAGTTTTTATTCTATTTTACATGTGCAAGGTTATTTTGCAGGATCCTCTTAAGACTGTCACAGTAGTAGTTTAATTCTTATAAGTTGGGTAGTATGCCTCACAACCTAGTACCACATAGTCCACTTGACCCATCGAGATAGTGTAATTGAATGACACTAACTGTATGCTAGCATAAGACGACAGTGTTTATTCAGACAATAGAATTTAGAGGTCCTTGTCCATATTTGGTCGACTAGCGACTTAGACAAGGAGGTTGTATGATAACTGTAGAGATTGTGGAGTCTTTTATTATGGTTGCTTATTTTGTTTTTGTTTTTGTGAACTTGAATAATTTGTACCTCATTTCATCATCATATAGCGTACTTATATTTCATATACTACCTTGACTTATGCTGCTATTTGATAGCCTAGTTTTGCAAGCTTATTCTTTATCGAGCTTGTTTATGACATATGTATTATTGGGGAGGCCCATAATAATATATTTCAGAATCAGTGTATTAAGGTCTAGCTAACCTTAGTACGCTTGATTCGCCCTTCGTAACGCTACTTTACGTGGATTGAGATATGTAGTGATTAGTAGGCGAATATACTTGCCCTAGACATGTCTGACATATCGTATCGGTTACACAACTGTACTAATACAAGCAGGCGAACAAAGGATTACCAAAATAGGATTTCAATCCACAACTGCTTTGACAATTCCTATTTGAATTCTTTAAACGCCTTGATCCCGATACTTCTCTTCTATTACGCTGCCCTTGAACTCTTTATTATTGGTCTTCGTCTTCCCTTATTTCGGAAAGACGAAACCTTGTGCTTGGTATAAATTGATACACAGAGAATACTAGATATACCCCATAGGCCGATCACATACTTGAGGATTATTCTTTCGTAATTAAGGACATATCATATGTGATATAATCAGCATTGAAGTTTTGAGGATTGAATGACATGAGTAATTATACTAAGGAATATTTTCTTAAGGTATATAGCCTTATGTGATAGATGGATAAATTCCAAGTTGGGTAGCAGTGCATTGTCAACTCAAGAGGAATTTCTTTTAGATTATGATCGAGCAAGATTAGATTGGGAGAGGTTCAAGCCATTTTAATTTTGAGAACGATATTGTTCTACGTTGACTGGATTGTGAAACCCCCTCACCTAAGAATTAGACCTACTTGGCTTAGATAGTGAGACTGAGGCTAGCTCGAATCCACTTAGAAATAGAACACGGTATTTTTATTTAGTTTTACAACATGGTATCCCTTGGCGCACCTTACCATTACTTCGATAATTGGAGCACTTCACTAGTCTCTGCCTTCCTACAAATTCCATATCCATGTCCTAGACGTGACCATCATCCAAATTTTCATCTTTGTGCAATTTTCTAATTATTGGGCACTTTTATGCAAAAGAGCATTTAGGTGTCCACACTATTGGACATGACACATGAAGAAACCTATTTTTCGCTCATGTGGATTTCTTCCACGATTTTTGGAATGTGCAACGTGCAACTTCGCCCACTCCGTTAAACCTAGCCTTGCATTTTAACCAATGCAAATCTTATACCATCATTGTCTTCTACCGTGGCCTAATTTTAATTTTGAGGACGAAATTTTTATAAGTTGGGTAGATTGTAAGCCCCCTGATTTTTCAAAATTTTTAAATACATTTTTCCCAATTTTCTGTAATTTTTGGGAATTAAAACTAAGGTATTTTATGAGTAAATGATTTTTTAATGATTTTAATTAATATTAAAATATTATGAAAATAATATTTTATGGTGTAAAATGGAAAACTGGACATAGGGTAATTTTCTGTGAATTTATTGGATTCCGAAAATATTTTTAAAGCCCTAAAAACCAATATATAATTAAACCAAAATAAACCCTGAAATAAACCCGGTTCAATTGAACCAAACCAACCCATACTCAGTTCAACTGAACCAAACCCAACCTTAGCGGGTCAGGTCGGATCTAAACCCGACTCGAAACCCGCCTACCCGAACCTGCACTTAAACGCTAGCGGGTCGGGCCGGATTCATGTTGGACCCGACCCGCGGACCCAAACCCGAAACCCTAATCCTAATTCTACCCGAACTTACTGTTCCGGTAAGCGGCACCCCTATAAAGAAACCCTAGCTCCGCCGAAACCCTAAACCTAGCCTCCCTCCTCTGCTCCGCTCCGTCGCAACAACGCCTAGCCGTCTGCCTCGCCAACCTCCTCCAGCTCCATCTCTCACGACGATGAACCATCACCCCCATCTCCATTAACACCACCAGCACTCCCTCTTCCCCGACTCCTAATCACCTGACTTCGGGCACCGCTGTTTGTGGTTATTTAAACGAAAAGAATAGGAATGTATTCGATGTGGGGGTTTACACGGAACCCGCCTTCTTTTGTTTACAAACAAACTTGTACAATATAATCCTATACGAGGATGTGGGAGTATAATTTATTTAATCTGGGTAGATATTGCTATAGGTGTCTGATCTGCGGTCGATCACTTTAGCCCTTGGACCACACGATATTGAAGAAGTGCCGTAGGAGACAGGAAGCAACTTCGAAGGTTGCAGAAGAGGGTGGATGCACGATGCTGAAGTCGTCGATCCCTACTCTTTGCCTGAGCTCCGGGTGCTCTCTCTCTCTCTCTATCAATTCTCTGACCTGGTTCGATCTTCCAAATTGTCGACCTTGTTCCCCATTGATAGGGGTCTCTATTTATAGAGTTTTGGTGACAGTGACCACTCCATCGGTGTAACAACCGAGGAGTGGAAAGTACAGCACCCTTTTACACAACGGTTAAAGTAACCAATGCCTACGTATAGATGATATTTTGAATGAGCGTGTGACGCGGGTCCAACTAAGGGGACACAACGCGTACAATTACTACTAAGACCACGGCGTAAAAGCCACGTAGGTAGGTATCCATTGTGTAGCAGAGGTTGGCATAGAAGCCAAATATCTCTCACCATGGCATATAAGCCAAGTAGGCATAGAAGCCGAATAGGCATAGAAGTCGAGCAGGCATAGAAGCCGAACAGGCATAGAAGCCGAACAAGCATAGAAGCCGAGTGGTCGTAGAGACTGAATAGTCGTAGAGACTGAGTGGGCGTAGAAGCCATATGAGCACAGATCCTGAATGGGCGTAGAAGCCACTGCGTACTGTGATAGAATGGGCGTAGAAGCCGCTGCGTACCGTGCTGATGTGGACGTCTTTAGCCGGAATTATGACTTTTGGAGATATAATCGAATCTCAGAGATTTGCCACCATCTTATGCATTAAATGCGGAGGCGTGTTTTGAAGGTCTGCAGCCCTTCTGTGCACCCGTCGCAGAGACGTGCCTTGAGAGAAGCTGTCACCGCTCTGTGCAATTAGACGTGGAGACGTGCCTCGAGTCCCGTACGAGGTGCAGCTTTTGACATGGCAGGCGGTTTGCCTGCTGCGGAGCGTAAAACAGCTCATGTTTGCCTGTGTAAAATAGGGCGGCGTATTCCCTTGTACGCGAAAGAGCGGTTTATGCTGAGGGGACTCCAGTAAACGACGGTTTGGTGATGCTTTAACCAAATCCTCTGCATTAAATACAGAGATCCGCCATCATACTGTGGGGCGCGTCCCGAGGGGTCTGCCATCATTTCCAGCCGTCGTCTGGGTAGCCGTGCAGCACTTTTTGTCAGGAGTCAGAGGTCAGATTCACTGCGTGACTTGACAGGTTTATTTCGGGGAAGACGAATCGTTCCTCGTACGCATTAACGCTGTTTTGAGAGCGGTTGAGTTTTACGCCATGGAGGCGATGAAGAACTCTATTTTACGCTGGAGCGGCCTGGACGTACTGCACTTACGTGGATGGTCCTTTGAGCTTTATACTTCATGCCATTTTTTAGCGGAGAAAGCTCTGTTGCACGCTTGATGGCTCTGAAGGCCTCCGTTTACGCTGCTCTGCATCAAGAGGCTGCGTAGCTCTTCCCAGCATATTTTTCATGCTTCTACAAGACCCCCTTCAAAGCTTTTAAATTCCTCAGAATTTGAAATGCTTTGAATGAAGCATGAACGGCCCCTCGTAACTCAAAACGTTTCTGAATGGAGCGCTGAAACGGTCGATGCGGACTTTATGGCGGATTTATTGGGGACCGCTGTGATCTCTTTTGCCTATAAAAAGGCTGGGGGGTGAACCTGTTCTCACCACCTTCCCATCACCATGCAGAGATGATCGCCGGAGTTCGTCGGGTCGACCTGGGGAAGAAGGAGATCATGTTCTTCCAGCATGTAGGGAGCCAAAAAAGATGGCGTCTTCGAGCAAATGTCCACTGTAACGATGGATTATGGAAGGATATCTTAGCCTCCCTTGCTCGGGATAATCAGCAACTTTGTATGGTGGTTCTTCCGGGAGAAGGGAAGGATCATATTTCACCACAGCGGCATGGCAAGCTGCGCCTTCCCTCGATGCCCTCTAGTGACGAGAGCCAGAAAGACTCATTCTGTCCCGGCTTGAGCGGCGCACGGAGCATGGGATCTGTAAAATCTATGCAGGCCCAATTCTGTATCCGCCCGTCGTTGATCATTGCCATGTCAGTCAGTTTGCGGCAACCGACTGACTGCTGGAGAAGATGGATAAAGAATTGAAGCCCAGCGAGAACCTGTCAGAACAGTTTCTGGGCGATCTTCAGACGACGAGGGGGTATCTCCTTTGTAGATGGAGTTTCCCTCAGATGTAATCATGAAAATGAAAAGAAAACCCTTGTAGATTGAATTTCCCTCATATGTAATCATGATTTTGATCTTTAATAAAATCGTCTTGCTTCTTCATATGATCATCTTGCCATACGTTGCTGTGAAGTCTGAATATGTGTAGCTTCAATGCGTCTGAATCTTTACGCCGACTCTGTAGAGAGAGTGCTAGGTCCTGTTCTTTACGCATAGCGAATAGTCCATAAAATGCTGTAGAGCATTTTGAACATTTTAGAACCGTCCTGTTGCTAGGACCGAGGAACCGCGTAGAGCTCTGAACTTCTGATGAACAAAATTTTTGTTCAGACTTCGTCTTCAAGAGTGACTTCTCGAAAATCCCTTGGGACAAGGTCGAGGAATGGCTGTCAAAACTGAGTTTGCCATCTTGGTAGACGAGGCGTTCAGACTGGAGTCTGGATGAACCTCCAATTGACCCGAGAAGAGTAATTTCTCAATGTTTGAACTCTTGTATGCTTCGGGTACTTGGTATGCTTTGGGTCAAGAACGAGTATCTTCTATGTGAACTCTTTGCAATTGACCGCTTTGGGGACTATTTCAAATATGCGGAAAGTCGTGGAGCGCGAAATCATCAGTCTGTAACCTCTGGGCGAAAAACACCATCGAGCGCGGAATCATAGACTTGTGGTTCCTGTGCGTAAAGTCGTAGGTTTGTTGCCTCTCGAGCATAAAAGCTACCGAGCACAAAGGCATCCGGGCATAAAACCATAGACTTATAGCTGTCGAACGTAAAGCTGTAGATTCGTAGCCGTCGAGCGTAGAAAGCTCCTTTAGCGTAGGACTGGAGATCTGTAGCCTGTGAGGGTAGAACACCATCAAGCGTGAAATCGTAGACTTGTGGTTCCTGTGCGTAAAGTCGTAGGTTTGTTGCCTCTCGAGCATAAAAGCTACCGAGCACAAAGGCATCCGGGCAAAAACCATAGACTTATAGCTGTCGAACGTAAAGCTGTAGATTCGTAGCCGTCGAGCGTAGAAAGCTCCTTTAGCGTAGAACTATTTGATTTGTAGCTCCTGAAAAGAAAATTTCTTCGAGCGTGAAGTTTGTGGATCTGTTGCCTCTGAGCGTAAACTGAGCGCCACCGAGCGTGAGATCGTCGATTTGGTATCTGCTGAGCGTAAAGTCGTAGATATGTGGCCTCTCGAGCATAAAAGCTACCGAGCACAAAGGCATCCGGGCGTAAAACCATAGACTTGTAGCTTGCGAGCGTAAAAACCGTAGATCCGTAGCTGTCGAGCGTAGAAAGCTCCTTTAGCATAGAACCCGCTGAACCGTTTTGCACGAAAAACCTTTCGAATTCGCTAACTGTCCGTCTTCCAAGGGTAGTGGGCTGACGTAGCATCCAATCATAACCCCTCATTTAATTTGCGAGATTTGGTTAGGGTCTCGAGGAGTTCGTCCGAGGATTCGAGGAGTCGACCCGGACTATATATACCCCAAGTTTTTTGAGAGAAAAACTTTTTATCTGTCTTCTGCGAAAGAGAGCTTTCGACTGTTCAAGTTTTTTCTCCGTTCCTTCTCCGAGCACTTCGAGTCTTCAGAAATGGCGCCGAAACAAACCCCCTCCGCTAAGGGAAAGAGCATAGGTTCTTCCTCTCATTCTTCTGCCCCAGCGAGGGAGTCTCTGGTCGGGCAAGGCAAACTTCCTTCCGAGCAAAGTATCCCACCGACGAGTAGCTCACCCGGCCTTAGAGGTAGAGCCTTTGGGGTGACAAAAAATGACGAAAAATCCTTCGCACACGTTGAACGTGACCGCGCTAGGTCGTCTTCTGTGCTGATAGCCTCTTTGGAGGAAGTTGATGCACGGAGGCGTTTTCATCTTTTACGCCCACATTTCTAATGTGCCAGCGTAAAGACTCCATATTTTGTAGCTTTGAGCGTAAAAGCTCTGGCTATTGAAAATTGGTGTATATCGTAAAATTTGAGTTTTACACTTGTCGGGAGGACTGCCGGCGTAAAATAGCCAGATTTGCATAATCCTGCGTAGAGCACAGACTATCGTTTCTTCGGTCTGCATGTTCGTGCAAGACCTGTAGTGACATCTTTTCCTTGTACTTTTGCAGTTGATTTGGTTGAGTCTCCACTGGCCGAGGTGATGGGCTCTGCTGCCGGGATGCTGCACTCGAACTACCTGGAGGATCTGTCCCACGTGGCATTTCCCATCTCCGGACCCCAGTATCCTGAGGGAAGGGGGTTTCTGATATCGGTTCAGGGCGAGCGGACGCTGCTGAGCATGATTAATGGCGAGCCCCTGACCTACGTAGACGGGGAGCAGTACATAAAGCCGGCTTTCCTCTTTGGGGACATGATTGACAAACAGTCCCAGACGAGGCCCAAGTGGGAGCCCTGGGTTTTCCCTGCCGGGAACTTGGTTTTGTATTTGCCAACGATGCCGAGGGATTATCCCATCTCGGCCTTCTTCCATGCGACGCATCCCAGGAAGATGTCGTGGATGCTGACTCCTGATCTTCACGGTAAGCTGGGGAAGATCTTTCATTTCAAAGGAGCTGACCGGGGGTCGTTTATCAGTCGCCCTTCCGGTTTTGTGACGTTGTTCCGGGGACTGTGCCCCGGTAGTGTCCCGAGTGAAGACAGCTCGGTGATCCAGCCGGTCCAATTGCCGACCTTCTGCAATAATTTTATGGGGCGAGGCGGGGTATATCCCAAGGAGAATCCTCGGTGCAATGGGTGGATTGCCCCAACAAACTCCCGATGGACATGCCTGGTTGACTGGGCCTTGAAGCACTTCCGGAGAGAGCTGGAGGTTATTGGACTATATGCCGCTGTGAGTGCGACAAGCGTCGGGTTGCCTCCGAACCCTAACTTGTTCCTGGCGCTGATGGAGCGGTACATTCCGCTCACTGGGACCTTTGCCACTCCACTGGGGGAGTTGGAATTGGCGCTCCACGAGATGGCAGTTGTCTCGAGACTGCCGATGGGGGATACCCCCTATGAAGAGTACGTTCCCACCAACCGGGAGTTGGGGGATTTGGACCCTCGGGTGGCGAAAGTATATCAGGAGCTGATGTGTCAATACTTCGCGTGCACCGCTTTTTATAACGAGCCTTCTGATTTGGCTCATACCACCAAGTGGATGTCCTACCTCTTCTTTCACCGAGCTAGGGTTGCCAAGTCGGAGAAAGCCTCGGGGGGGTGGCAAAAATGAGCCCGTGAATTATTTGGGCGTGCTTAGCGCCCAGGTCGTCGAGGGTCTTATGGAGGAGGCCGCAGCTCCGGATCAGATTCTCGTCGAGGGGGTAGGAAAGT
The DNA here is from genome assembly GCA_036927795.1 of Iris macrosiphon. Lineage (NCBI taxonomy): Eukaryota > Viridiplantae > Streptophyta > Magnoliopsida > Asparagales > Iridaceae > Iris > Iris macrosiphon. The sequence goes on from JAYESA010000012.1 coordinate 35,304,028, forward strand.
ACCCCGAAGGCACTAAGGCCTGTAGTTACTTGAGGCGCTGTCGCCGGCCTCTGTCTAAGGAAGCCCAGTTGGCTGGTTTCCTTTCCATATGGCTGCGTCGAGTAGTAGTGCCCGACACAGCATCCGCGGACCATATTTACCGGAACATCCTGTGGCCGACAGTGTGCCTGGTGTTCGGGGCAAGACTGGGCTTGCTTCCTGCCATGGTGTGCCATATACAGGCTGGCCTAAGAGCTATAACTGATGGGTTGCTCGCCGACGAAGCTCGGCGTGAGAGTTTTCCCAGGGTGGAATTACCATATCTATACTTGATGGGATGGTTAATCCTCCACAATCCCCGGGTGATGTCTCCTGGGTCCGGTAGCAGTTCGGGGGGTATATTCTTGCTGAATTACAAGGATTCCTCCTGGAATGTGAACACAGTCTTAGACTATCGGTTGGTGTTGAACCTCAGCCAGGGCTGGAAGATCCTCTGTATTGTCCCCTCCGTACACCGCAATCAATCAGGGGTGCGGCTTGAGGATTCAGGTGGAGAGAAGACCGACCTTTCCCCAGAAGCTTTTAACTGGTTGGTCTGTATTAGGCCCTCCCATATGCTGTATAGGAGCGAAGATCACTGCTTCTTCGAGCCCTACTTGCCTAGTCGGTTCGCCAGGCAGTTTGGGTACGATCAGTTGCACGTAGGCAATGCCGTCACCAGCTTCAGGTCCAGGGGCAGACTCATTGATGGAGCTAGAGGGTGGCGATATTTCATCACGGGCTGTACGGGGGAAAGTTTTATCGTGCCGGTTGTTACAGCCTCCACGGAGCTCCGTATTCTCCATTCTTACGCCCAGTTCTACGTGACGATTAACACCTTCCATCATGATTTTGACACGCATAGAAGCTTCAGGGTGCCTTATCCTAAGCCTGGGGGAAGAGTTGACGTCCCCTCGGTTTCTTCGAACGAGGGTGAGGAGTCTGGTACTCCGGATGAGCCTTTGGTGTCGGTGCCGAGGTGTGAAGTGCCTCCGCCTGCGGGGGCTTTGGTAGTCTCTTCTGGGAAGCGACGGGCTTCTGCTCCTAAGGAAGTTTCTCTTCGTAAGAGGTGGAAGGAGACGGTCGCTCGTCCTCTCCGCATTCTTGGTATTGAGGCTCCCGGGAGTGAGCCTGCCTCTTCCTATATCAGGGATGATTCTTTGGCTGGAGGTTCCTCGCCTTTTAGAGAGGGACCTTCTACAGTTCCGGCCGGCGGCGCCGGAGAATCCTCGCTAGAGGTCGCTGTCGTGGCTGCTGCTCCAGGTAGCGGAGCGAGTTTGCCTGTGTGGCCGAGGCAGATGGGAGAATCTTTCCCGAGGTCAGCAACGAAAAAAACTCCAGTTGTGTCAGCGAGCGTGCCTGGCGAGATTCCAGCTGATGAACCTCGACCGCGTCTTGGTGAGGGCTTGGCAGAACTCTCGGCGATGTCAGTCGGCCCACCTCCTTCTCCAGGCATGACGATTCGTATTGCGTCATTAAGGCGTGGTTTAGCTACCTCGGGTGCAGATGCGTCGTATATGCCGTTGGCCCCGGGTAAATGTCGTCCTCATGTCTCTCTTTAGAAAGATTATCATCATACTGATATTAACTTTCTTGTCCTCTTTTCAGGGGATAGCGCCCACGGGGAGTATAGCGTTGAAGCGCATTCCGGCTCAGCTCGGGCTCCAGACGATGATACGGAGGCGTTCGACTTTGATGAGGAAGTGGCTTCGGGGGCCAGTACACCCGGAGTCGTTTTGTCACCTCAAGAGGAGGATGAACCCGTCGTCGTGACCTTGCCTCTTGTGAGTGTGGCGATGACTTCGACCGTCGTTGCCGCACCTTCTTCGGCCGCACCATGCGTCGATACGACGGCTGTGGCCACCTCGTCTGCAATTATCTCGGGAGAGGGACTTGCTGATATTGCGGCTGCTCACGGCGTCCAGTCGGATCTGGCTGCGTTGGCCGAGCAACATACCAGCCTCTTCTACACCGGTTTGAAAATGATGATATCAATGGTGTTAGCGAAGAGTCTAGATTTTGAGTGCCTGAAGAAGACTTCTCTTGCTTCGATCGTGGTCATCAGGGAGCTCGGCGATCCTGGGGCAGCTGACGCTCTGGAGGCGGTGGTTAATGGGTTAGAGCAACCCATTACCGAATACTTACAACTGACTCGGGGCAGCCTCGATGCTGATATCCAGGCTCGGTTCGACCTCATGACTGCGCGGCTTGCTACAAAGCTGGAAAGCCTAGACAACTCCATCCAGAAGCATAAGCTGGAGATGGATAGGAGAAAAGCTGTCGTGGAAGAGGCTCTTGCCGTTGAGACGTAGTGTCGCACCGAGCATGAAGGGAACGCGGCGAGGGCCTCCAAGCTGAAGAAAAAACTCGCTCGGGCTGAGGAGTGGGCTTCTCAATTGTTGGCGGGTCTAGAGGCAGCAGCTGGTCGTCTGAGCGCAGCGCGAGAGGATTTGGACCGTGCAGAAGCTGCTCGTGCGGGCTGTCTTCGGGCAAAGGCTGATCTAACCCTTACGAGCACTCCCGAGGCACGGCTGGAGCAGGCTCGCGCCGACGCCTTGGTTCTTAGGAATGAGAGGATAGCTGCACTGGAGCGGCTGATTCGTAATCTGGCTACTCCGCCATTATGATGTATCCTTTCCCTTTTTGCTTTTAGCTTCCCCAATGTAATTCTGCCTCCCTTTTGGGGAATAAATAAAGGCGACTCTTTTCTGACTTTTGTGGACCCGTCATTTCAGAATATAAATGACAGTTTTTTAGGTGAGAGTAATATCAGAGGTAGTATGGACATGATAGACTCTCGATAAACTTCTTAGCAGGACATATCTATTCAGAGGTCGTACAGACATGATAGGATATGACCCAACTAGTTTTGTTTGGGAGTAGTTTTGTCAGAATATGAGATCCTTGCTATATTCCACCCGAGCAGGGGAGTTTAAGCATAGTACCTTTTCAGGAATTTGCCGTTGATAGGAGCCATTAACAGGTCTCCATTAGGCTGGGCTAACCTGTAAGCGCTATTCAAGAATGTTGTCTCGATCACATAAGGGCCTTCCCACTTGGGCTGGAATTTGCCTTTGCTTCTGTGAGTAAGAATTATCGGCCTTCTTACGGCTAGGACTAGCTCACCGACTTTGAACACTCTTTCCTTTACTTTGCGATTGAAAGCTTTGGAAATGCGTGCTTGGTAGAGCGCGATGCGCTGTTGAGCTTGGAGGCGTTTCTCGTCTAATCCTTCCAGCTCTTGGAGCCTTAACAGGTCATTCTTTTCTCGAGTCAGCTCACTAGTCACGGCTATCCTGAGTGACAGGATCTGGATTTCGATGGAAAGAACTGCTTCGCTCCCGTAGACCAGTAAAAAGGGGGTACAACCTGTCGGTGTTCGTACCGTTGTACGATATGCCCAGAGATATTCGCCTAGCTTCTCATTCCAGTCTCTTTTGTTTGAAGAGACGAATTTCTTCAGGAGTTTGATAATGATTTTGTTGAAAGCTTCCGCCAAACCATTAGCAGCTGGATAATACGCCGTAGAGGCAATATTGTGTATCCAATTTTTATCACAAAACCGATGAAACGCTTGGCTGATGAATTGAGGCCCATTGTCGTGAATTATCCTCCGGGGTACCCCGAAGCGATAAATGACGTGGTGCTTGATGAAGCTGATTACGTCAGACGCCTTTACCTCAGCCAGAGGGATCGCCTCTGCCCATTTGGAGAAGTAATCCGTGATGGCCAGTATGAACCGGTGGCCTCTGGAGGAAGACGGGTGAATGGGACCAATGATATCCATACCCCATGCTTCGAAGGGCCAGGATGCAACCGTAGGATATAGATATTCAGACGGTTGGTGTATGAAGTCTGCATGAACCTGACAGGCTCTGCATTGTCTTGCATAGCTGATCGCGTCTGTGATCATAGTGGGCCAGTAATAGCCCATTCTCCTGATACGATCTTGTAGCTTAGGACCGGGCTGATGCGCTCCGCATACGCCGTCGTGAGCTTCCCGGATAACCTATTGTGCTTCATCGTCTGATAGACATCTTAATAGCAGTCCGTCGTAAGTCTGACGATATAGGCATTGTGAAGATGCATCAAAGTAGAAGCGTAATAATCGTCTTTTGACGGATACTACTTCTCTGGGATCTTCTGGCAAGATTCCGTATGCGACAAAATCTATGAAGGGACTCCTCCAGTCTCTTCCAGGGGGATCTGTGTTTACAGCGTGGCTGCGTTCTATGTGGAGGTTGTTCTTCACGCAGAATAAATCTCTGTTAAGAAGGATCACCGAATTCTGCCTTCTTATAGGAGTAGCTAAATCCGCCGCTAGGCTGGCTAGGGCATCAGCTTCCAGATTCTGGGATCGAGGGACATGCTCTAGGAAGAATCCTTTGAATGTCATGGCTATCTCGACCGTCGCTTGGTGATAGGGGATGAGGTCTGGATTCTGGACTTCATATATTCCTCTGACTTGATTGACGATAAGCAGAGAATCACCAAAAGCTTCAGGGACTCTACCCCCAGCTCTTTAGCAACTTGGAGCCATATTAGTAGAGCGTTGTACTCCGCCACATTATAGGAGCAGGGCTCGCTAAAAGAATATGCTCGGTAGATGACGAGCTGATCAGGGGCGACCAAGACGACTCCTACTCCTGAAACGATATTTCCCTAAGGACCGGTTCTGGAGGCGCCGTCGAAGAACAGTTGCCATGCGTCACCTTCCATTGCGGAATTACATTCTGCAACTTCGTCGGGAATGTCTTCGTATAATTTGGAGGTCTCCGGGATCGGATGAGCAGCTAGGAAGTCAGCCAGCGCTTGGCCTTTGATGGACTTCTGCGGTACGTATACCATATCATATGGTGTTAACAGCATCGCCCAAGTTGCGAGTCGAGAATTAAGAACGCTCGGCTTGCTCATCAGTACTCGAAGGGGGTTAATCCTGGAGATGATGTGGATAGTCTGGCCGGTGACGTAGTGCCGCATCTTTTGGATAGCGAACATCAGAGCCAAGCATTCTTTCTCCACTGGGTTGTACCGGTGTTCGGCTCCGACCATCATCCTGCTGAGGTAGTAGATAGCCTGTTCATGCCCTACATCGTTCTTCTGTGCGAGAAGAGCTCTTAGCGAATGAGCCATTGCTCGGATGTACAGCAAGAACGGTTTTCCCATAACGGGAGGCACCAGAACTGGCGGACTGGTGAGGTAGCGTTTGATATCCCCGAATGCTTGCTTACAGGTTTCGTCCCACACGAAGGATACACCTTTCTTCATGAGATGCGAAAAGGGCTGACATCTTCCCGAGAGGTTGGATATGAACCTCCGAATATAAGCCAGACGGCCTTGAAATCTCCGGAGTTCCCTCAGATTGCGGGGCAGTCGCATTTCTACGATGGCCTGGACTTTGTCAGGCTCCACCTGGATGCCTTTGGTGGTGATGACAAATCCCAGGAATTTGCCACTAGATACACCCATAAAGGACTTTGTAGGGTTCATCTTGAGTTGATGTTGGCGCATTAACTCGAATACCGTCCTCAAGTCTTGAATGTGATCATCCTTGAGGCAGCTCTTGATGGCCATGTCATCCACGTAACATTCTACCGTTTTGCGTAAATGTTCATGGAATATGCTGCTCATAGTCCGTTGGTATGTAGCCCCGGCGTTCTTCAATCCGAAGAGCATGACCGGGTAGCAATATACTCCCAATGGGGTGCAGAAGGCAGTGTGCTTCTCGTCTTCAGGATGCATCTTGATCTGATTGTACCCTGAGAACCCGTCCATGAAAGACATGCGTTCAAAGCCGTAGGTGTTGTCGATCATGATGTCCGTGATGGGAAGAGGGAATTCATCCTTGGGGCAGGCTGCATTCAGATCTCGGTAATCGATGCAGATACGTACTTTTCCATTTTTCTTCATGACTGGGACAACATTGGCGACCCAGTAGGGATGTTGTTCTTCCCGGATGAAACCACAGGCTATCAGCTTCTTGACTTCAGCTTCAATGGCGTCCATCATGTCCGGGCGGAACCGACGTTGGTGCTGCTTCATAGGCTTTGAATCGGTCAATATATTGAGCTTATGAGTAGCCACCTTTGGGTCAAGGCCCGGCATGTCCCCATAATTCCATGCAAAGACGTCGATGTATTCCTTTATCAGCTGTATGATTTCTCCCCTTTCAGCTGGGGGAAGATTGTCACTGATAAATATTGGTTTTGGCGAAAGTTCACCCCCAACATCGATTTGGATAACTTCGTCTTTGGTGGGAGGTTCTCTTTGCTCGAATCGGAATTCCTACTGCATATCCATTTGTTGAGCCCAAGAGTCATTCTCAAACGGCTCAGAATCCTGTTCATCTGCTTCTGACGGATTTGTCACCACCATATTTACTGATAGTGTTTGTCCGAGAGCATCAGGTGAGTCGGGGGGTGACGGGCCATCCTGGGAGGAGAAAAAGATGTCCTCATCCGACTTGGAAGTCGTAAGGGAGGTGGCATACCCTAACCCAAAATGAGTTTGACGATAGCGGGGGTCGCCGCGTGGCGGCGTTCGTCTGCCTCTTCCGTAGTTGAGGCTTGGCTTTCGCTTCAAGTCGTAGCCCATGTTTTGCATGATCCTTAATGCCTGCGGCCTGTATCGGTAAATATGCATTTTCCCAGTATCGTTATCGAAAGGCTCTTCCAGGCTGGCCGGTTGACTGCGCATGCGACCGAAGAATATTGGGTGCTGATTGCTGCAGCTAGGCGGGACAACGAAGATAGAATCCTCATGGGGTCCATACGTCGTGACGATGTTGGACGATGGCGCTGCTTCCCAGACATATGGATGGTAGGAGTTTATAGCTTCCAAGAATTTTTATGCTATGGGTCCTACCTCGTCACGGGGCGTGGATTCCTGATTTAGAATCTGAGCATCAATGTACTGGAAAAGAGGAAGTTTATTATCATCTGGAACTCCGTTTCTGGTCGTGTTTACATCGGTCGGCTGCCCGTTGCGCCGAAGGTTGATAACCAAGGGTGGAGGCAGAGTGACCGTTGAAGAGTTGCTTCCTTTTCCTGAGTTGGATCTGTTCAGATGAATAGCCATAGGCTCTATGGCTTTTGGACGAGTGGTTCGTCCTTTCACTCTAATTGACAGCGGTAGTGCGGCGGAGGGTTTTTTGGCTCCCGGATGAGTGCTTCGTCCTTCGCCTCGCCTGGCGCTTCTTCCGTGTGGTCTTGGGAGTACAACACGGCATCAAAATAGTAGGATTCTATTCCTTTAAACGGGTTTAGGTCGGCCACCTCCGTTTGTACGGTTCCTTGTGCGTCTATATATTTAAGGCATTGATGTAGAGTTGAAGGAACGATGTTGTGGTCGTGGATCCACGGTCTTCCCAGCAAAATGTTGTAGGACACCTCTGAATCGATGACGTAACATGTGGCCACCGATCTGAGGTTGCCGATCTGGATTCTCAAGCGGATCTTCCCCAATGGCTTACTTCTTCCAGCGTTAAAACCCACGATTGTAGTGGTAGTGTAAGCCAGTTTGCTGGTAGGAATTCTTAGCGGCCTGAGCAGACTGTGAGGGATGATGCTGATTGACGACCCCGGATCTATGTGAATCCGGTCGACCTCCATGGAACCGACATACCCGGTGTAATAGAGGGGCCTGTCATGTCTGTTATGTTTTAATAGCATGTCGTTTTGAGTGAAAGTGATATTTGGGACCACCTCCATCACGCTGTGGCATTGAGGACACGCCACTGGCTCCTCGTCGGGGGACTTGAGCTGGGTCAAGTATACCTCCGCCTGCATCAGTGCTTCACTCAGGGCTAGACGAGTGTCTGGGGAGAGCCTGAGTAGCTCAAAGATGGAGAGCCTGGCTGGCGTATTGGCTAGTTGGGCCAGGATGTCGAATTCGTACGGCTTCTCTAAACCCTTGCTTGGAATGTTTTTCACAGGTTTATCAAAGCGTACTTCTCTCTGCTTCCCCTTTTCCGCCGTAGTAGGTTTCGCAGGGCTGATGTTTTGCATGGCGGGACCTTGCTCTGAAGGTTTGGCGGCTGGAGCGTCAGCCGGTGCGCCTTCTTGACCTGCTCCGTTGTCGTTGAGGTAGGCCTTCCTCGAACGGGTTGCGGCAAATACTTCGTCTCCGTCTGATGCAGAAGAAGTTGCGACCATGTGGCATGGCCTGTATTTGGGGCTCTTCTTCGAGCTCTGACACCAAATCCGGATGGACCCACATAATCTCGCCCTGACGGGTTGTCAGGGGTACCAGGTCATGATTTTGATCCCTAGCTGGAGGAAGATTGACGATGTTCATCGTAGCTCGGGAAATGGGCGTGACACTGTTCATGACTTCTTGGGGAGGCAGATCGCCGAACCGCAGAGAGATCATGTTGGCCGTGACCGTCTTCTCGGGGTTGTGAAGAGTGATGGCCTTAGCATCGATCAACCCCTGGATCTTCCTTTTTAGTACGTAACACACCTTTGTTGGGTGGTGTACGTATCTGTGAAAGATGCAGTATTTGGGGTCGTCAGTGCTGCCGACTTTTTGGGGCCGCCTTAGCTCCGGAAGAGTGATCTTGCCGCTTTTGACGAGACACTCGAATATACTAGGGATATCGTCATCGTCGAAAGAGTAGACTTCGACGGGCCTAGAAGTCCCGGGCTTCGTCTGTGTGGTTGCCGCCGCCTTTTGTCTGGACGTATTGACCGTCAGAGCTTCTTTTCCCTTGGAGCTGCGAGGATGGTCGCTGCTGGAAGATGACCTTTTGCCTCTATCGGAGGCGGAGATCATAATGCCATTGTCGCGTGCCTTGCGACTGTTGTCTTCGGCGGCCACTGCCGAGATGATGAACGAAGGCCACTCATGGAACTGATATGGTCCTGTAAACACCAAGATTACGGGAAGGAGGTTCTTCCTGCAAATGTCTACTAATGCCGAGTTCGGAACTCCTGGAGGCATTTGTAAGGTGGCCTGACAAAAATGTTCGACGAAGGTGCGAACGTTCTCCTTTTTCCTTTGTTTGACTTCGATGAGAGAGGACATAGACATGTCCATCCCACCCTCTTAGAATCGTATGAAGAACAGAGCTTTGAAGTCCTCGAAGGAAGTAATGCAGTTGTCCGCCAAGCTACGGTACCACTGATAGGCTACTCCTGAGAGGCAGCCTTTGAACACCCGAGTGAGGAGGGCGTCGTTCCCTTGTAGCAACACCGTCATCATACTGAAGTAATTTATGTATTGACTTGGTGATGTTTTTCGTTCGAACAGGGCCATAGTCTGAGGTTTGTATTTCGGAGGAAAAGGGACTTCTTTCCAGGTAGCTGGGTAAGGCTGGTTGATTCCCAGTTTCTTGAGCTGATCTTTGTGCTTCAAGGCGTCAAACTGGGCTTTCAACTCCCATACTGCCTGCATCGGATTTTCAGTTGAGAGCGAGGCTCCGGTGTAATATGGAGTTGGTTGTATCGTGACTCCAACGGGAGGTAATATATTCACCGAGTGGGGAAGCGGAGGAGCTGTCGACTCTTGATCTAGAGCGGGCTCTTGTCTTGGGTTGGATGGTGGCAAGTCCACCCCCACACGTATCTGAGTTGGCGGGACCGACGCTTGAGCCACGGCAGTTGCGTGCTGAGTTAGCATCATCTGGTGCATGTTCTTCATTACGGATTGCATTTGTTTCAGAGACGTCTCCAGCACAGTGATGCGTTGTTCCGCGTTTCCTGAGGGCGAAGCTTCCTCGCGTCCATCTTCAACAGCGTAAACTCCTATTTCCCTGGGCGTCACCGAAGGATTAGTATAGGTCGCTGCAGAAGTCGATTCTATACTCTCAGCATCTGATCTGGGAGATTGGCGACCCCCAGCGTCGGAATCAGATGAGTACGAAGCCGGTTGCTGTGACCTTGCACGGGTGTTTTGGAACACCCCAGCTTCAGTGTTCCTGAGGAGGTATTCGAATCTCCTTCGACTCGAAGGTCCAGAGGGATGACGTCTTGAGCTTGACCTTCTTCTAGGTATGCGTGAAACCATGTTCACGGATGCATACGCGGGCTCTTCTTCCGGGAAAGACTGAGAGTAGCTCAGTCGGTCGAAAACCGACCGTCTTGCTTTAGAACAGTAGTAGTCAATCACGATTTTATGACTATTACAATATTGCTCTCTAGGGGGCGTAATAGACATGTTGGAAGGTCCCCTCTCCTTACGCTTCTGGTTTAGGCATTCGCGTAGGTCAGGAGTAGCAACCTGAGCTTGCTTCACGTCGTGGGACCTCGCCTGGCGTAATTTGGAGATTCGCTCAGACTGGCGTAAAGCTGAAGAGGTCCTCAGTCGGCCATCGGCTTCTCGCGTAATCCAGAGAGTAGGCAGATTGTTCTCTTGCTGGCGTAAAGGCCGAGAAGCTGAGTATTCGCCTGTTTGCTTTCCCTCGCAGAGATCACAGCGCTCATCTGGTTTACCGTAGAGGTCAGATGTTGTTTTGCGCGTGGAGCGTGATCTATACTTCCGATTTGGCGTTGAGGCACCATCGAAAGTTTTGTCTGTACCGCGTGTAGTGGGAGACTGATTCCTACGCGTAGAGCGCAGTGGATACTTCTGGGTTAGCGCTGAGGCTTTGCCCGAAGTTTTGTCTGTACCGCGCGTAGCGGGAGACTGATTTCTGCGCGTAAAGCGCAGTAGATACTTCTGGGTCAGCGCTGAGGCTGTGCCCGAAGTTTTGTCTGTACCGCGCGTAGCGGGAGACTGATTTCTGCGCGTAAAGCGCAGTGGATACTTCTGGTTCAGCGCTAAGGCTTTGCCCAAAGTTTTGTCTGTACCGTGCGTAGCGGGAGACTGATTTTTACGTGCAGGGCACGGAGGGAGCGATGCTACCACCTCATTGGTCGGAGAGATCGGAGAGTCCACAGGAACGGTAGAGGATGTCTTGGGCATCCACACCTTGCGCAGCTTCCTGTTGTCTTGGACGGAGAGAGAGTGAGAGCCACCCCCAGTCCGAAGCATGTCTTCGTAGGCAGAATGGTCGAATTGGACGACCAGTGTCTTCTTCACGGATCCCACGGATACCGCATCGTGTTGAGCAATTGCTTCCTCGTCAGAAGAGAAAGATGTCCCCAGCAGAGTCGCCATCTTGTTTATGGTTATTTAAACGAAAAGAATAGGAATATATTCGATGTGGGGGTTTACACGTAACCCGCCTTCTTTTGTTTACAAATAAACTTGTACAATGTAATCCTATACGAGGATGTGGGAGTACAATTTATTTAATCTGGATAGATATTGCTATAGGTGTCTGATCTGCGGTCGATCACTTTAGCCCTTGGACCACACGATGTTGAAGAAGTTCTGTAGGAGACAGGAAGCAGCTTCGAAGGTTGCAGAAGAGGGTGGATGCATGATGCTGAAGTCGTCGATCCCTACTCTTTGCCTGAGCTCCGGGTGCTCTCTCTCTCTCTCTCTATCAATTCTCTGACCTGGTTCGATCTTCCAAATTGTTGACCTTGTTTCCCATTGATAGGGGTCTCTATTTATAGAGTTTTGGTGACAGTGACCACTCCATCGGTGTAACAACCGAGGAGTGGAAAGTACAGCACCCTTTTACACAACGGTTAAAGTAACCAATGCCTACGTATAGATGATCTTTTGAATGAGCGTGTGACGCGGGTCCAACTAAGGGGACACAACGCATACAATTGCTACTAAGACCACGACGTAAAAGCCATGTAGGTAGGTATCCATTGTGTAGCAGAGGTTGGCATAAAAGCCAAATGTCTGTCTCCATGGCATAGAAGCCAAGTAGGCATAGAAGCCGAATAGGAATAGAAGCCGAACAGGCATAGAAGCCGAGTAGGCATAGAAGCTGAGCAGGCATAGAAGCTGAGCAGGCATAGAAGCCGAACAGGCATAGAAGCCGAACAGGCATAGAAGCCGAGTGGTCGTAGAGACTGAATGGTCGTAGAGACTGAGTAGGCGTAGAAGCCGTATGAGCACATATCCTGAATGGGCGTAGAAGCCGCTGCGTACTGTGCTAGAATGGGCGTAGAAGCCACTGCGTACCGTGCTGATGTGGACGTCTTTAGCCGGAATTATGGCTTTTGGAGATATAATCGAATCTCAGAGATTTGCCACCATCTTATGCATTAAATACGGAGGCGTGTTTTGAAGGTCTGCATCCCTTCTGTGCACCCGTCGCAGAGACGTGCCTTGAGAGAAGCTGTCACCGCTTTGTGCAATTAGACGTGGAGACGTGCCTCGAGTCCCGTACGAGGTGCAGCTTTTGACGTGGCAGGCAGTTTGCCTGTTACGGAGCATAAAACAGCTCATGTTTGCCTGTGTAAAACAGGGCGGCGTATTCCCTTGTACGCGAAAGAGCGGTTTATGCTGAGGGGACTCCAGTAAACGACGGTTTGGTGATGCTTTAACCAAATCCTCTGCATTAAATACAGAGATCCGCCATCATACTGTGGGGCGCGTCCCGAGGGGTCTGCCATCGTTTTCAGCCGTCGTTTGGATAGCCATGCAGCACTTTTTGTCAGGAGTCAGTGGTCAGATTCACTGCGTGACTTGACAGGTTCATTTCGGGGAAGACGAAGCGTTCCTCGTACGCATTAACGCTGTTTTGAGAGCGGTTGAGTTTTACGCCATGTAGGCGATGAAGAACTCTGTTTTATGCTGGAGCGGCCTGGACGTACTGCACTTACGCGGATGGTCCTTTGAGCTTTATACTTCATGCTATTTTTTAGCGGAGAAAGCTCTATTGCACGCTTGATGGCTCTGAAGGCCTCCGTTTACGCTGCTCTTCATCAAGAGGCTGCGTAGCTCTTCCCAGCGTATTTTTCATGCTTCTACAACCGCCACCGCCCAACTCCTCCGTTCAACCCCCAGCCTCCTCCTCGACCATCCCCTCTTCGCTCTAGCCCAGCCCAGCACCGCCTACCTCCTCTCCGCTCCATCGACGAGCCCCAAACCCTGACGCCCTGAACCCTAATCCCATAGCCCGACCGTCTCCACCACCCGCAGAGCCTCCGCCCAGCCCCGCGCAGCCTCGCCGACCTCCGCCCAGCCCCGCGCAGCCTCACCGAACTCCGGCCGCCCCGCTGACCGACGACCCCGACATCGAGCAGAAGCTCTAGATACACAGTAACTGGACACAGTGCCCGGACACAGTGTCCATCGTGTCGCGTCGACTCGCCGACACGAGAAATCGATCTTCACGGAGCCCTGTTCAGGTAAACCGTTCTCTCTCCCCGTTGCTCCGATTTCTGTTCCGTCAGTTGTGACGCGTAGACTGTGTAACCCTCTCGATGCCCGTACAACCCGTTCGGTGCGTCGCGTCCTGTGGCGATCGTGAACCGCGATCCAAAAACAGGAAAACCAACGCCCTATTTTACCCCTGAACTGAGTGCGCCCCGCCAAACGGGACGACTTGGTCGCGCGCGGTCTTTACCGAAACATGCGCGCCGTTGATACGGACGTAAAGGATTTCGCAGAAGTTGATTTGGATGTGCGTGCACACCGGAATCGACGCGTATCCGCCGACAACGTCCCGTATCTGTCTATTCTGGAACACATCGTAACTTCGTGTACACACGTCGGATCGAAACAAAACTTGCGCCATCGGACTCGTAGCAATACGTTGGTCCTGTGACCCAAGTTTGGTTCGATTCTGAGAACGTTGACAAAATTGCGTATCGTGGGCCCCACAAGCTCCACTTGACGGGCGATTTTGTGATCGGCTCATCGGAATCCAATTCTGGAAGTTCTGTTGGGTTCGTATCATCGTTCCTTACCTGTTGACATTAAGTTTGATGAAATTAGAGACCTTTGATCCTGACATATTTTTTGGTGCAAAGTGGCCCACATGTGGATCCCGCTTTGACCAGAAACTGTTATTTTCGCCCCTGTGTCCAAATTGGACGTAAGAACAGGCGTTTCTAGCTATTTAATATTTTCTGAGACTGTTGGTGATGTTTATTACAGCTTTTGGAGGAGTAGCTGCAGGATCTACTGAAACAGGGACAGCTGTTGGTATTCAAACCCCAGGCAAGTATACCTTGCCAAATCTTGCAGTTTTGCTACTTATTTCCTTGACTTATTTATACATTGTCGTGCAAGATACCTTGCCAACTCTTGCACCTTATTTGCATGCTTCCCTTTTCAGTTATTATTTTTATGTTGTATATAGTTTCTTGATGCGCTTTTTCATATTGATTTATTCCTGCTGCTCTAGTCTTAGTTTCTCGTTTTACGTGCATGTACATTATTTGCTCTTTTCCATGGATCACTATTTGTTTCATAGTCATATTGTGATGGTATATGTTTACTCTACGTTTCTTGAGTTGACTCGATTGGTTTCTTTAGTTCCTAGATGATCGTTATTAGGCATTGACTATACTTGAGCATTCTCGATTGTGAGTACCCATTGTGATGCGATAGAGACTTGTTCATTTGACTACCTCATTCGTGAGCTCCCATTGGGCTGCGAAAGAGCTATACTATAGATTGGGAATCCCCATTGGCCTACTTTCTATAGAACCGTGATCTCCCATTGAGGTGTGGTTAACCCGATTTGCTTGTAGTCATGTTTGATAGCATCATTGGCATGCCACCGTCTTAGATGTAGTAATTTTTTATGTTTTATTTGCTTCTCTTGTGTTTAATTTCTTGTCTATCTTGCATGTTCATTTACTGTACTTTTGGCTCGTATTCTTTTGTATCTTGTTACGTCCCTCTGAGGACCTGGTTTTGTTCTCCAAATTTAGGAGACGAGGAGTACCCGCCACTTTATGGACCGACACCAGACGAGGATGCGATAGCAGTTGATGGCCCTGTTACTTTCTAGCATATTTTTAGTTATATCTTCTTGTCTTTATTTTTTTGTTTATCGGTAGTGGATTTGTCTCCACCCGACTTAGTATCATTTTGTTGGATATTCGACAGTGTCTTTACTTATAGCATTTATTCCAGTTTGCTATTTAGTTCATACTGTTCTTATGGATGAGATCTAGATACTTGACATTTATATGTAGTTTCGTAGATTCTTGGACTAGAGTTCACAATAGACAGCTTATACGTATTCGAGTCGGACATGAGTCTGCTTGAATGCGTAGCTGGCCATTGCCACATGTCTAGTCCCTCGATATTTTAGGACTGGGGCGTGACAGAGAGAAAAATGGGGGCTTCCCTAGGTTTGGGGATTAGGGTTTTCTTGGGAAGGGTGTGGGTGATGTGACTTTAAATAGGGAGAGGGTGTGTGGGAATGAAGGGCGAGGATGCACCCATTTTAAATGGGTGGTTAGGATTTGACATGCAGGAAATTCTTTCATGTGAGGATGAGGGTGTTGACTAGTCAATATTTGGGGCTCTCCATTTAGTTGAACCAATGGGGTGTTGACACCTAGTGCAAATTTGCAAATTAGCCCCCCTTAAATTTGGGTATTTACACAGACACAGGAAATGATAAAAAATTGGTGGACGATTTAGTGTTTGGTGTCTTGTAGGGTGAGGGGGCGTTGTGTGTTTGGTAGGGTCTTAATTAGTGGGGTACTGGAATTAAATTGGAATTTACGAAATTAGTCAAAATGATATCCTCAATTTAATTAGAAATAAATGCAAGCTGTGTTCTAAAATTAATTAGGAGTACATGGGGGCCAAAATTAGGTCGGGTCACAAATATCATTATTGAAGAAGACTCAGAACAAAATATTACCCTAATTTGGGTTACACGAAAAATAGGTCAAGATTGCCTCCAATTTTGATTGGAACGCACAACGATACAAAATTGGAATTTATTTAGGAATTAAATAAACGTCCGCGACGAATATTGTGCGGCTAAAACGAAGCACAAGAGAGCATGATTATGAGTTGCAAAAAGGTCAGAATGGAGGGCGGGCATGTTTAGGACAAGGTTGTGAAATTTGTCGGAAGGCAAAAGCCAGGTAGCGCTCCAAATATCGAAGCAACGGTAAGACGCAACAATTAAATAAATTACGGTAATTAATTACTACCTCTAATAATTTAATTCTAAATAAAACGATTAAATACATAATCCCTATTATTCGGTCAGGTGTTCGTCTAGTGGGCCTCTAGGTCAAGTCTACCAGCTCAGACATTAAGAACACAGTATATAATATATTTAAGTACACATCTCACACAATTATTTAATTTAAATATACGCATCATGAAATTATTTAATTATAACTACCACAATATTAATAATTATAAAAAGTTGAAAATATCCCTATTTTCGGAACGTGGTAGTGACAAGTTCAAATAAAAAACTTATTCAAAATATTACAGGCTGTATTTACAGCTTTTGCCCAAAAATATTTTGTATGGTTGAATTGATTTAACAAGACTCTAGCCATATCGCCAAGAGTTCTATTCTTTTGCTACACAATACCATTTTATTAGGGAGTTCTAGGACTAGATAACTCATGATAAAAACCAATAGAATAACAAAAGTTTTTGAAATCAGAATTTTTGAATTTTCCTCCATGATCACTTCAGATTTGAGTAATCATAAAGTCTTTTTCATTTTGAATCTTTTTGCAAAAATATTTCAAATTCAGAAAGAGCATCACTTTTATTTGATAAAAAAAATCCATGTATATCTAGAAAAATTATCGACAATAACAAAAGTGTAGAGTTTTTTTTACCAAGATTGGCGATGTCACGTCCCAGTCCCAAAATACTAAGAGACTAGCCACGTAACAATGGCCAGCATCACAACTCCAATGGGCAACCCAATTTAATGGACCCTTTAGAATGCACTTAAGCTGTAATCAACTAAATTGGTCTACAATATATGTCATAGTCTATGCATCTAATCTCATCAACCAATTCATAAACAAGAGGCAATATGATAAACCAGTCTCAACCTTCAATGCCATAAATAAAACTATCTATCATAATATAATAAATAAATATTATGGGAAACAATCCGTATCAAAATAATAAGAGAGAAAATATCCAAATCCATAACTAAGAATTATAAGGCATCTAACATAAAGATAATCTTATAACTCAAGAGAAGTCCTCCAGTACCACATCGTCCTCGGCTGCTGGTACTACTCCGATATTTGCTCCTGACCCATAAACCTCAGGATAAACCTCCTCGTCAATACCTGGGGACATAATCCATATCCAGGTCCTCAGAAGACATAGCAAGGTACAATAAGCACTCAAGTCAGAAGTAAACATTATAGTGTTATAAAAATTAGGAAAGCTACAACAACCAACTATGTGATATACAAATGAGAGTATGGTATCGTACCCTTTTTATATATATATATATATATATATATATATAATATCTTAGATTTCGTATAGGGAATCTAAAGCCTAATACACAATAAATAGTAATAAGTAAAATATGCCCAAAGCACGATGAAGACTCTTCCCACCCAATGTGACCTCATGTCTCAATCAAGACACGCAAGATCATGATCTCTAACTATCAGGACAAGTCATAGTCAGTATGTATAACTATCCTTATCACTATAGCATGCATCCTGTAGTCCTATCCAGAGTCCAAGTATCACGAACAAGTCGAGAAAGACTCTGCCACATGAATATCGTGTCCAGTGTCCTATGGTCGGATGTGCAAATAACATATGCATAAATCATGAGTTCGAAAGAATGACTCTCTAACTACGATACTCGATCCCGCAGAGGATGTCGGTACCCGAATCTTGTTCGGAAATAAAGTATCGTACAACGGCCCTAGGCTCAACAAGTACATAAACCAAGCCACACAATTATAATATCTAATGCATAATTAATATCAAATAAATAATGTAGAACTATAAATATCTTGGCAAGGTACACTTGCCTGGTTCTGCAATCAGTGAGGGTAAAGATGATCCCGCGTCTACTCCTTCGGAATTCAATTGACCTAAACACTAAATACTTATAGATCCAATCATGAATTTTTGTAATTATAACTTAATTCTATGATTTCTTTTATGCCAAGCAAAACTAAGTCCGTTATTATTTCTAACAACTTTGCTTACTTTTACAGGGTATCGAGTCGTAGTTTTTTGGTTTTTGACTTCCAAAATTTAAGTTTAAGTCCCCAATTAAAGGACATGAATATAAATCAGAATAAATCATATATTCCATATTTAAACATGATTTATATGAATTTCTTAGCAATAAAATATAGATTTGACAAAATTAACATATTTTAAGATTTTAACCACTTTAGGTTGACTAGTTTTATCCAAAACTTATTCGAGACATTGCCAGTCCATTAGTATAGTTTATAATTTATTAAAAATAATTTTTATATTATATTATATTCTGATCTAATCTTAGAAAATATTTACCTCTTTATTCTCTCCAAAATAACCTCTATTTACTAGAAAAACAGTGTCATAAAGTCACCCGAAAACCTAGGCTAGTGGCCCTTAATTATAGGGTTCAGATTTGGCATTAAAATAATAGAGAATAAATTAAAAATACTTATTTTCTAGTTATTAAATACCAATCAATTTATTTTTAATAATTAATATGATTCCTTCAAGTAATCGTATCAAAAGTCTTAAACTAGATCTACCGACAAGCAAATTATCACCAAATTATCATAAAAAATTCATATATTCTAAGATGAGAACAAGATGGAAAAATATGGGTTCTAAATCAATAATTTTACATAGTCTAAAAGTATCATGCTATGGGATTTGAGAAAGAAGGATTTAAGATTTATCGAAACTTTTAGAGGATTGGAGGATGGTGCTTCTTCTTGTCCAAGAAATACTCCTCCTTGCTTGTGCTTGGCTTGTTACTCCCTTTGTGATGAGCAATTAATGATGAAAGAAGGTTCTTGATATTTTTATGGGGAAGATGGGGTTCTTCTTGAAGGTTTAATGGTGTTTGGATGGAGAGATGGTGAAAGGATGATGAAAGGTGGAGCTTTTGGAAGAGATGAGGGGATTTTTGGTGAAGGAGATGATGATATGAGGGTGAGATGGCAAGGGGGGCTGTTTCCACGCATGAGGGAGAGGGGAGGGGTCGAATAGCTAGGGGAAAGATATTTGATATGGTTAGGGTTAGGGTTTGGTGGTAAGTTGATATATATATGGCCTTTTTAAATAGATTTAAATATAGGAGGGGGTTATCCTAATGCTAATGATGTTCGGCCAGGGGGGGTTGCTTTTGGCCAAAAATGAGAGGGTGGGGTTGGTTGTTATGGTTAGGATTGCAGAAGGTTTAGTTTTTGGGTTGGTTAGGGAAGATGTTAGGTAGTTATTTGCCAACTAGGATGCCACCTATACCACTTTCCTTAGATAGAACTCCTATAAATAGAAATAAATTAATTTAAATATAATATATATATATATATATATATATATATATATATATATATATATATATATATATATATATATATATATATATATATATATATATATATATATATATAAATATTTATATGAGGATATTTAGGTATACTACATGCGTACATGTGTTTGGGTTGTGTTTGGGTCAAGTCTAGTCAAAAGGAGACAATGTTATGGTAACCGTAATTCTAGACGTTCATTAATATTTTTGGATCATGGGAGAGATGAAATAAATGCAACATCCATGTTCCAACTATATTAGACTCAATTAAAATTATTATTATAAATTTTGTTGAAAAAAAGATCGTGCATTGCTCAAAATATCAAAGCCATGGAAAAGGGTCATATCTAAAAGAATGTTTTAGAAATTACTACTCTAATCTATTAAATTAAATAAATAATTAAAATAAATTTAAAAATACAAAAATAACCCTATTGAAAAAATGAGGGAGTTTATAATCTACCCACCTTAAAAGAATTGTATCCTCGCAATTAAGAATAAAGCTACTCTATGAAGCTATAATGACATAATAATCCCGGCAGTTCTGAGGCCATACCTGCATCATCGAATAAGTGAGGATAACGCCGTCGTACGATATCCTCTCGCTCCCAAGTAGATTCATCTAGAGAGTGATGCTTCTAAGCTATACGAACCAGTCTGATCGTCTGACCTCGCAGCGTCTTCTCACTAGTATCCAGTATCCCCCCGAGCTGCTCCTCATATCTCAAACTCGGACCTATCGTAATCTCAAAATGATCAACTACATGGCTTGGGTCAGTCACGTACCTCCTCAGCTATGAGACATGGAATACATCATATACTCCCTCTAGAGATAGGGGTAATGCAATACGATACGCCACCTCACTAATACGCTCCAAGATATCAAAAGGCCCAATGTATCTTGGACTCAGCTTGCCTCTATTTTCGAATCTAATGGTGCCTCGAGTAGGTGAGATTCTCAGAGATACATGCTTGCCTTCCTTGAACTCTAAAGGTCGACGGTGTATGTCTGCCCAATGCTTCTGCCTGTTCTGGGCTGCACGAAGATGGCTCTTGATTTGCTTTACCTTCTCAACTGTCTGTGTCACAAACTTTGGACCGAGTATCTGTCATTCACCTATATCACTCCAATATATAGGATACCTGCACTTCCTACCGTACAATACCTTAAAAGGTGCCATCTGGATGCTCTCCTGATAGCTATTATTATAGGAGAACTCTACCAGATGAAAGTGGTCTTTCCAAGACCCTCCGAAGTCTAAAATGCAAGATCGCAACATATCCTCTAGGATTTGGATTGTGCACTCTGACTGGCCATCTGTTTGCGGATGGTACGCAATGCTGAACTTGAGTCGAGTGCCTAGACTCTCTTGCATACTCTGCTAAAAGTGGGATATGAATATAGAATCATGATCCGATACAATACTAACTAGCACTCCATGTAACCTCATAATCTGTCGTATATACATGTCGGCTAGAATCTCTGTGGACCGTCTGACTCTGAACGACAAAAATTGTGCCGACTTTGTGAGATGGTCCACAATAACCCACACTACGTCCTTTCCGCTAGGGCTCCATGGAAATCCTGTAACGAAGTCCATGGTGATATGTTCCCACTTCTATATAGGGATGGGAAGTGGCTGTAACATACTCGCGGTCCTCTGATACTCGGCCTTAACTTGCGGACAGACCAAATATTTTGCCATAAACCACACAATCTCTCTTTTTATTCTATACCACCAGTAATACTGCCTCAAATATCGGTACATCTTCGTACCTCTCAGATGAATAGAGTAAATAGAGCTATGTGCCTCCTTCATCAACTCCCATCTCAACTCTCTATTCGGTACATATAGGAAATTTCCATACCTTAGTGTTCCGTCCTTACGGATCCGAAGTCCCGTCTGCATACCGAATTATGTCCTTTCTCTAAGTCTCCAAAATCTAGCATCTGTCGACAAAGCCGTATTGATCCTCCCAACTAGTAAAGACTGAACCTCGAGATTAGCCAACTGTCCACCATGTCCTGGCAGAATAACCTCTATCCCAAGCTCCTGAAGTTCCTCTAATAGCTGGGGCTGCATCGTTAAAAAATAAGCCGTGGGCTTCCTGCAGAGTGCATCTGCTACGATGTTTGCCTTGCCTAGATGGTACTGCAAATCTATATCATAATCAACCATCAACTCTAACCATTGCCTCTGCCTCAAGTTGAGCTCCTTCTAAGTGTAGACATACTTTAGGCTCTTGTGATCAGTAAAAATCTTCACTCGCTCTCCATAAAGATAGTGTCTCCATATCTTCAATGCAAAAATTATCGCAGCTAACTCAAGATCGTGCGTCGAGTAATTCTTCTCATGCACCTTCAACTGTCTTGATGCATAAGCGATAAATTTGCCGTGTTGTATCAAAACACATCCTAATATACTTCCTGATGCATCACTATATACTACAAATCCTTCCGATCCTGAAGGAAGGGTCAAGACCGGTGTAGTCGTTAACCGCTTCTTCAACTCTTCAAAAGCCTTCTGACACTCCTCTGCCCAAACAAACTCCTGGTCCTTACACGTCAATCATGTCATAGGCTCTGCAATCCTCGAGAAGTTTTGTACGAACCTTCGATAATATCCGGCAAGTCCGAGAAAACTCCTAACTTCTGTAACTGATGTAGGTGTAGGACATATCTCAATTGTAGCAACCTTCTCCGGATAAATTGAAAGTCCTTCCCTTGAAATTATGTGTCCAAGAAAAGGTACTCTATCCAAGCAGAACTCATATTTTTGAGCTTGGCGTACAACCTCTCCTGTCTTAGCATCTCCAATACGATTCTAAGATGCTCCTCGTGTTCTTCGTGGTTTTTGGAGTATACCAAGATGTCATCTATAAATATGACCATGAACTTTTCCAAGTACTGGTGTAAGAACTTATTTATTAAGCTCATAAATACAGCTGGCACATTGGTTAAACCAAATGGCATAACTAAGAACTCATAATGGCCGTACTTGGTCTGAAGGCTGTCTTTGGTTTATCTTCCTTCCGTACCTTGATATGATGATAGCAGGATCTGGGATCAAATTTTGAGAATATACAAGCACCACTTAATTGATCGAACATATCATTAATGCACGATAAAGGATACCTATTCTTGATTGTTACAACATTCAATGCTCTGTAATCAATGCACAAGTGTACCGTCCCATCCTTCTTTGATACAGACAGGATAGGTGCACCCCAAGGTGTAATACTGGCTCGAATAAAGCCCTTCTCTAAAAGATCATCAACCCGTATCTTCAGTTCTACTAATTTCTTCGGTGCTAACCGGTACACAGATGAGGTAATGGGCTCTGCTCCTGGAGTCAATTCTATAGTGAATTCTATTTTTCGATCAGGTGGTAAGCCTGGAAGATCGTCGAAAAATACATCCATAAATTCTGATATAACCTTCGGGTATTCTGGCTCCCCTTCCGCACTGAGTGCCTTAAAAGTAGGCTGGGCACCCTACTCTCTATCTCCCCGAAGAAACTTAAACTCTGGATGTCCTGGCGGTCTAAAGATCGCACATCCGCACCGGCAGTCTAAAGTTGCATGATACTGACTCAACCAGTCCATACCAAGTACAACATCATAGTCCGACATGGAGAAAATTAAGAATTGAGCTCATATCTCACGACCACAAACTACTACCGAACAAGATCTATAAGTGTCACTAATAGGGATGATACCGCCTCCCGTAAGAATTCTCATAGTCTTTGGGAGAGGTGAGGTAGCTACTCTATGTGTGGTTACGAAACTTACAGCTATGAATGAATGAGATGCTCCTGAATTAAATAATACTGTAGCAGGTAACGAAGCAACTACTTTAGTACCTGCGATGACCTCTCCTGCAGTCTCTGCCTCCTTAATATTCATGGCAAATGCCTGACCTCGTCCCTGATCTAGTGCTCTCTACTGCTGTACTTGCTGAAAAAGTGCTGTCTGTGGTGTCAAGGGTAGCCTCGGCTGATATCCTCCTGGAACTGGTGGTCTGGCTCCTCTAAATCCCGCCCATGGTGCTCCTGGTGCTGGATGAGCTGGTCTCTGTGGTTGCTGGACCGGCCTCGGTGCTGGGAAAGCGGGTCGGTGTTCCATTAGCGCTCCTCCTTGACGCGCTTGACAATCTCTAGCTATATTCTGGCTGGATTCGCAAACTAGACATAGTCCCAACTTGTGTCTACAATCTCTTTCAAGATGTTTTGCCCTGCCTTAATAGTTACGAGTAGGGGTATTTAGGGCTGCTCGCTCTGGTTGAGGCATCAAAGGTCGCTTCACTTGACTTCCCTGTGGTACTCGAGATGGAGCTATATATAGGCGCTTCAGGCTGGACTCCCTCCTGTGGATGCGTTCCATGCGTCGAGCTGCCACAATGACGTCTGTATAAGAAGTGGATGCAACGAAGTTAATATATCTCTGTAACTCAAACCTCAGTCCGTTAAAGAATTTCTCCTTCTTTTCTTCTTCTGTCGAGATCAACGTTGTGGCAAAGCGGCTCAACCATATAAACTCTGTATTGTACTCTTCCACTGTCATATTGCCCTGAGTGAGGCGATTAAACTTTTTCTGAAGTTTTGCTCGAGCAATAGATAGAATGTACATCTCCTAGAAGAGTCTAGAGAACTCCTCCTAAGTAACTCAGTCTGGCCCAAGTCGTTTCTCTTCAAAGAGCCACCAGTGATGTGTGTTGTTCGTCAGCTGCATCCTGACGGCAGTCATCCAACGCTATCTCGGAAGCTCAGCTGCTTCCAGTTGGTGTTGGATATTAGTTAGCCAATCATGAACTTCAGTGGGCTCCTCCTTGCCCGAAAATGTACGTGGCTTCAGTTGGCAGAAGTCCGAGATTGATCCCATCGATGGCTGTCAAACTGGTGGGTTTGCCCGCTCTAGTGCTGTCACTATACTCTCCCTCAAGTTCTCTGTCTGGCGTTGTTGGGCCTCTTTTTGAACCTGTAGTTGGGCTTGTATCATTGCGTAGAACACCTGGAATAACTGATATCCTTCCATAGTCTGCCCTGGCAGGAAAGCTGGTAGCGGTAGTATCGGGGGAGTGAATTACGGTGGTGGTGGAATATTCTCTCTCCGGAACCTCGAGGCGGTCTGATCTACTGGATTTTTTTATAGAGTAGATGGATCTCCACCCCCTGGTGTTACCCCACCATCGTAAGTAACCACAACACCTGGTGGTGTACCCGTGGGAATCTTCTCGCTAGCTCGTGGATCCATTACTCTGCACACAATTAATTATGAGGACCACACAGATAAATCAAAGCATGATGCAAGTCAAAAGATTAAATTTAAATTGACTTATGGATGAGATCCTATTAGTTTATCCTAATTACAGGCTTGCTCAGTCCCTTAGTTAAAACTATAGCAATATATTTGTAGACCTGCATGGGCCACCACAAAAACTATGTCATGCCTTAGTACCAAAATACCAAGGGACTAGCCACGTGGCAATGACCAGCAGCACAACTCCAATGGGCAACCCAATTTAGTGGACCCTTTAGAGGGCACTTAAGCTGTAATCTACTAAATTGGTCTATGATATATGTCATAGTCTATGTATCTAATCTTATCCACCAATTCATAAACAAGAGGCAATATGATAAACCAGTCTCAACCATCAATGCCATAAATAAAACTGTCTATCACAATGTAATAAATAAATATTACGGGGAATAACCCGTATCAAAATAATGAGAGAGAAAATATCAAAATCCATAACTAAGAATCACAAGGCATCAAACATAAAGATAATCTGATAACTCAAGAGAAGTCCTCCAGTACCACCTCATCCTCGGCTGCTGGTACTGCTCCAATATCAGCTCCTGACCTGTAAACCTCAGGATAAACCTCTCGTCAATACCTGGGGACAATCCATATCCAGGTCCTCAGGGGACATAGCAAGGTACAATAAACACTTAAGCCAGAAGTAAATAGTATAGTGTTATAAAAATTAGGAAATCTACAACAACCAACTATGTGATATGCAAATGCGAGTATGGTATCATACCCCGGGCTGGTACTCACGGAAGATCTCAAGGGACACTTCCATAATCTAATAGTACACTCAAGGAGATGATGTCATAAGGGTAATATGGCAAGGGGGCTGTTTCCACGCGTGAGGGAGAGGGGAGGGGTCGACTAGCTATGGGAAAGAGATTTGATATGGTTAGGGTTTGGTGGTAAGTTGATATATATGGCCGTTTTAAATGGATTTAAATATAGGAGAGGGTTATCCTAATTCTAATAAGATTCTGCCAAAGGGGATTGCTTTTGGCCAAAAATGAGAGGGTTGGGTTGGTTGTTATGGTTAGGATTGCATAAGGTTTGGTTGTTGGGTTGGTTAGGGAAGATGTTAGGTAGTTATTTGCCAACTAGGATGCCACCTATACAACTTTCTATAGATAGAACTCCTATAAATAAAAATAAATTATTTTAAATATCATTTATATATATAATATATATTTATATGGGGATATTTGGGTGCACTACATGCCTACATATGTTTGGGATGTGTTTGGGTCAAGTTCTAGTCAAAAGGAGACAATTTTACGGTAACCGTAATTCTAGACGTTCGTTAATATTTTTGGAGCATGTGGGAGATCAAATAAATATAATATCTATATTCCAACTATATTAGACTAAATTAATATTATTATTATAAATTTTGTTGGAAGAAAAAAGGTTATGCATTGCTCAAAATATCAAAGCCATAGAAAATGGTCATACCTAAAAGAAGGTTTTAGAAATTACTACTCTAATATATTAAATTAAATAAAATAATTAAAATAAATTGAAAAATACCAAAATTACCCTATTCAAAAAATGAGGGGGCTTACAGGCAACTTTACTAGGTCCAAATAAATCCATATGAAGTAACTGTAAAGGTCTCAAAGTACTTATTGCATTGATATATTTAAATGAAGACTTTGTTTGTTTGTTTATTTTTTTTGCATTCAACACATATCATATCTTTCTTGAAAGTAATCTATGGTATTCTTCATACCAGCTTCTTTGTTGAGAGTCTTGAGATGGTATCCATATTTGAGTGTCCTAGTCGCATGTGCCATAACCAGCTCGCATCCTTCTTTGCAAGTAGACATCTTCCTACATGATTAGTACTTTCTGACAAATAATAAACATAAATATTATCTTCCCTAACTCTTTCATATATAGTTTTGCCACTGAATAAATCATTAATAAGATATTTGTCTTTAATAAAATTGACTACATAACCATTGTCAATAAGATGACTGATACTCATATGGTTATGTTTTAATTCCGTTACAAGACATACATTCATAATAATAGGAAAATAATATTTATCGATATCATCGTTACCGATAATACGACCTTTAAGATTATTTTTGAAGGGGCATATCCTTTATTCTTCATCGATAGTAGAAAAAGAGTAGCATCACCTGTTATATGTCATGAGTACCCACTATCGAGAATCCATTTTCTTCTAGCATGTGTAGGTTGGTTTACCTACAATAAAAGTTGAAGATGTGACCCTTGGTACCCACTTCCATGAGGGCCCTGTTGTGTTAGTTTTTGGAATCAACTGTCACGCCCCAGTCCCAAAATACGTAGGACTAGGAATACGTAACACGCCAGCCGTATGTATACGAACTCCAATATATGGAAAGCATATACACACGTACGCTGTACATGAATATCCAATCCACAGTGGTAATATACTTTCATAACAAGTCTCACGCAAATCTATATATCATCCATAGCACAAATAATAGATAAATGAAAATCAATAACTAAATATCAAATAAGCGGTCTCAAATAAGAAATCTCAAAGTGTGATAGTCGGATGGAAACAAATCTACTTCAAATCGACTATACCAAAACTACTAAAGAGAGAAGAGAATAAACTCTAATATAAGAATAAATGTCTCGAAAAGAATAGCAACTAGAATCTCTAAACAGCTGCAATGAATCACATATAATCCGAAGGTAAGACCTCCTCAGTCTGATAGGTACCGTCAGGTCCAGGTCCATACTCCTGCGGATGCTCTTTCTCATCTATATCTTGAAAGGTACCAGGTCCTCAGAGGGACGCAACAAGATACATATAAACATGCCATTAAAGTACTAAAATATAAACATCCAATGGGGTCGCCTAACCGTCTAAGTGAATGCAGTTAAGAACACATTTCCCCACAAGTGAGCTATCTGGCTGAAAACTGGGATTTGGCATGGTTCTCTATTGGAGATCCAGGGGCCTAAAAGGCACGTCGTCTTTTGAACGCCGGTGGCCCGCCTGATAGTACATAATATATAGTGGTCATCACCACCCGTATCTCCGGCGGAGAATCCGGGTGCACAGGAGAAAAGTACAAAGGAGCTCAAATACGGTACTTGTTGTTCTCCCCACCCAATGCTCTAATCATATCATGTCCATGACACAATAATACCTCTAATAACCGCCAGGTCTACTAGCATGCAAAGTTTCTATTGGCAGTTATCCTTATCCGTCGTACGACCTATACATACCAGTGGCCAGCTGAGTACGCAAGTTCGTGTCCTACATGTGACTCACACTCGTGTAAGAATAGTGTCATGGCCAATGAAACATAAATGCCTAATGAAGATGGGGTAGTCTCATAAATTAGGTCAAATGCATATACATAAATAAAAATATAGTACGACGACACCGTCGCTGCACCCAAGTTTCCTTGGACGCACAATTTATATAGCAGTTAAAATAAATAAACTAAATAAATAGAAATAAATATGCATGCATTATATGGAATGTAAATATAGTACAATGGCAAGGTATACTTGCCTGGCAAGAAATCTGTAAAGTGTAAGTGTTCAATGTCAAGGACACGAGATCTGGAACTAATGGCCTCCGAACAAACATCTCCGGATGCTGAAATAGACATCACCAACATTTCCGGAATGAGCAAAATAGCTAAAAAGTACTTCCCTTTCGTCCAATTTGGACACAGGGACAAAACGGTAATTTTGGATTAAAGTGGGTCCACGTGTGGCCTACTTTGCACCAAAAAGCGTGCCAAAGGTAACCGTCTCTAAATGGGACAAATTATAGGTCAAACAACTCTAAATGTCAATACGAACTCAACGGTATGTCCAAATATGGATTTCGATGGGCCGAACACAATTTTGCCCAAAAAGTCAAGCGTGGGGCCCGCCATTTGGCGACTTGGTCAATTGTCTCAGAATTGCTTGAAAATTGGGTCACAGGACCAGCGCATTACCACGATTCCAGTGGCATAAGTTTCGTCACAATCTGACGAGCGTGCACAAAATGCACACGACTTTCGCAAAAGTTGCGACACGGGGTTTGTCCGCGGATACTGGCTGATTCCGGCGCGCAGATACGTCCGAATCAGTTTTCGTGAACTCTCACATGTCCGGTTATGCTATGTGAACCATTTGGTACACTTGGTACACGGCGGATCAGTCCTTTTTGGCAGGGTGCGCTCCGTTTCACAACTTTTAGAAATCTGGAAAAAGTGTGTTCGTGGGGTTTTCCAACGAATTTAATTCTGTCTACAGCAGTTAAAAATCTATGGTTATTTAAAAGAAATTAAACTAGGTCAAGTGGTCTATGCATACCAAAAAGAATCATCGAATTCGGATCTCTGTGGTGGGAGATACAAACTCGAAAACATGGGTGGTCACCGCAGTTTTCTGCAATTCCAGAATTCGGTCTATTTCTGCCAACTGTGGCACTGTTTTTGCCTATGGTTACGCATTGTTCGAGGTCTACTATCACACAGATATGGAAGAGGGTTAAGGGGTGAGCATACCGGTGAAGACGGGGTAGCGTTTGGTTGAGCGAGGCGACGGAAAATAACTCAGGAACACAAGTACCTCGCTGCGAAAATCTGCAGTGTGCGGGATTGCGGTCGTCGTAATCGGTTTGGACGGCCTGGCGGGGTTCTCCGGCTGTGGTGGCGGCGATCCTTAGGTCTAGATAGGAAGAGGAAGGGTTTGGATGATTAGGTTTAGGGTTTTAGATGAATTAATGATATATATATATATATATATATATATATATATAAGAGAAAATGGGGTTGATTAATTAGCCGCGCGGGGGGGGGGGGGGGGGGGTGGTCTGTTGCTCGCGGGGTGGGTTGTGAATGGCTAAGGGGGAAGTGCTTTGCTGCAAATGCAAAAATGTGGTTCACTTTACAAAGGGCCAGCGGGTATTGGGATTGTAGTGGTTTAAAAATATTTTTTCTTTCTTTTCTTTTCTTTTCTTTTATAACTTTTTTTCCATTTAAAAAATATATATATATATATATATATATATATATATATATATATATATATATATATATATATATATATATATATATATATATATATATACTCATAGAAAATTCTAGATTTATATTAATGCACTCCGTTAAACTAGCAACTACTCAAGGGGTCTCCTACATGAAATAAATTCTAAAAAAATTCCTGATGGTCCCATAAATCTCCTAAGTGTACGAACACCTAAAATAAAAATTAATAAAAATCTATTTCTCCTAATTAGCCACTAATTACTATAATTAAACTAATAATTATTAATTAAAAGGGTATATACGATTTCTAGGATAGGGGTTTTACATCAACATATAAATATTTATATCAACTAGCTTTCTAGTTCTAAAATATGGTAAAATATGTCCATAAGCACCACAATAATGACAAGTAGCATGAACATTAGGGCTAGGTGTGACTTTGTGAATGTATGTAGTGGTATGATGTGTTTTTCGTGGATACTTGTAGTAAAATGCATGGTTATTAGAAGCTTTATCTTTGCTTGCTTGTGTCTTGTGTTTTGTCACGTGTCTCGTGTTAAACTAGGTTATATGTTGTACTACCTATTTCCTTAATTTAATCTGTAACTTTTTAGAGGTGTCATATACTTCATTATACTTAACAGTGAGTGCATCTATTCTCTGTGCAGCCAAGTTATACTTCTTCTTTTTTGACTCATATAGCTCGTTAAGTTTTGCATTCTCTTGTGTACTCTTTTTAATACTTTCAAGAGAATTATGCAAAATTAACTTTAAGGAAGATATCTTATTCGTGTCACTAGCAGTAGATTTAACCTCATCTAATAATTGTGACTGTTTTATGTACTAAGTCTGCTCTTCTTTCCTAATTTACTTATACTTATTCCTTATCTTTCTATGGTCTTCTAGCAAATCAGTAAAGGCATCAGACAATTCATCGAAAGTAAAATCTTCGTAAGGATAGTTCAAAGTTACCTTATCCTCTAATGCCATTAGACATACATTTGCAGTATTGTGATGGTTCTCTTCTTCTTTCGTATCGCTTGCTTCACTTTTGTACCATATTCTCGTGTTTTTATAATTTCTTGATGAAATCCTTCTCTTGCTTGACTGTTCATAGCAACTTTCCTTCATGCTTGTAGGAAAGTCTTTGTTGATATGACTGAATTTTTTGAAGTTGTAGCAGATAGTTTCTTCTTCACCGTACTCCTTCTTCTTTCGGTTTGATTTCTCAAACTTCAAGAATTTTTTGAAGTTCCTATTTATGAGGGCCATATCCTCATCCTTTGATTCTTCATCTTTAGTATCATCTTTTTAGACTTTCTTGTGATAAGCTTTGAAAGTGATTGTCTTCACTTTTGGAGCTGCCTCTTCAAAGTCATTGAGATCCAACTCATGTGTCATCAGCTTATCCATGAGTGTCTCGATTGATATTATAGTGAGATCATTTCTTTCAATGATCGTCGCTACTTAGGGTTCCAGTTCTTGGTGAGTCCCCGAAGCACCATGCGGATCTTTTCATGGTTGCTGTACTCCTTGCCAAGAGAAGATAAATGATTGACGATGTCAAGAAATCTTGTGAACATTTGAGTGATAGTCTCATTTGGCTTCATCTTGAATACCTTGTATTCTTGTGTCAGTCTGCTGATTTTGAACTCCTTCACTTGAGTAGTTCCTTCATGAGTTACCTCAAGAATCTTCCAGACCTCATGTGAAATAGTACAGCTGGTTAGTATGTTAAATTCAGTTCTGTATACAACACAGAATAAATCATTAATAGCTCTAGCATCAAGACTAGCTTATTTCTTCTCCAGATCAGTATATTTATCATTAGCTTCTCTACAAGGTTACCATCAACAACTATCCTAACAGGCTTCTTGTATCCATTTATAATAATAGTCCATAAGTCAAAATTAGACTTTAAATAGAAACTTATGCATGTTTTTCAGTATATGTAGTTAGTACCATCAAATATGAGTGGCCTATTTGTAGACTGACATTCACCATTGTTGGTATAAATAGATCTAGAGGTTTCCATAGATCTACTCGAGGATGTTAATCCTGATCAAGTGTTCTTGCTCTGATATCATTTGAAGGGGCAACTATAGTCACTCTAGAGGGGGTGAATAGACTGTGTGTGGCAATAATCCAATAAAAATAAGGCAATTTTCAACTTATAAACTGCTATAATAAGTAAGGCTAAGATCATAGTAGTAGCAGAGTATAAGTAAAGTAACGTAGGCAAATTTTAGAAAACAAATACAGACACCGAGATTTTTATCCTGGTTTCTTTTGTGGAGGACTAGTCCAGGCCCAAGAACTCTTTCTCGGAGTTAATCCACTATTTATGAAATAACGTACAACACAAGCTTTGATCCAAAAGCTTTCCAACTTCGTACAGACTCACAAGCTTTGATCCGAAGTACTCGCTAATTTCTTACAAACACACACTTTGATACGAAGAGCACACTGACTTCTAGACTTAAGAATTTTGTAACTGAATTTCAAGCTTGTATAACTCGAATAAACTTCTAACTGAAGACGCACTTGGCACTAGATGGCTTTGTATTATTCTTGGGAGTGGAAAGGTTTAAGCTTAGGAAATAAATATGAAAGAGAGAAGAGATGATTGAGTGAATGAGTGATTTAGAATGGTGAAAACTCTTCTCTATTATAGGATATTTGTGAATCGAGTTTGGCCGAGTTCGGATGCCCCAATATTCAGAATTAAATGTTGCACCTGAACTTGTGGATCATCGAGACTTTGCAGGATGACTAAATCTTGAGTGACTGAGTTCAGCCTGAGTTTGGTCCAAACTCTGTCCTACTCTGGTCAGGTCAGATCAATTCAATTTGACTAGGTTTTTTTGGCTCTTTTATGGACCTATATTTATGGGGTTAAATGATTCAGTTTGAGTCAGGTCTAGTAGACTGAGTATGTGTATGTTTGAGCTTCCTAATGCCAGTGCAACTCGATGTACATAATTTCTAAACTCAATAAAATATAAAAAATACATACACCAAAAACAAACTCTGCTGTTGCAGTCTCTGTCAATCTTGTACTGTTGCAGTTTCGCTGTAAACCCTCATTCCTAAAAATTTATATATTTAAGGTACTATAGTTAATTATGACTTTATATATATATATATATATATATATATATATATATATATATATATATATATATATATATATATATTGTACACTCTTAGACAAATAGTTATGTAACCATTGTTTAAGCTAGACTAGGTGCATGACAACTAGTATAATTCAACCTAGTGTAGTGAACTAGTTGGTTATAATAGGCTAGAAAAACCTATCCAAACCAAACCCGATTGAACCCAAAGTTAGACCACATGTTCATGGGTGTTTATAGACCCAAACCAAGTCATATTTTGACCCAAACCATGCATCAAACCGAAGTGGACAACAGCCAAATGGGGGGAGGGGCTGATTTACAATTTTTAGGGGGTTCCCTCCCATTGTAAGTTGCCATAACTACCTTTCCACCTCTCCAACTCTCCTATTATCAAGGACACAAATCTTTATCTCCCTTACCTACAACCACACCTTTCGTTCTCTCTTATTTCTTCTTCATTCTCCTCTCCTTACACCCATATACTTAGCCAAACATAGCCTTGGTGTAGGCTGAATTCTGTTGCATGAGAGGTACTTCCACCAGCTCAAATGACTCCACCACCACTTTGTGGCACCCCCAACCTCTTCTCCATCCTCTCTAGTGTCCTTACGCTTGAGTTTGCATAGAGAAACAACAAGAAGAGGCATCAAACGTGCTGTGTTCCAACAGAGATCTGGAAAATAGTTTTAGCAGTACACCACTTTACTTTTTCATCATTTGAGCAGACGTGGAGCCCCTCTATCACGTATGCATCAAGTTTAGACCCGTTTCCATCTTGTACACATCCTTTTGAAACCTTACACCAAAGTAGAAGCTACACGGACAGCCTCGACAACCCGTTTGAGCCACGACGGCGCATAGTGCATGCACGAGAGCAAACCTGCTATCCAGTTTTTATCGCTGCTGTCCAGACATTGTTCGTAGATGTTCATCACATTTTTTACTTAGTAATAACCTTAAACTCCTTCCCTTATCATGCCAACATATTTTAGTATGGTTATTTGCATATTATATGGTTCATTTTGTGACAAATTGATCACCAATGTCTCACAACTTTCTATCCAGATTTAGGATGTTATTTGCACTATTAAAACCTTGTGTAAAATCTTTAAAAACTTGATAAAAACCTTCATAAACGAAATAGGATATGTAGGGTACATTAATTATGAGTTTATGTATGTATTCGATAGGTTTAAGCCATATTAGGCTGACATGAAATAGTGTTCCATTCCATATATTATGCCCTTTTATTATATTCTTGAAACTAGAAAACAACAACTTGAAATCTCAGAATACTTTGAAATAGGAAGAAGCATTAAAGAGAACTATAGTAAACTTGAAATCTCTATTACCTAGGTTCCCATGGTTTCTCGATCACTTAGGTTGCCATATTAGGGCCAGTACTTAACATGTACTGGTGAGCAGAACTAGCCCACTTACCTAAACCAATACTTCTGAATTTTATGACAAGCAGTTTAATAGGCAATAGTTAAGCTGTAAAGCTGTAAATCTTTGCAACAAATAAAATCTTACCACCGCCAATGGACGTTCCTATATAATTTACAGGTTATTCTCACCGCCCCTACAAAAGATATCGTTAGCATAAAAACTCTCTTTTGGGTTATTTGTGGTGTAGCACAACAATGAACATACCGTATAAGACTTCGATGGGCGTGTGAAGTGCCATTCAAAGTAGGTATCAAGCCTCAATAAATGTCTCGCTTATACCTTGCGCTACAAAAGTGCTACTATTTCTTCCAGGTCAAACGGTCCCCAGTGCCTCAGGTTCCGTTCGAGAAAATTTACTACCTTG
The DNA here is from genome assembly GCA_036927795.1 of Iris macrosiphon. Classification (NCBI taxonomy): domain Eukaryota; kingdom Viridiplantae; phylum Streptophyta; class Magnoliopsida; order Asparagales; family Iridaceae; genus Iris; species Iris macrosiphon. The sequence continues at coordinate 35,338,614 of JAYESA010000012.1, forward strand.
TGCACAAGTTGTCCATGACCATATAATGCATATACGGCTCATTAATAAGCATAAATTATAGTGCAAGGTATTAAAATAATTAGAGCAACATGTACAATAATTTATTCTCGTTTCATCATACTTATTTAGTGTCTCGATTAGTCGTCCGTAGACTCTAATATACCGCTATCTCGTGGCACCAAACCATGCTATGATGTTTCAATCCCTCCCTATGTTATGTAAAGAAAACTTCTGTAACTTTCCTCTTATCACTGCAACTCATTGATTTACAATAGTGGTATTAAACTTGTGGCAGATAGTGGCTTTATCGATCATTAGACTTAGCAAGGTTATAAGAGGACTTGATAATTATTGGCATTAAGGAGTAGAGATGAAGGGACAGATCCTCTCACCAAATAGAGAATGCTGAAAGAAGGAGAATGCTTGTACGATCAGGCTTCGGTTACGCATCAACCTGCATTGGCACCAATAATTGATCAGACTACCATCTTTATCTTCCTTTCTCTCAGATTTCTGTTGAATAAATGCATAAAATCGATAAAAATGAGCAAGACAATCAATCATCAAAAACTATCATGAAAACACATCCATCAAAATCTAGCAGCAAAAATCCAACAAAATCTAATAAAATCCAACAAAAACTATTAGCCTCATTCCAACAAAAACTGATCCATTAATTGGGAAGGTTCATTGCATTCGTCCGTGATAGATTAAGTCAAAAGATTTCCCTAATATTCAGTTTTGACTGAGTTGCTTGTTCCACAAGCCGTACGTAATGAACCACTAGGAGTGGGGCACTATATAATATACCACTAAGAAAAAGATTTATCCTTGAAACTTTAAACAAAGGTTCTACCTCTAGGTCGAATAAGGAAGGGTACTGATCTCATATCTTCCTCGAGTTCCCACGTTGATTCTTTGACTGCATGATTCTGCCACAATACACGAAACAAAGTTACTGATCGATTCCATAAGTTTTTCTCCTTCATGTCCAAGATCTGAATAGGTTCTTTCGTATAGGATAGGTCGGCACTCAGCTCAAGCTGATCGAAGTTCACTACATGACTTGGGTCATGCACATATCTTCTTAGTTTAGAAACGTGGAAGACATCATGCACTTCATCCAAAGCTGGAGGTAGTTGTTTGCCATGAACAAAAAGTTATACAAACTTTTATTTTATAAACTTTAAAGAAAAGAAAAATACAATAAATATATATACAAGAATATAGAGTGCAATAATTCTGGAGAAGTAATAACTGTAGAGATCTGATATGCGGTCGATCAATTTACTCCTTGAACTACTCAACATAAGGGGAAGAAATGCCAAAATATCTGGACACTTGGAAAAGAAGGCTCGGGCAACACTGGCAAAGCTTCTGTAAACTCTCTCTATCCATCTGTGTAGTATGATACTAACCCTTTATTTATGGCACTCAGGAACGGTTATGCAGATGTGTGCATACTGATAGACAATATGCACTAGGTTAGCCATTGTGTATGCACTTTTATGAACTCACAGCCAACGTTCTACTTAGTATGTGCACAACTTGCTATCTGTTTGACACGTGGCCTCCTATACGAGAAAGGCCTAGGTCGCTGGGATAATTATTCATGCACGTTTTATGAGAATTATGGCATGGAATACAAGTAATTATAACTGCTCACTGCCAGTTATAGGCAACAAAGTGTGTACATTCTTCTCTTTTAGCCGAGAACAAAATGCGCACACTAATGTAAAAAAGGAGCATTGACGCACTTTGGCGTTCTTTGGAGATAATCAGCATGTTGGCGCACTCTAGAGAAAATTAGCTCACTAACTAACTTTGGTAGGGTATGTCATGTTAGTGTACCTTGGCTGAAGTAGCAATATTGGCGTACTTTTGTAGAGAGAACAACACTGGCGTACTCTAGCTAATTAACAACACTGGCATACTTTGGTTGAATATGGCATATTGGCGTACTCCAGTTGAAGTAGCAATGTTGGCATACTTTTTTAGAGATACAACGCTGGTGTACTTTGGCTAAGTAGCAACATTGGTGTACTTTGGTTGAGTGTGGCCACACTGCCCACTAAAAGATAACCTAGGTCTGTGTACGAGAGATTTTCTGTATTAATAAGCTTGATCTCCTCGTTTTTCCCGTTTGTCAGTTGTTAGTTCATCACATTAAATGCTCAAAGAAAACATAAAGAATATACGCCTGCCTTTGTTGAGTTGGATGGAAAGCAGAGTGCGCCACTGAGACAAATTATGCCTCTGTTCCGAACTTCCATTGAGTGCACCACTTCTTCACTGCCTCGAATTAAAGAAAAGTACATTATTCCTTTGACTAGCATGGATGACCATTTGGGCATACTTTTCATGCTTCTATAAGACCCCATTCAAAGTTTTCAAATTTATTAAATAATTTTGAAATAATTTGAACTAGAAGCATGAAAAGTGGTTCTGATTTTGTGCACATATTTGGAGCAGAATCTCAACAGACTGCTAATATGGCCATGCATTTTGTGCGCCGTCATGATCTTTTGCATGATTTAGGGCATGAATCCTGAGATGTTTAGTAGCCGAAGGGTTTTATTCTGCCGCTATATATAATTGAGTTTAAGAGAGAGAACTCTTTATGGACTCTCAAACTCTTTGACTTCTCCCAAAAGCCTAATTTTATCTTCAACCTCAAGCTTTAACAATGGCACCCAAGCAATCACAAGCTACAAGGAAGGAAAGCAAATATAAGGGTTTAGTAACTTTTTCTCGTACGACTGTAGTTAGACCCATGATGGAGCAGACGACGGCTCAGTTCACCGAAGAGCGGCTCAACATGCTGCGATCGAGAGTTGCCTATCGCTAAGACATCACATCCTGCAATGATAGGTACGATGAGACTTTTGTTTTTTTGTTTATTTATATGTACATTATAATTTCTAAAAAAAAGAAGAGAGAAGAAGGGAAGAAGACGATGACGTGTCATAAAACATAGAGACACATGTGCACGCGTACTTTTTCCTCTTTCAAAGTGGAAACAACCATTTTGCGCACATTCCTCTTTCAGAGTGAAATTAACTATTTGGTGCACTTTTCTCTTTCAAAGTAAGAGTAATCATCCAACGTACTTTCCAAGTTCTGACAGACTTGGAAAACTCACGTACTTTTCCTTATTCATAGCGAAAAGAACCAATGTGTGCACTTTCCAGACTTTGATGAGTTTTGGATGTTGGCGTAATTTTCCTTTTACTTAGTGTAAATAGCCTTTTGGCATATTTTCTGGGTTTTAACGAACTCAAGGAGTGTGCACACTTTCCCTCTTATAAAGCAAAACTTGTCCACGTATTTTCAAACTGTGTCTGCAAACTTCCTGTGCTTATCTTCTTCATGCAGAGATCTCTCTTATGTGCCTCTTCCTTCATAAAATTTTACTGACTTCATGTTTATGACTTTTGTAGTTGACTTATCCATGGACCCAATGGCTGATATATTGGGATCCACTGCTGGCTTATTGTACACTAACTATATGGAGAACTTATCACATATTGAGTTCCCCCACTCTGATAGGAGTATGCCAGAAACTCGTCAACTACTGATAGATAATTAATATGAACGGATGCTGAAGTCACTAATAAGCAGTGAACTATTAATCTTATTTGATGGAGAACTTTACCAAAAATTGGCCTTTCTATTTGGAGATGCCATTAGTAGGTCTTCTCAGACAAAACCCAAGAAGGAGAAATGGGTTGCTAAGATGGGTGATAAGAATATGTTCCTTCTTGACATGGCACGGGACTACCCACTTTCTGCCTTCTATTATGCTACATCCTAGAGGAAGATGGAATGGGACTTGACTCCTTGGATTCATGGGGCTAATCCTGGCAAGATTTGCCACCGTTGTGACGATAAAGGCAAGAGCCTTATCTATAGTACTCCTGATGGGCATCCCGACCCTATGCAAGGAGTACATCCCGAATCTTTTCCTATTGGAGATTCTTCACTCATCCGTCCTTTAATGTCACCAACCTTTGCCAATCTTTATACTGAGGCTGGATACATATACCCTTTGAAGAAGTGCAGATTAACATGATGGCTCAATAATAACATTATTCATTAGGGTTCCCTGACTATATGGATACTGGATATGTACATGGACCAACTGATATATTCGGGACTATATAATACTATGCTGGTAACCTGTTACAGTATATCCCCCAACCATAATATGTTTCTTGCCTTGGCTGAAAGGTACAATGCCCGCATAGGAACATTTTTTACATTGCAAGGAGAACTTGGGCTCGCACTACATGAAATGCGAGTGGTATCAGACCTACCTGTGGGTAAGGTTCCCTATGAGGAATATGTTCCCACCAATAAAGAGCTCCAAGACTTAAAAAAGAAAGAACCTCATCTCGTTGAGGTATTCCAAGAGTTGATGTGCCATTATTTGGCCTGCAACCACTACTATAAGGCTGATTCCGACATAGTCTATGTCACAAAGTGGTACTATTAACTCTTCCGAAATCGATCTGAGGACGAGAAGGCTACTAATGTCAAACCCATCCGTCCCCTCTATGCTAACTTGGTTGAGTAACTCATGAGGGACTTTAAAGCAGTTGATAAAAATATCAAAGATTTTGTGGGGAAATTTTCAGCAGGAAAAAAAACCTTCAGCTATCTCAGACACACCCGCAAGGAGATTTTGTTCGAGGCTCTGCTAGCCGACTTCTTCTCTCTATGGTTGCGACAATGGATGGTCCCGGGGGGCTCTAGTTTCGTACACAAGTTTCATCACAATATACTATTTTTGACGATACGATTAGTCTTCAAACATAAGTTAGCTCTACTGGCCATGGTATACTGATTAAATCTTGGTCTACTACACTTCACCAATAATTTAGTAGCAGAACTTGTAGGTTAGAAGGATTTTCCTAGACGGAGATGCCATACACATATTTAATGGGATGATTGTTGCTGCATAACGATGACTTGATGGCTCTAGGCCTAGACATCGATGATGGTACCAGGCATGTATTCCTCTATAAATATATAAAATCTACCTCGGTAGACTCTACTCCCTACAAGACCAGAAGAGCCCTGAATCTAGGAGTATACTAGTCTTTTACTATATTTCTCCAGAAGTTCCATCTGAGCACCAGGGTGCAAGTTTTATAGATAATGGTAATACCAAGTCAAAATTGCCGGCTGGAGTCTTCTTTTGGCTACTCAGCATCCAACCTTCTCATCTGGTTTACAGAAGTGACAATGAATATTCTATTAATCCGTATTTGCCGAGCCACTTTGCAAGACAATTTGGTTAGGATCAGCTTTATGTTAGGAACATTAGTACTTATTTTTGGTCCTTCGGGGGATTAGTTGACGGAGCTAGGGGATGACGATATTTCAGTATGGTTGCATGTGTGCCAAGTTTACTTTGCCTTCCAGTGGGAATCTACGCATCCTACATCCTTACACCAATTTTTTTTGCTCAATCAGCAAATTCTACCGAGACTTTGACTTAAAGGGTAGCTTCAGGATTATAGAAGAGAAAGCTACCGAAGTTGAGGAAGAAGAAGTTGATTCTGTGATATAGGAGAAGAATAATGTTCCCATGGATGAGCTCCAAGAACAATTGATGGGCGAGCCAGAGGAATCGCCTGTTCCCCCTCTACATATTTCCTTGAAAGCAAAGAAATGCAAGGTACCATTTCTAAAAGAGCGTCATCCTGCCAAGATGAAGACTAGGAAGCAGAAACCAAGGTTCCCAACTCCACCAAGGAGGAGTTTACTTTCCTCTTTACTTGATTCCCCTAGCCAAGCTAGGCCTTCGTCTAATCCACAAATTGTAGAGAGGATTAGCACGTCTATTCTTCCTTTGACTACTACGGTGGAAGATAGTTCAACAATCCCTACTTCAGTTGCTGCATGAGTGAATACCCCAACTTCTCAAATGCCTGCGGTAGACCCTATTCTTGACGCTGCAGCTTAGCTTGTGAGTCCGATTGTGTTCATACCTCCCAAGTCATCTTGTCTGGCGTCGCCTACAGTATCCATCCAAGAAAGCCACACTACTATGGCCCACTTTGATAGAGAAGATATAAGGTAGAAATACTTCCAACTCCCCTAACGAATGCTCCCCAAGGGCCGGAGAAGGATCACCTAGACAGCCGCAACCTCAGACTGATGTAGCTGTGGCAGAGTCTGAAGATACAATCCCGCATACTGACGTGGATGCTACGGTGATAGAGGTAGAAATAGGAATAAGCGAGTATGATGACATACTCCTTAATACTAGAACTTCCCAAATAGAGGTTTTGCTGGCTGAATTGAGAAATTCTTTAGAGGGTCAGTCGCTGGATGATGAATACATGCTGTTCAGATCTGGTACATGCTTCTCTATCCTTTCTTTACCACAAGTCCTTGTATTGCAGGCTTTATTATCATAAATCTTTGCAATGACAACCCAGGCTAGCATAAGCTAAGGTGTCATCCATTTATTTGACTTTGATTTGCAACTCCATTTCAATGCTTAGTTTAATGACCTATTGTATTAATAAATTAAATGTACAAAAACTAGCAAGGAAACCCTTTATAAAGAATCCCTCCTTGAGCACACAGAAGAAGTGCTTAGCTCCCAACCTGAGGTTAGTCCTGTAGTTGAAACTACTGAAACCATCACTAGTACTACATAAGAAGAAATGATCGCCTCAGCTGTGTTTATAGTGATTCCATCTCATGCTAAGTTATCGATACCCTCTGTTAATCGAGGAGAGGCCTCTTCATTGTTGGGCCCACCAGCTACTACTTAGACCATCGAGGCTACCATAGTAATAACGACCTTACTCCCTTCTCAAGGGAGATGATTAGTTGCAGTGGTTGTAACTCCCAACTCTGATAACTACCTTAGCGACGTAGTTGAGATCTAAACAAGTACTTTTTATGGTGTAAACTCCCTCGACCTGATTTCAGTAATTTAGGATTAATTTAGACTAAGTAGAATTTGTGCAACTTTTTAAAATTTTATTTGTTATATAATCAATTGATTGTGTACTTGTTTATTACATAATTAATTAGGGCATCACACTAGCTGTTAACCCTAAATAAATTTCACATCCCTGCCCTAAACTTGCTAGACTACTTTTTCTGTATTTTTAGCAACTTCCAGAAACCTCATCTGGTGCTTCGTTTTAGTCGCACAAATATCGTTACAAACGTATGTATTTATTTCCAATTTAATTTTCTGCTCTTTACCCATCTCTGTACCCTTAGAGATTTGAGGACCAGTAGGCACCTGATTGTCCAACCAAAAATACGATAATATTCTACTCTAATTATACTTCAATTATCGTATTGACACCGTAGAAAAATTATGACTCTAATAGCCTCTAAATAATTAGTGAACACCGTGCGCAGTATTTATTAAATAATAAATACGATGACTGTATCACCTGCAATATCAAACCCTGCACCTGCCTAGAATCACCCCACACTGTCCAAACCATTTTTCCCCAGCTATTTCCCTCATTTTTGTACAATTCAGAATTACGGGAAATCAGTATTTAAAATTTGGTAAATTGCAAAATTACGCAAAATATAAATTTTATGCATTTATGCAATTATTGAAAAGTTAGGGGTTTATATGCAAATTGCATGCTAGGTGGCCTAATCCTATTGGCTAGACCATAGGTGGGTGGGACCCACCATAAAATCCAGAGAAATCCTGTGAAAATATCCTAAAATACCAAATTACCAAAATACCCCTGAAGTTGCCATTAATTACAAAAATGCCATTGCCTATAAACCCTATATAAACCCTCATTCCCTCCCTTTCAAAACTCACAACCCTTCCCTCCGCCACCTCCGACCACCGCCTCCGGCCAAACTCGGCCCAACCCTTCGCCACCCTCCCCTCTTCCCTCCGGCCAAGCCCCACCGCCAGCGCCACCCTGCTCCGTCGGCTACAGCCCCCGCACCCTCCCCTTCTCCTCCCTGTCCACAGCACCACCACCACTCCCATTCACTTCCCCCGCCGCCTCCGGCCGTCGCCGACCACCGCCACCCTACCCAAACCCTTCGCCTCGACCTCCTCTACCTACCACCACCACCTCGCCTCCCCACGATGCCGCCTCCGGCCGCCCTAGCCCCCGCAGCAGCCACCACCCCTAACCCTAGCTGCTGCTACTCCTCCCTCCGACGGCCTCCAGCCACCGCCACCGCCGTCGTGGACCTCCGCCACCCCCACCAACCTGACCGCCACTCCTCCCTCCACCTTTCCCTCACCCTGCCCGGCCACCCCCGCCGCTCCTCCGCCGGCCAGCGCCCCCGCAAGTTGCTGCTGCTGCTGCTGCTGTCAGTAGCCACTGCTACTGTTGCTGCTCCTCCGGCCGCCTCCGGCCAGCTCCGCCGCCGTCCTCCCCGCCGGCGACACCGCGTGGGACCCCTCCTGCCACCTGTAAGGTATAATACACCTATACTATACAAAAATACATAGATAATTCCTAATACATGTCTATGTATACATATATATATATGTATGTATGTATTTTAATTATATATATATATATTAATATATATATATTAATATATTGAATATATATGTATTATTATATAAAATATACTGTAATTATACAGTATATATACTGTATTTATATTTTCAGCATTTTATGTATAATTATATATATGTATTTTATTATACTGTATATATATTATATATGTATATCTATATATATATTCTATACATATATATATTTATATATGTATATAAGTATATGTCTATATATATATGTATATTTACATACTATATTATATTATGTAAATTACTATATGATATGTATATATAATAAGCTATTATATAAATACTATCTATGCATTTTTTCCTTTTATTTTTTCTGCATTTAATTTCCTGCACCTATTATATATATATATATATATATATATATATATATATATATATATATATATCTATATATATATATTATCTATATGTATATATATATAATACCAGCTGGATAATACAGCTTATTATAAATATGTAAATTTACATTTCTGCAATGTCATTATCTATATATTATATATATAATATATTGTACTGGATAATACAGTACCTATATATATGTATTTAATTCCAGCATTGTCTTTTATTTCTTATATATTTATATATAAATATATCTATATACATATTTAAATTCTGCACTGTCCTTTCAATTTACCTATATATCTATCAGTGGATATACCCTGAATATATATGTATTTAATTTCTGCTTTGTCATTCAATTTATTTATATTATATATATCAGAGGATACACCCTGATAAATACTATATTATTTATCGCAGTGGATATACCCTGCTACTATATATATTATTGCCTGCATTTATCTGTTCTATATATATATATACTATTATATATATATTATATCTATGCCTACTATATATATATATCTATACTATATATATGTATATATATATATGTTTTATATTACAGCCTGGATATTCACGAAACCTATCTGTTTTAACAGAAACCAACTTCAGCACAGCTAGTGACCCCCTGTCACCAGCACCTTCACAACTGACTGTAAAATTAGGGTTTCAACACTATCAGGGAGTAGGCAAGTATACCTTGCCAAGTATTGTTTAAATTAAATTGTTGATATCTACTTTGTTCTGAAATTCATATACCATGATCACCTGAGACTGCCTTGGGTACAGTCAACTGTTATGTTGACATGATATTACAGACTCTCTAACAGCTGAGAGAATATCCTAATATATTCTCCTAGACCCTATCACGAGAACACGCAACATGGTTGCATTTACATATATGGATGTGAGCTGCGTATTTGGTTAGCTACCAGTACGTGTGACCCGCATCACGGATTAGAATAACTCAGGAAATGTACGATTTGACATTTAGTTTCATTGGGATGGAAAAGATAACTAGTTGACGTATGGGATACCCCCTCCACAAATATTCTATACCTTCGTACCATGCTCCTTGGAGATGGTCGATTGCAGAGTTCCCTGAGTCGGGGGCATACGACACCTATACTAGCCAGTCGCCACGATTGGTGAATTACGTCAGCGTATGTCTAGCCACACATTCCCATGCGTACTACTGGATCTTTACTTGCATTTTCACTTAGTATGGTTAGCACCCTGTATTTATTTTATTTTCTTTATTCAGAATTTACATTACATGGCATATCATTTTTCTGTATCTTGTTACGTCCCACTGAGGACCTGGTTCCTTGCCAGATCTAGATGAGGCTTTCTACCCCACAGTGTACGGGCCTGATCAGGAGACAAGATGTGCTACCGAGGAGGAGCTCGAGGAGACACCCTCAGAGTAGACTTGACCCTAGATGCTGCTACCTGGAGATGGAGATGTTTTGATCAGATAGACACTGCTTAGTCTATCTGATTTTTTTGCGCTATTATCAGTTTTTGTAGTAGGCTTGTATTCTCACTAGTTGTGTACTGTATCAGACTCAGTTATATATATATTTCAGCACTTGCTTTTCTGACATTTTGTTGTGGATGAGATAGTTTTACCTGTTCTATACTTGTAGTATTTTAGGACAGCGTAGCACGTCCCTTTGGGTCCATCAAAGTGGATTAAGCCCTTAGTGACGTGTCAGCTGGCCAGTGACACGTGGCCTAGTTCCTGACATTTTGGGACTGGGGCGTGATATGGTTTTAGTGGTGGCCCATGCAGGTCCAGTTTTATTTGCTAGTGGTATAATGACATGCCCAGCAATGCCTGCAATAGGATAGAAATATTAGGTCTCATCCACACTGACACCATCCTTACAAATTCTATTATTGCATCTTGTTTGATTATTATTATTTATCTCCTTTGTGTTTTCTAATTATCCTATTTTTCTCAGAAATATGGACATACCCGGGAAACTTGCAAATAATGGGGCTGACCAAGCAACAGACCCTTCGCCAAGTGCCCAAGGAACTCCGTCCAATCACCAGAATTCTAGCCAGGAGACGACACCAACTCCACATGCAGAGACACCTTTGTCTCCACCTCCAGCCTTGCCTATCCAGATGCCACAACTTGAGGGTCAACCTCAAATGTTGCAGTTTCTCCAGACTATGTTGCAGAACCAGTGGCAACAAACTGAGGCCCTGAGACAGTCTCAGTGGCAGCAAACTGAAGCTCTGCGACTGACGTTGATGACGGCTTTGGAGAGAACTACTACTCCGACACCAGTACTTGTCCAACCAGCGGGCACAGTTCGAGGCTTCCGTCAAATGAGCCCGAGGGATTTCAAAGGCAACGAGACTCCTGAAGAGATCTCCGATTGGATCTCCAACACCAAAATGCTGCTAGAAGGATCGCAACTCACTCCCGACCTATGGATGACCGCTGTGAGGGGCCAACTTCTTGGCAACGCCCATCACTAGTGGGAATCCATAGAGCGCAGCGTCGGCAAAGACCAAACTTGGCAATAATTCTTGGAGCATTTCAACGCCAAGTACTTTCCAGCGACAGTCCAGAATGCCCTATACTCCCAGTTCCTGCACCTGGAGCAAGGAAACATGACGGTAGATGCCTACGACGCGGAGTTTAGCAGACTAAGTCGTTTCGGTGCTGATCTGATCCCGAACGAGCTGAAGAAGGCTAAAAGATTCCACCATGGCCTTAACCACGAGCTCCAGAGGTACACAACAACGCAGTCGAGAATCTCCTACAACGAGGTTCTTATAGAAGCCAGGGAGCAAGAAGCCATTGGCCGAGGAGCCAGACGCTCAAATTCAACCTTCCCGGCCAAGAATCAACAAGGAGCAGGAGGACCTATACGTCGTCCCCAATATCAGACGCAACAGACGACGGGGCCTTACCAGAAGAGGGAGCTCCCGACTTGTCACTTTTGTGGCAAGAAGGGGCATTTTGCCAATGACTGTAGAAAGAAGCTGGGATTATGCCTGCTATGTGGAGCTAAAAATCATATGGCCAAAGACTGCCCACAACGTAGAGATGCAGCACCTCAACAAGGGCAGAAGCCAGGAGCACAAGCTCAGAAGATGCTTTCCTCCACATCAGGAGGATATCAGAGAGGAGCACCTCTGCCTACTCAGGAGACCCAGTTCAAGGCCAGACAACAAGCCGGAGGACAAAGGCAGGGACAAGCCTTTGCGTTAGTTGCTATTGCAGAAGAACCTGAAGGGGAAACTATATCAGGTACCATTTTAGTTGCATCATTACCTGCAACTGTATTATTCGATTCTGGGGCTACTTTGTCTTTCATATCCAGTAGTTTCGTAGCCATGCACAAGCTATCCACTTCCCCGCTACCCAAGTGTTAGAAAATACTTACTGGAGGAGGTATTGTTCCAGTTACCAACATTATCGAAACTTGTCCAGTAGTTGTTTGTAGTAGAGGACAAAGAGCGCGATTTTTGGTACTTCTAATGCCAAATTTCGATGTTGTCTTAGGCATGGACTGGCTAAGCCAGAATAATGCTGTTCTAGACTGCCGAAAGGGTAGTGTTATCTTTAGACCCCCAGATCACCCAGAGTTCGAATATGTCCGTGGAACCATCGAGCAAGGAGTAGGCCAGACTCCTAGAGCTTACATGACGATAGAGACAGCACTTCCCTCAATTGTAGCAGAGTTCGAGGACGTATTTCCAGAAGAATTGCCAGGCCTACCGCCTGACAGAGAAGTGGAGTTCATTATTGAGCTGATACCCGGAGCTGCACCAGTATCCTCCAATGTATACCGATTGGCAAAGAAGGAGCTTGACGAACTGAAGCTTCAACTGGAGGAACTACAGATCAAGGGATTTGTTCGTCCTAGTGCATCACCCTGGGGAGCACCAGTGTTGTTTGTACCAAAGAAGGACGGAACATATCGCATGTGCATTGATTACAGAGCCCTCAACGCTCTGACAATCAAAAACAAGTACCCCTTGCCGAGAATTGACGACCTGTTCGATCAACTAACAGGAGCCGTGGTATTCTCGAAGATAGACTTAAGATCAGGATATCATCAGGTCAAGGTACAGAGGGAAGATATTCCAAAGACAGCATTTAGGACTCGTTATGGTCATTACGAGTTCCTGGTGATGCCTTTTGGACTAACTAATGCACCTGCCGTATTCATGAACCTGATGAACAGAGTCTTCCACCAATATCTGGACCAGTTCGTGGTAGTCTTCATCGACGACATTCTGGTGTATTCAAAAAGCCACGAGGAGCATGAAGAGCACTTAAGGTTGGTATTAGAGATGCTGAGACGGGAGAGCCTTTATGCTAAGATGAGCAAGTATGAATTCTTCCTGGACCGTGTCGCATTTCTTGGACACGTTATCACAGGAGAAGGCATCTCGGTAGACCCAGCAAAGATCTCATCTGTTGAGACGTGGCCAACCCCGACCAACGTCTCAGAGGTGAGAAGCTTTCTAGGACTTGCCGGATATTACCGGAGGTTCGTAGAAAACTTTGCAAGAATCGCGGAGCCGATTACCCGGCTTACTCGCAAGGAGCAGGAGTTCATATGGACTGAAGATTGCCAGACAGCTTTTGATGACTTGAAGAAGCGTCTGACTACAGCTCCCATTTTGACTATACCATCTGGATCCGGAGGTTTCGTCATATATAGCGATGCATCCGGAAAAGGATTTGGTTGTGTCTTAATGCAACATGGGAAAGTTGTAGCTTATGCCTCAAGACAGTTGAGGACTCATGAGAAGAATTACCCCACTCACGATCTGGAGCTTGCCGCAGTCATTTTCGCCCTGAAGCTATGGAGACACTATCTATATGGCGAAAGAGTGGAGATATTCACCGATCATAAAAGTTTGAAGTACGTCTACACCCAGAAGGACCTAAATCTGAGACAAAGACGATGGCTCGAAGTGATGGCGGATTTCGAAATTGATCTATAGTACCATCCAGGAAAAGCTAATATGGTGGCAGATGCTCTAAGCAGAAGACCCTCGGCATTCTTTATGATCACCCAACCAGGTCTTCTGAGAGATCTAGAAAATTTGGGAATAGAGGTCATTATGCCAGGACTTGACGGCCAATTATCAAACTATCAACTGCAATCAACTTTGGTAGAAAGAATCAAAACTACTCTACCAACAGATGCAAGATTTCAGAGGCTTCGACAAAGAACAGAGGCTGGAATTCAGACAGGATGTCGCATACACGAAGATGGGACTCTAAGATGTGGTGATCGTCTTTATGTTCCAAATGGAGAACTTCGTAATGAGCTGATGTCAGAAGCTCATAGCTCAACATACTCTATACATCCAGGAGTCACAAAGATGTACAGAGATCTGCGACAATATTACTGGTGGCATGGAATAAAGCGGGAGATAGCACGCTTTGTGGCCAAATGCCTGGTGTGTCAGCAGGTCAAGGCTGAGCATCAGAGATCTGCCGGTCTACTTCAACCCCTCCCAATACCCGAGTGAAAATGGGAACACATTACGATAGACTTTGTTACGGGCTTCCCAAGAAGTCCTAGTGGTCGTAATGCTGTATGGGTAATCGTAGATAGACTCACAAAGGCTGCTCATTTCCTACCTTTTAGAGTTGGACAATCTACAGAAGTCTTGGCGGACATGTACATGAAGGAGATAGTGCGTCTGCATGGAGTGCCAGTCAGCATAGTATCTGACAGAGATACGAGATTTACATCTTACTTTTGGCGAAGTATGCAAGAAAGTCTTGGTACCCGCCTCAAGTTCAGCACCTCGTATCACCCACAAACAGATGGCCAATCAGAATGCACTATCCAGACACTCGAAGATATGCTGAGAGCCTGCATGCTTGATTTCAGCGGATCATGGGAAGATCATCTACACCTGGTGGAATTTTCCTACAACAACAGCTATCAAGCGAGCATTCAAATGGCTCCCTTTGAAGCTTTGTATGGAAGGAAATGTCGTTCCCCAGTATGCTGGAGCGATGTTGGCGAGAGACAGATCTTGGGACCAGAACTGATTATTCGTACGGTGGAGAAAGTAAAGAAGATCCAGGGACACCTACGAGCTGCACAAGACAGGCAGAAGCACTGGGCCAACATTCATCGCCGACCTCTAGAGTTCCAAGTAGGGGAACATGTGTTCTTGAAGATCTCACCTACTCGAGGAACTATCAGATTTGGAGGAAGAGGGAAGCTAAGTCCAAGGTACATTGGACCCTTCGATGTGCTAGATCGCGTCGGAGAAGTTGCTTACAGACTAGCTCTACCTCAGACTTTGGAGGGAGTACATGACGTCTTCCACGTATCTCAGCTGAGGAGGTACATTCCAGACCCGAGTCATGTGCTAGACTACTCAGAGATCACCATCGGGCCAAGCTTATCTTATCAGGAGGAGCCTGTAGAGATTCTGGACCGTAGCGAGAAGGTGTTGCGAGGCCAGACTATTCCTCTCGTTCGTGTTGCATGGAGACATCATGCACCAGGTGAATCCACCTGGGAACGAGAAGAGGATATTCGTCAGCGTTATCCCCACCTATTTTCAAACCAGGGTATGTCCAATATTTCAAATTCAATCTTTCTTAATCATCATATGTCCTTAATTAATTTTTCATTTTCATTATATGGTTGTTTTTATTTCGAGGACAAAATATTCTAAGGAGGGTAGATTGTAAACTCCCTCGACCAGATTTCAGTAATTTAGGATTAATTTAGACTAAGTAGAATTTGTGCAACTTTTTAAAATTTTATTTGTTATATAATCAATTGATTGTGTACTTGTTTATTACATAATTAATTAGGGCATCACACTAGCTGTTAACCCTAAATAAATTTCACATCCCTGCCCTAGACTTGCTAGACTACTTTTTCTGTATTTTTAGCAACTTCCAGAAACCTCATCTGGTGCTTCATTTTAGTCGCACAAATATCGTTACAAACGTATGTATTTATTTCCTATTTAATTTTCTGCTCTTTACCCATCTCTGTACCCTTAGAGATTTGAGGACCAGTAGGCACCTGATTGCCCAACCAAAAATACGATAATATTCTACTCTAATTATACTTCAATTATCGTATTGACACCGTAGAAAAATTATGACTCTAATAGCCTCTAAATAATTAGTGAACACCGTGCGCAGTATTTATTAAATAATAAATACGATGACTGTATCACCTGCAATATCAGACCCTGCACCTGCCCAGAATCACCCCACACTGTCCAAACCATTTTTCCCCAGCTATTTCCCTCATTTTGTACAATTCAGAATTACGGGAAATCAGTATTTAAAATTTGGTAAATTACGAAATTACGCAAAATACAAATTTTATGCATTTATGCAATTATTGAAAAGTTAGGGGTTTATATGCAAATTGCATGCTAGGTGGCCTAATCCTATTGGCTAGACCATAGGTGGGTGGGACCCACCATAAAATCCAGAGAAATCCTGTGAAAATATCCTAAAATACCAAATTACCAAAATACCCCTGAAGTTGCCATTAATTACAAAAATGCCATTGCCTATAAACCCTATATAAACCCTCATTCCCTCCCTTTCAAAACTCACAACCCTTCCCTCCGCCACCTCCGACCACCGCCTCCGGCCAAACTCGGCCCAACCCTTCGCCACCCTCCCCTCTTCCCTCCGGCCAAGCCCCACCGCCAGCGCCGCCCTGCTCCGCCGGCTACAGCCCCCGCACCCTCCCCTTCTCCTCCCTGTCCACAGCACCACCACCACTCCCATTCACTTCCCCCGCCGCCTCCGGCCGTCGCCGACCACCGCCACCCTACCCAAACCCTTCGCCCCGACCTCCTCTACCTACCACCACCACCTCGCCTCCCCACGACGCCGCCTCCGGCCGCCCTAGCCCCCGCAGCAGCCACCACCCCTAACCCTAGCTGCTGCTACTCCTCCCTCCGACGGCCTCCAGCCACCGCCACCGCCGTCGTGGACCTCCGCCACCCCCACCAACCTGACCGCCACTCCTCCCTCCACCTTTCCCTCACCCTGCCCGGCCACCCCCGCCGCTCCTCCGCCGGCCAGCGCCCCCGCAAGTTGCTGCTGCTGCTACTGCTGTCAGTAGCTACTGCTACTGTTGCTGCTCCTCCGGCCGCCTCCGGCCAGCTCCGCCGCCGTCCTCCCGCCGGCGACACCGCGTGGGACCCCTCCTGCCACCTGTAAGGTATAATACACCTATACTATACAAAAATACATAGATAATTCCTAATACATATCTATGTATACATATATATGTATATATGTATATTAATTATATATATATATTAATATATATATATTAATATATTGAATATATATGTAATATTATATAAAATATACTGTAATTATACAGTATATATACTGTATTTATATTTTCAGCATTTTATGTATAATTATATATATGTATTATATTATACTGTATATATATTATATATGTATATCTATATATATATTCTATACATATATATATTTATATATGTATATAAGTATATGTCTATATATATATGTATATTTACATACTATATTATATTATGTAAATTACTATATGATATGTATATATAATAAGCTATTATATAAATACTATCTATGCATTTTTTCCTTTTATTTTTTCTGCATTTAATTTCCTGCACCTATTATATATATATATATATATATATATATATATATCTATATATATATATATATTATCTATATGTATATATATATAATACCAGCTGGATAATACAGCTTATTATAAATATGTAAATTTATATTTCTGCAATGTCATTATCTATATATTATATATATAATATATTGTACTGGATAATACAGTACCTATATATATGTATTTAATTCCAGCATTGTCTTTTATTTCTTATATATTTATATATAAATATATCTATATACATATTTAAATTCTGCACTGTCCTTTCAATTTACCTATATATCTATCAGTGGATATACCCTGAATATATATGTATTTAATTTCTGCTTTGTCATTCAATTTATTTATATTATATATATCAGAGG
Source organism: Iris macrosiphon (assembly GCA_036927795.1). NCBI lineage: Eukaryota > Viridiplantae > Streptophyta > Magnoliopsida > Asparagales > Iridaceae > Iris > Iris macrosiphon. Next base: position 35,356,547 of record JAYESA010000012.1, read on the forward strand.
ATACACCCTGATAAATACTATATTATTTATCGCAGTGGATATACCCTGCTACTATATATATTATTGCCTGCATTTATCTGTTATATATATATATACTATTATATATATATTATATCTATGCCTACTATATATATATATCTATACTATATATATGTATATATATATATGTTTTATATTACAGCCTGGATATTCATGAAACCTATCTGTTTTAACAGAAACCAACTTCAGCACAGCTAGTGACCCCCTGTCACCAGCACCTTCACAACTGACTGTAAAATCAGGGTTTCAACACTATCAGGGAGTAGGCAAGTATACCTTGCCAAGTATTGTTTAAATTAAATTATTGATATCTACTTTGTTCTGAAATTCATATACCATGATCACCTGAGACTGCCTTGGGTACAGTCAACTGTTATGTTGACATGATATTACAGACTCTCTAACAGCTGAGAGAATATCCTAATATATTCTCCTAGACCCTATCACGAGAACACGCAACATGGTTGCATTTACATATATGGATGTGAGCTGCGTATTTGGTTAGCTACCAGTACGTGTGACCCGCATCACGGATTAGAATAACTCAGGAAATGTACGACTTGACATTTAGTTTCATTGGGATGGGAAAGATAACTAGTTGACGTATGGGACACCCCCTCCACAAATGTTCTATACCTTCGCACTATGCTCCTTGGAGATGGTCGATTGCAGAGTTCCCTGAGTCGGGGGCATACGACACCTATACTAGCCAGTCGCCACGATTGGTGAATTACGTCAGCGTATGTCTAGCCACACATTCCCATGCGTACTACTGGATCTTTACTTGCATTTTTACTCAGTATGGTTAGCACCCTGTATTTATTTTATTTTCTTTATTCAGTATTTACATTACATGGCATGTCATTTTTCTGTATCTTGTTACGTCCCACTGAGGACCTGGTTCCTTGCCAGATCTAGATGAGGCTTTCTACCCCACAGTGTACGGGCCTGATCAGGAGGCAAGATGTGCTACCGAGGAGGAGCTCGAGGAGACACCCTCAGAGTAGACTTGACCCTAGATGCTGCTACCTGGAGATGGAGATGTTTTGATCAGATAGACACTGCTTAGTCTATCTGATTTTTCTGCGCTATTATCAGTTTTTGTAGTAGGCTTGTATTCTCACTAGTTGTGTACTGTATCAGACTCAGTTATATATATATTTTAGCACTTGCTTTTCTGACATTTTGTTGTGGATGAGATAGTTTTACCTGTTCTATACTTGTAGTATTTTAGGACAGCGTAGCACGTCCCTTTGGGTCCATCAAAGTGGATTAAGCCCTTAGTGACGTGTCAGCTGGCCAGTGACACGTGGCCTAGTTCCTGACATTTTGGGACTGGGGCGTGACATATGGGATGCTAGCTTGTATCTTAAGGCTAGTGCTTGAAAAGAATCTTGATTTTAATGAGGTGACAAAGATGGTCTCCCCTGCTATTAAAACCATCAGGACTTGTAAGGGCGAAGAGCATGCCACAGAGCTGGAGCAGGTTTTGGCTGGACTCGAATAGCCTATTAACAGATATCTGTAGCTTAATAAAGGTAATCTTACTTCTCTTATTCAAACAGAGTATGAGGCAATCACTACTCAGTTTGAAGCAGAGAAAACAAACTTCGAAGAGCAGAAGAGGATGTATGAAGATGATAGTACTTTGTTGATGGTTGAACTAAATGGCATCAATTCCCTGTTCCTTCAACATGAATCTGCTCGAGATATCTATTCTTCCTAGAGATAGTCCAACTGGAAAATGTAATCACAGAATCTCAGAAGCTGGCAGTAATAAAGGGTAAACATGATGAGGAGTATCGCGACTCAATGGGTAAAAAACTTGTGTCTCTCATAAAGACCAAGGCTGAACTCGATGAGTCCTGAAGATATATACCCCTATAACCATGTATGGGAAGCAGAGGCTCGGATGGATGATGCCAGAGATGTGTCCGAGCATAAGAAGGGACAACAACTAGCTCAACTGCAAAGGATTATCAGTGATCTTTTGGCAAAGCCAAGATAACATAGAGGACTTTTTGCCTCACCATATGTTTCTTTGTGCCTGTTTACCATTAGTCAAAAAGAGTTTGACACTAAATTCTCTTTTGTATAACAAACTAAAAAAGAGTACAAAGAATTCCTAAACAAAAAATCTAAGTACAATTGATTATGGAGAAGTGTGACGATGGACATCGAGTACTGCAACTGACTCCTTTACTCCTTTGACAATCGACTGACGAAGGGGGTTACAAGGTCTCTGGTTCACTGGCATAAAAGACATCAACTGGGCTCTTGAGTCTCTATATATGTCTCACTGTACGTCCCTTGGGAAGCATATAGCCCTACTATTTATAGGCATATGCACTGAGATGCTCAAGCATGCGCATGTGCTGGAAATTATGATTTTTAGCTTATACGCGCATGATTTTAGGCTACCGCATGGTATTCTTAATAGAATACGGTTGTAATCATGTATGCATGTTGTGGTTCAACTGCCAAGTGGTATTAGTTATGATAGGTTGTTGTTGAGATCTTGGCTGGTACCTGTGTAATTAGGACAGTTTATATCCGTTACGTGCATGAATTAGTCAATTTGACATGTGGCCTGCACTGGCTGTTAAGGATATCTCATTGGTTACAATAGAATGATCATGTCACATGGAGACTCTTGGGATTACTGTCACATGAGGGCTCTGCCACATAAAGCATACGCCGTATGAGGGCTCTGCCGTATGGAGGTTTTTCTTGTGTACACGTGGCACTGCACAACTGTACACTAAAAAAGGTAATTATAATGGTGACATAAGCACTGACATCTGCACCAAATACGAGGCACTCAGAGTAATAAATAATGTTAATGCCATTAATGCTTTGAGTTGACAGAAGTGACACCATATGGCAAGCTTGTATGTGCCTAGGCTTCCTATCGCATGCTTTTAGGCCTGCTGCCTATGTCGCATAGTTGCAGACTTGATTTGGTGCCATATTAGCTTCATGCCACATAGATGCCTTAAACTTATTGTTTGCATGCAGCTTGTAGTACGATTGCATGAATTTGGATTTTTTATGCTTCTACAGATAATATCATGTATTCTTCTATGTTTTCATTTGAAAGGAGACCAAGATATTAAAATTATATTATCATGTGTCTATTATGTTTCAATTAGAAAAAGAATGAATATTGAGAATTTAAACCCTATGTTTCTATCCTGATTCAATAAAAGAATGGATAAATTTTTGGAATTATGATATCCAGAGTTCATGATCATTGGAAAGGACCAAAATATTGAATTATATTCTCTCTCTTTTTGGTATTTAGATACACGAATCAAGATTTAAGATTCATACTAGTGTCTAGAAGAAACTTAATACAACATAATAGAATATGATTGTTTATAGCTATATGTTAGTGCATTATGCAGGAGAGAACAATTGGATCACACCCAAAATTTCTTTAATATAATAACAATAAAAACTGATTAATGTTTAGCTCTTTCGCAAGGCCTTGCGAATTGAGTGTGTGAGGATTAGCTCAGTTGTGCATAATTTTTGGACTTACCTATTTTGATTAAAAGATTTATTAGGTGAATTAATGATCTACTTTATTTTACTCACTGGATGTGAGAGGGCCGGACTCTAATTACCGTGCCACCATGCCACAACTTGATCCCTGGACACGTGATTATTGTCGAAAAAATATGATGAATGTAATCCAGATGTTTTCTCTTATAGGAAACTTGTTTGTGATTGTGGTAGTATATAGGAAATCTGAATGCATTGATTGTGATTATGATTGTGAGAGCGAATTGTTAGGAGTTAGTTATAAGACAAATATCGTGGAATTCACTAGAATAGAATTCTACCCAGGGCCGTATTATAAGTTAACACTATACAAACCCTAGGAATTAACTGGTAAATCCTTCACTAATTTTTTTAGAAATCCAATTATTTTTAGATTCTTATTTTATTTTATTTTATTTTCTCGTCCTTGATTGAGGGCTTGCATGTCATTTGACGACCTAGTATTGTTTACTAGTTTTGTAGCAATATTTTAAAGAAAGCTACTATCAAATATTAAAGACCATATGGAGAACAATATTGGCTCATTCGGTCTCAGTCAACTTGGTTTTGATAATCAACTAAACCATGTTTCGATATATCGCAATATGATACAAACTGAAGATTCAACAATGCTGCGATGACTGCTGGTTGTACTGCATTTTTTGTATTTCTTTTATGTATTCTTTCACTTTATTTGAGTCTAGGACTTATGTACTTTGAGTAACACTAGCATAACTCAAGTCCCCTCAAATAGCCTGAAACTCATCCATAATATACAAACTCAAACTAGCCATACTTAAATCTAAAACCCTACTGGAATAAACCAACCGAATTCAGACCGAATTTTGGCCGAATTCAGACTGAACTCGGTTAGTCTATTTTGGAAAATTGGCTAGTTATGAAATACCTAATTTTGTGTCCTCCAATGTTCAAAATATTTAAATTTTTATACCAAATTCTGGCCGAACTCGGTTTGTGAATAACCTATAAATAGGCATGGATTTTTATATCCAAATAATCTCATCTTCTCTTCATCTTTTTATCATCTAGTGAGCCTGATCCTTAACCTTCCCATCTCCAAGATTAAATTCCTAGCCTTCTAAGTGCCAAGTGATTTATGGAAACTGTTAGATCTATCCACACCAACAATAGTGAAGGCCAGTCACTATTTGATGATACCAACTACACATACTAGAAAACACGTATGAGCTTTTATCCGAAGTTACTTGATTTTGATCTTTGGTCTGATGTAGATGGATATAAGAAGTCACCTAGAATAATTGTAGATGGTAACCTTGTAGAAAATTCCCATAATAAGTACACAAACACTGAGAAGAAACATGCTAGTCTTGATGCTAAAGCTATTAACGCTCTATTTTGTGCTGTAGACAGTACTGAATTTAACAGGGTCTCTACTTGTGGTACTTCACATAAAGTATGAAAACTTCTTGAGGTCACTCATGAAGGAACCTCACAAGTAAATAAACAAAAAAATAAGTTGATTAATACAAGAATATGAAGCAGAATGATACGATAACTCAATGTTCACAAAATTTTTCGACATCGTCAACCCTCTATCTTCTCTTGGCAAGGAGTACAACAATCACGAGAAGATTCATAAATTACTCAGAGGTATCATGAAGAATTAGAATCCTAAGACCACTACAATCATAGAAGGAAATAATCTCACCATAATGACCCTCGAGATGCTCATGGGCAAGCCGATGACTCACGAGCTATATCTTAAGAAATTCAAAGATCCCATGCCAAAAGAAAAGACGATTGCATTTAAGGCACATTACAAGAAGGTCTCCAACTGTGACTCCGACGACGATGAATCTCAAGATGAAGAAGTTGCCCTAATCACCAGGAAATTCAGAAAATTTCTAAAGTTCAAGAGATTAAAGAAGGAGTACAATGACAACAATGATAAAGAACATGTATGCTACAGCTATAAGAAGATAAGTCACATAAAAAAGGATTTCCTAACATTATAGAAAGGGAATCGCCAAGATCTCTCATTTAGTAGGATATCATCAAGGTAATACGCAAATATAAGTATCTGGCATGAGAGCGAAGCTAGTGAATCTGCGAAAGAAGAAAATCCTCGAGACACGACAAACCTTTGCTTCATGGCTCTGACTAATCAGGTAACGGATAAAAATTCCTACGATGATTTTCCATTTAATGAACTAGGTAATACTTTCAGTGACTTACTAGAGGATTTTAGAAATATTAGAGATAAGTACAAGCATGCTAGAAAAGATATTCAATCCCATCAGACTGAAATAGAAAGACTTACCTCTCTATTAAATAAAGTAAATAATTCTCTATTAAATGAAGTAAATGATACTTTTACTTGTAATGATTCAGATGAGATATCCAGACTTAAGCTTAGTCATCATAAGGCATTTGACAGTATTGACAAGCGCTCTCAAAAGAATGCTAAACTTAAAGAGAAAGTCAAATCAAAGAAGAAGAAATATTCTATTACTTCTCGTAGAATTAATGCTTTAACTGCTAAATATAATAAAGTTTATGCTACCTCTAAAAGATTAGAGATTAGATTGGATAAATAGGTTGAACAGCCCACTACCCAACCTAACACGAGACACGTAGTTAAACAAGTAAACACACACAGTAAGATATCCACAAGCAAACCAAATGCTTTACACAATCATGCATACATAACACAATATGCCACATCATATTATCATAGAATACTGCACACAATCATGCATTCTACTATAGATATCCATGAAAAACACAAAATACTGCTTCCCATAATCATATCTATCATACTGCACTTAGTATCAACTACACTGCTACATGTCAATACTGTGGTAAGAAAGAACATATATCTAGATTCTGTAGAACTAAAAAATTAGTAGATATGAATATCTATGCATGGGTACCAAAGACTAACACAGCTGGACCCTCAAGGAATTGATTACCAAGAGCTACATCTATAACTCATTTTGTAGGTTGAACCACTTTCTCATGCTAGAAGCAAGTGTATACTCGATAGTGGTTGCTTATGACATATAACTGATGATGCCAACTTATTTGTAACACTATCGATAAAGAAAGAAGGATACGTCTCCTTCGGTCATAACCTCAAAGAATATATATCATTGGTAATGATAATGTATGTATTCCTCCCTATCCTGTTATAAAAGGTATTTTTTCAGTAACGAAATTAAAATATAACCTACTCAGCATCAGTCATCTAGTTGACCATGGTTATGGTAATAATTTCGTGAAAGACAAATGCTCTATTTATGAAAGATCTACTGGTAATATCATTTTTGAAGGTATCAAGGAAGACAATATATATTTTCTATCTTTCAAAAGATACTAACAATGTCGGTAGATATTTATATGCCAATAAAGATGACAACTGGCTATGGCATATGCGTCTAGGATATGAAAATATGGATACTATTGCAAGACTATCCACAAAGAAGTTGGTAAGAGGCTTACCGGATATTACGTTCAAGAAATATATGGTATGTGCTGACTGTAAAAAGAATAAAGGTACTAAATCTTTCTTTAAGTCAACCAACGCTGTAAGTACCTCTAGACTACTACAACTATTGTATATAAATTTATTTGGACCTAGTAGAGTCGATAGTCTTGGCGGTAAACTTTATGCATATGTAATTATTGATGACTTTTCTAGATATACATGGATTCATTTTCTTGTTAACAAAAATGAAGCATTTATTACATTTGTTACTTTTTTAAAAATATTCAAAATGAAAAGGTTTCATAATTACTCGTATCCGAAGTGATCATGGAGACAAATTAAAAAATAGTGATTTCAAAAGATTTTGTAATAAAAATAATTTTTCTCATGAATTCTCTTGTACTAGAACTCCTTAACAAAATGGTATTGTGGAGCAGAAGAATAGTACTCTTGGCGATATTGCTAGATTCATGTTAAATCAGTATAAAATTTCAAAATACTTTTGGACTGAAGCTGTAAATACAACATGCCATATCTTGAATTGGGTGCTTATTCGACCTATATAAAAAAAACTCCCTATAAACTTTGGTTTGATAGAATTTTCAATATTAGCTATTTTAAAGTTTTTGGCTGCAAATGCTTTATTCTCAATACTAAAGATAACCTAAAAAAGTTTGACTCTAAGGCCGATAAAGGTATTTTTCTAGGTTATGCCGCAAAAAAAAAGGATATCGGGTATTGAACAAGCAATCACTGACTGTTGAAGAATCAATCAATGTCACATTTGATGAACTCAACAATCAAGTACCAAATGATGGTGACAACGAAGATGTCAGACCAAAAACCAACAAGGCTCCGAAAGATATGACTGGCACAAGTTATCTGGAAAGTCTGCCCAAGAGATTGAAATTCTCCATAGATCATCTAGAGGACTTGGTAATAGGTGATGTATCAAAAGGTGTAAGTACACGCTCTTTAAATAGAGATATTATTACAAATGTTACTTTTATTTCTCAGATAGAACCTAAGAACATAGGAAAAGCTTTTACTGATAAATTTTTTATTTCTACTATGCAAGAGGAACTCAACCAGTTTGAACGTAATCAAGTTTGGAACTCGTTCCCAGACATAATGATTATCCGATTATTGTTACTAAATAGGTTTTTTGAAATAAATTAAATGAGAATGGTTCAGTCACACGTAATAAAGGACGTCTAGTAGCTCAAGGTTACAACCAAGAGGAAGACATTGACTACGGTAAGACTTATGCTACGGTTGCTAGACTAGAATTAATTCAAATATTTTATGCTTTTGTAAGTTTTCATAATTTTAAACTTTTTCAAATGTATGTCAAAAGTGCTTTCTTAAATGGCTTTTAAAAGAAGAAGTTTTTGTTATGCAACCCCCTAGTTTTGAAGATTTGAAGTATCCTGATCACGTATTCAAGTTACGAAAGGCTCTATATAAACAAGCCCCGCGAGCTTGGTATGAGCACCTCAGCTCATTTCTACTTGAAAATGGTTTTTCAAAAGAAAAAGTTGATACTACCATGTTTATCAAATCTACTGATGATTCTATGCTATTAGTGCAAATATATGCAAATGATATCATATTTGGATCTACTAATGAGATGCTATGTAACGAGTTTGCTAAGTATATGCAGAGTAAATTTGAGATGAGCATGATGGAGAACTCATATTCTTTCTAGGATTGCAAATCAAGCAAGATTCATAAGGAATGTTTATTAATCAAGCTAAGTACACGAAGAATTTGCTCAAAAAGTTTGACATGGACAATGTAAAACCTATTGGAACTCCAATGGCAACATCAACTAAGCTTGACCTTGATGAAAGTGGTAAACCTACAGACATACATAAGTATCGAGGTATGATTAGTAGGAACCGATAGGCCAAGCCAATCCCACAAGGGGGAGTGTTAATGAGGCGAGGCTTGCGTGCTAAGCGTTGATGTCACCCCTTTGCCTTTTTTTCAAGTCAATAACAAGACTTCCCGTGAGATTTATTATACCTAACTGTTAGTTGCCCAGATATCATATTTTTTGTATGTCAATGTGCTAGATATCAGACTAATCCAAAGGAATCACATCTGTACACAGTTAAACGTATCTTTCGATACCTTAATGGAACTTTAATGCCAGGTTTATGGTATCCCAGAACCACGTCCTTTGACCTTATTGGTTACTCATATGCTAATTTTGCTGGATGCAAAGTCGATCGAAAAAGTGAAGGACCGTAAAACAACTCTAGAGAGGGTAAATAGAGTACAGTGGAATAATCTATCCAATTAAAAATTAAGCAAAGTGAAGGCAGTAAATAATTAGCAGTATATATGCAATATAATAAGGTAAGAGAAAGTGAGAGCAAACACAAACATTGCGATGTATATTGGTTTTCCTCTGAGAGGACTAGTTCACTCCCGAGAACTCAAGCTCAAAGTTTTATCCACTATAATCACCAATAGTGAATTACAAGCTTTGATTCAAAGGCTTGTCACTTTTTTATACCACGAGATTTGATCGAAGTCTCCCAACTTCACAGCAAAAGAGAGAGAAAAACTAATGGAGCCAAGCTCTTTACAACTCTGTAGACTTCTAGACCAAGACTGCACTTGGCACTAGGAAGGCTAGGGAGTTGCTCTTAGAGATGGAAAAGTTAAGGCTCAGATGTTTACTCACAATAGGATTAAGAGAAGGTAAGTGAGTAGGAATATGAAAATCCAATCATATTTATAGTGTATTGGCAAACAGAATTCGACCAGAATTCGGATGGGGTTTAATTCAAAATTTTTAAACGTTTGGCCAGGAAATCAGGGATATCACAATTGTACTAATTTTGTACCAAAATGGTAACCGAGTTCGGTTCGAGTTCGACATGAATTTGACCCAATTTTGGTTGCTAAGTATGGTAAGATTTGTAAATAAATGTGGACTAATTTTGTGGTTGGGTTCGAGGTTTATTTGAGTGGACTTTGGGTTATGCCAGTGCGACTCAATTTACACAAGTTCTATACTCAAATAAAGTAAAAAAATTATATTTGAAAGACGCAGTACCGACAACATGTAACAGCAGTATTAAGTCTTCAGATTATGACATATGTAAACCCCCTCAACCAATAATAGGTATCTTTTGTGTATTTTGTATTTCTTATATTTGTTTTAGATTATTTTTCAAAACAATTAAAATTCAATAATTTTATTAGGATACTTCACCATGATTTGGACATTAATGATATATGATGACCCCAAAATTTGTATCTTCCTTCATAGGAAGTAGCCTACACACGAGACACTACCTGTAGGATCTTTTTCGTGGCACATAAATTTGATTCCTTGGTATTAGTATGACATTAGTGTAACAACCATAGATTAAGTATTAAATATTTAGATATTATATATATATATATATATATATATATATATATATATATATATATATATATATATATATATATATATATATATATATATATATAATTTATTTATGGTTATTTTTTAATCCCAACTTCCTACCATTAGCATCCCATAATTCTCCATGCCAAATTAGGCAAATTCTTTTTTTGTAAGATTTCATATTATTTACTATTACCTATTTTGTTGGATATCCATTTAGTTATTTACTTAGTTAATTGGATAATACAGTTATTAGATTTATTATAACTAGATAAATATCTAATTATTATTTACAAATTTTATATAAAATATTTTGGGTGTAGTATTTTATTAAAGCTTTACAAAGTAAAATTTTCTAGAATTTATTTTGTGTACAAATATTATTTTTGGATTTTTTTTATAATCTCATATATATATGTAAATATATATGTTGATAAATATATAGATAATAATAATAATAATAATAATAATAATAATAATAATAATAATAATAATAATAATAATAATAAAATAAAAAAATAAAAAGGAAAAGAAAAATAAAATAAAATAAAAAGAAAGAAAATAAAATAACAATAATAATAAAAAAATAAAAAACCTAAACAAAATCTACTCCTAAAACCTATCCAGTTGAACCCACACCCCTCCCGATCTCTCTCTCTCTCACTCTCTCTCTCTCTCTCTCTCTATATATATATATATATATATATATATATATATATATATAAAACCTAACCCCTAACCCTAATACCCTACCCTAGCCCTCGGCGATCGCCTATCAGAGTCGGCGACCGTCGCACAGCAGTAGCAAGCCGCCCGTGCGCACGTGTGTGCACAGCCGCGATAACATGCAGCAACGTCCACCTCTTTGCGGTAATGTATCTCCCTTATCTCTCATCTTTTTCTCGAGCGGTTTGTCCATATACGTTCACAACCTAACCCTCTAGGATTTTTCTTCAAGCGGAACGAGTTTTCATGCCCTAAATTGGTCGAAAAATCGACCGGAAGTTGGCCGAAAAACTGTCCAAAAATAGTCCAGAAGTTCGACCCAAACCCCCATGTTCACGCCCAATTTTCCACCAACTCATTTGATATTTTCAAAATCTAATTGAAAGGTTTTCTTCTCAATATAACCAAAAATTTTACTGTTCTTTTATTTTTTTATTAATTTTTTTTATTTGTTAAATTATTCGGCCTCCAAAACGACCAAAAACTTGATATTTTAAAACAAAATTTTTGTGATACGGAGTGCGCCCTGCCAAATGGGACTGCCTCGTCGTATACCAATTTTACCGAAAGATGCGTATGATATATCCTGGCGTGTGGGCTTTCGCGGAAGTTGATTCAGACGTGTGTTCGCGTCGGAATCAACTCGTATCCGTAGAAAGTCCCCGTATCGCGACTTTTGCAAACCACCACCCCACTTTGTGTACGCTCGTCGGAATATGACAGAACTTTCGCCATTGGATTCGAGGTATCACGCTGGTCATGTGACCCAAGTTTTACTCGATTTTGAGACAGTTGACCGAGCCGCCTATTAACGGGCCCCACAGTTTGACTTGAAGGGCGAATTTGTGATCGTTGTTTAGAATTTGTTTGACCTATAATTTTTTCCATTTAGAGACCTTTACCTCTGGCACATATTTTGGTATAAAGTGGCCCACATGTGGACCCCACTTTGATCCAAAATTACCGTTTTGCTCCTGTGTCCAAATTGGACGAAAGGGTAGTATTTTTTAGCTATCTCGCTAATTTTGGAGACGTTGGTGATATTTATTTCAGTATCCTGAGACGTTCATTCGGAGGCCATAGTTTCTGATCCTTTGTACTTGATACCCGGATGTTTACATTATGTAGCTTTTTTGCCAAGCAAGTATACCTTGCCATCAAACTATAATTTATATTCCATATGGTGCATACATTTTATTACTATTATTTAGTTCATATATTTTAACTTCTATATAAACTGTGCGTCCAAGAATAACTTGGGTGCAATGACAGTGGTGTCGTACTTTGTCTTTATTATATATTATGCATGTTTACCTAGTTTTACGAGACTACCACATTATCATGAGACATTCTTATATTTTATTGGCCGTGACACAGTTGTTACACGAGTGTGAGTCTCATGTAGGATACGAACTTGCGTATTCGGTTGGCCACCGGTACGTATGGGACGTGCAAAGATAGGGATAACTGCTGATAGAATTTTCATAATTAGAAGCCTTGACAGTTATTAGAGATGTCATTATGTCATTGATATGACATAAATAGAGCATGGGGGTGGGGAGAACAACAAGTAAGGCGTTTGGGCTCCTTTTCACTTTCTTTCTGTAACCCGCACGCTCCGCTGGAGATGCGTGTATGATGACCCCTATATTATCTATGTGCGTCCTCTGATGTACAAAAGACGTCATACTTTTTAGGCCCCTGATTCTCTGAGAGAATCATGCCAATCCCATTTTAGCTAGATAGCCCACGTGTTGAAAAGTTGTTCTCAAAGTGCATTCACATAGGCGGTTAGACGACCCTTGGATGTTTATTTCAGTACTTTATTGGCATGCTTCTATGTATCTTGTTACGTCCTTCTCAGGACCTGGTCCCTTTCCAGGTGTAGACGATCATGACTATTTGTAGGAGCACGGATCAGGACTTTCTACTTCGTTCTCTCTCGAAGAGGTCTTTCCTTCGGGCCTCTCTGATCATTAGATGATGTACTTATTATATTTACTTTTATATTCTATTTTTGTAGTGGATTTGTCTCCATCCAACTATTAGTTCTTCTCGACTAGTTCATAATTGGTTCATTGACATATTTGATCATTTATTTCTTTATGATTTTTGTGGATGAGATTTAGTTATGCTTGTGACTTGTGACAACTATATACTACTTATGAATTATTGTTCATAATACAACGTACATATGTGTTATGGTTTCTATATATTAGAGTCTCCATATACATACGGCTAACATGCTTACGTATTTCTAGTCCTACGTATTTTGGGACTGGGACGTGACATATTTTTTGTGGTGGCCCAGGTAGGTCGAGTTAGCTATTTCGGTTACATAACTTTACCGAACGGGCTTGCACGTAGGATTAGAGTTTAGGTCTCATCTATATTTGACTACGACTTACCTTCCTTCGAATCTGTTCTATTTAAATAATTGCATCTTGCTTGATTCATGTACTTCCCTAATAGTTTCTTGAGTATAGCCTTCTGCTAGAATATATGAATCCTTGTTGTTAGGATGATAATTAGGGTAACATTCCTACTAAAAAAATAAACTAGAATATTGACACATCACTAAGTTTAGAATACCTAATGAACCCTAGCATCCAATACCTATAAATTGATTGACCATTATCCCTTGATATTTAGGAATGACTTGAAAGTAGTATAGATACTACTAGGGTTAGAAATTTGACCATATTATTTAATCCTAGTATTGAGGAACCAATAGAAATCCAAGGTTGAATATTATGACTAAACCTAACTTTCATAGTGAGATAGTATTAGAAAACTATAAATTTAGATTCTTGTCTTGAAATTAGCAGAACAGTACCTTAGGGAACCAAGAGGAATGAATAGAATATTTTTCTTGATCATACCTCGAACACAGAGATTAGCATACTACCTTTTCCTTAGGAAATCATGATATTATCAAGAGTCTCTCTATTTAATTTCATAACTTGTTCCTTCGAAACCTTAGCTCTCGCTTTTTATGCGACGATTAAAATTTTTCTTCATCTTTCAATTCGTGCCACCTAACCCTTCTGATTGTAGGCTAAGTGATTTCTTTTATGTTAGAATATATAGTTTGCTAGGATTATAGTTATAAATCTTGAATTTTGAAATTATGTGCTTAGTAGTTAGAATTTGATAGTTTGAGTTGTTCATTTAGATTATGATTTTATGATTATACTTTAGTTTTAAATCATGTAATTTGTATCCATATCTCAATACAGGTTATATCTTCTTTCACTTGAGAGCCAATAACTTCTCTATTCTTACTATTAACACTTTTATTCTATAAGCACTATGATTAAGACTTAAGATGACCATTACCTATATAATGCAATAGGATACCTTAATAAGTACCAAGATTTTTTTCTCGTATACCCTAATAAGAGTTTCTACTTTATTTACAAGGACAAGATTATTTTGTAGAATTCCTTTAAGGCAGTTACAATATTAGTTAATTCTTGTAAGTTGGGTAGTATGCCTCATAACCTAGTATCACATAGTCCTTTTGACTGATTAATGAAGTATAATTAAATAACATTAACTATATGCTAGCATAAGATAATAGTATTTATCCAGATTCTAGAACTAAGAGGCACATACCCCTATTTGGTCGACTAGAGACTTAGACATTAGTATGGCAACTATAGAGGCACAACACCGGACGAATCTTATCTTCTTGGTGAGCTTAAATTATTTTGTACCTTCCCTTATCATAATCTCACGTACTTATATTTTTTGGACTACCTCGACTTATGCTGCTATTATAGCCTAGTTTTGAAAGTTTATTCTTTTATCGAACTTGTTCATGACATATGTATTATTGGGGGCCCACTCTAATACATTTATCTATTTAGAATCAGTGTATTATGGTCTGATCAACCTTAGTGCGCTTGGTTCGCTCTTCGCATAACTACTTTATGTGGATTGAGATATAGTTGACTCAGCTTGTTAGACGAATATACTTGCCCTCTAGACTTGTCAGAGCATATCATATCAGGTACATAACTGTTCTGATATGAATATACGAATAAAAATTTACCAAAATAGGATCTCATCCGTAATTTCCCTGACAACTCTCTTTTTGAATTCTTTAATCGCCTTAAACCCCGTACTTGTATTCTATCATCTACTCCTTGAATTCTTTATTATTATTTTTTGTCTTCCCCTATTTTGGAAAGACAAAATCTCGTGCTTGGTATAAGTTTGATACACGGAGAGTACTAGATATACTCCATAGGCCAATAGCATTACTTGGTGAGTATCTTTCGTAATTAAGGGCATATCACATGTGATATATTTGGTGTTAAATTTTTGGAGGATTGAATAACACGATTAAATAATTTGAGGAAATTTTTCTTAAATGTATAGCCTTATGTGATAGATGGGTAAATTCTAAGTTAGGTAGGAGTTACATTGTCAACTTGAGATAATTTTTTTTAGATTGTGATCAAGTATGATTACTTTGAGAGATTTAAGTCATTTTAATTTTGAGAATTTTTAGAAGAATGATTAAGATGATGAGGATTTAATGAATTTTAATATCTTGATATTGTGGACAAAATATTTATACTTTGAGCACATGATTTATATTTTGAATATTGGAGATTAAATTAATAATTTAAAATTTTGAGAATAAAAAAAATAAAAAAAATAATAGAACTCTAAACTTGAACATTGATGGATTGAGTTTAAATTTTATAATTTGACGATTTGAATTAAAAGTTGAATGTTGATTGTTGGATCATCTATTTGAAATATTGATGATGGAAATTAAATTTAAAATTTAAAGAGTACAAAATTCATAAGTTGAAAATAAGAATAAGATTTGATTAGAATTGTTTTATAGAGGAGATTATGATAGTTGAAGATCGTGATGTAAAACTTGATATGGATTATTTAAATCTTAAAGATATAATATAGATTTGACTTAAATTTGGATGTTGATGATTTAAAAATCGAGAATAGATTACAATAGATTGAATTTTGATTTAAGCAGTAGTTATTTTAATTTTGAAGTGATTGCGATGAATTTGAATATATTTTGTTATTTAAATTTTTGAAAGAGATTGCGATTGACTTGCCTTAAATATGAATATGAAGGATTTAGCAAATCATGCCTTATTTTTGATTTCGAGGACGAAATTCTTGTAAGTTGGGTAGATTGTAAACCCCCTCACCCAAAAATAGGTATCTTGTGTGTATTTTGTATTTCTTGTATTTATTTTAGATTTTTTTTAAAACAATTAAAACCCAATAATTTTATTAGGATACCTCACCATGGTTTGGACATTAATGATATAGGATGGCCCCAAAATTTGTATCTCCCTTCATAAAAAGTAGCCTACACAGAGACACTACCTATTGGATCTTTTCTTGGCACAAAAATTTGATCCCTTGATATTAGTATGACATTAGTGTAACAACCATAGATTAAGTGTTAAATATTTAGATATTTTATATATATAATTTATTTGTGGTTATTTTTTAATCCCAACTTCCTACCGTTAGCATCCATAATTCTCCATACCAAATTAGGCAAATTCCCTTTTTCTAAGATTTTATATTATTTACTATTACCTATTTTGTTGGATATCCATTTAGTTGTTTACTTAGTTAATTGGATAATATATTTATTAGATTTATTATAACTAGATAAATATCTAATTATTAATTACATATTTTACATAAAATATTTTGGGTGCAGTATTTTATTAAAGCTTTACAAAGTAAAATTTTTTAGAATTTATTTTGTGCGCAAATATTATTTTTGGATTGTTTATAACCTCATCTATATATGTAAATATATATGTTGATAAATATATAGATAATAATAATAAAATAATAATAATAATAATAACAATAATAATAATGTTGATAATAAAAGAAAAGAAATAAAAAGGAAAAGAAAAACAAAAAAAGAAATAAAAAGGAAAAGAAAAATAAAAATAAAAGAAAAAGAAAGAAAATAAAATAACAATAATAATAAAAAATAAAAACCTAAACAAAATCTACTCCTACAACCTACCCAGTTGAACCCGCACCCCTTCCGATTTCTTTCTCTCTCTCTCTCTCTCTCTATATATATATATATATATATATATATATATATATATATATCAAACCTAAATCCTAACCCTAATACCCTACCCCAGCCCTCGACGTCCTCCCCTCAGCGCCGGCGACCACCGCCGCACCGGCTGGCAACTGTCGCGCAGCAGCCGCGGGCCGCCCGCACGCATGCGTGTGCACTGCCGCGGTAATAGGTAGCAGATTCCCCCTATTTGCGGTAATGTATCTCCCTCATCTCTCATCCTTTTCTCGAGCGATTTATTCGTATACGTTCATAACCTAACCCTTTAGGATTTTCTTTCAAGCGGGACGAGTTTTCGTGCCCTGGATTGGTCAAAAAATCGACTGAAAGTTGGCCCAAAAATTATCCAAAAATAGTCCAAAAGTTTGACCCAAACCCCCATGTTAACGCCCAATTTGCCACCAACTTGTTTAATATTTTCAAAATCTAATTGAAAGGTTTTCTTTTCAATATAATCGAAAATTTTATTGTTCTTTTAGTTTTTATAAATTATTTTATTTGTTAAATTATTTGGCCTCCAAAACGACAAAAAACTTGATATTTTAAAACTAAAATTTTATGATACGGAGTACGTCGTGCCAAACGGGACTGTCTCGTTACGTACCAATTACACCAAAAGGCGCGTATGGTATATCCTGATGTGTGGGCTTTCGTGGAAGTTGATTCGGACGTGTGTGCGCGTCGGAATCAACCCATATCCGTAAAAAGTTCTCGTATCACGACTTTTGCAAACCACCACCCTATTTTTTGTACGCTCGTCGGAATACGACAAAACTTGCGCCGTTGGATTCTTGATATCACGCTGGTCCTGTGACCCAAGTTTCATGCGATTCTGAGACAGTTGATCGAGCCACCTATTCGCGGGTCCTACGGTTTGACTTGAAGGACAAATTTATGATCAGCACACTGGAATCTAAAATCGGATATACCGTTGAGTTCGTATCGTCGTTTAGAATTTTTTTGAACTATAATTTATTCTATTTAGAGACCTTTACCTCTGGCACACATTTTCGTGCAAAGTGGCCCACTTGTGGACCCCGCTTTGACACAAAATTACCGTTTTGCCACTGTATCCAAATTGGACGAAAGGGTAGTATTTTTTAGATATCTCGCTGATTCTGGAGACGTTGGTGATATTTATTTCAGCATTCGGAGACGTTCATTCGGAGACCATAGTTTCTGATCCTCTGTACTTGACACCTGGATGTTTACATTACGCAGCTTTCTTGTCAGGCAAGTATACCTTATCATTGTACTATAATTTATATTCCATATGGTGCATGTATTTTATTTTTGTTATTTAGTTCATATATTTTAACTACTATATAAATTATGCGTCCAAGAATAACTTGGGTGCAACGACAGTGGCATCGTACTTTATCTTTATTATATTTTATGCATATTAACCTAGTTTTACGAGACCACCCCATTATCATGAGACATTCTTATGTTTCATTGGCCGTGACATAGTTGTTACACGAGTGTGAGTCACATATAGGACATGAACTTGCGTATTCGGCTGGCCACTGGTACATATGGGACGTGCGATGGATAGGAATAACTGCTGATAGAATTTGCATAATTAGAAGCCTTGGCAGTTATAAGAGATATCATCGAGTCATGGATATGACATGAATAGAGCATGGGTAGGAAGAACAACAAGTAAGGCGGTTGGGCTCCTTTGTACTTTCCTTGTGTAACCCGCACGCTCCGTCGGAGATGCGTGGTATGATGACCCCTATATTATCTATAGGCGGCCACTAACGTTCAAAATACGTCATGCTTTTAGTCCCCTGATTCTCCGAGAGAATCTTGCCAATCCCATTTTAGCCAGATAGCCCACATATTGAAAAGTTGTTCTCAAAGTACATTCACATAGGCGGTTAGACGACCCTTGGATGTTTATTTTTAGTACTTTATTGGTATGCTTCTATGTATCTTGTTACATCCTTCTGAGGACCTGGTCCCTTTCCAGGTGTAGACGATCATAACTATTTGTAGGAGCACGGATCAGGACTTGCTACTTCGTTCTCTCTCGAGGAGGTCTTCCCTTCGGGCCTCTCTGATCATTAGATGATGTACTTATTATATTTACTTTTATATTTTAGTTTGGTAGTGGATTTGTCTCCATCCAACTATTAGTTCTTCTCGACTAGTTCATATTTGGTTCATTGACATATTTGATCATTTATTTCTTTATAATTTTTGTGGATGAGATTTAGTTATGTCCTGTGACTTGTGACAACTATATACCACTTGTGAATTATTGTTCATAATACAGCGTACGTATATGTTATAGTTTCCATATATTGGAGTCTTCATATACATACGGCTGACATGCTTATGTATTTCTAGTCCTACGTATTTTGGGACTGGGGAGTGACAACATATCAATACATGGTTTAGTTAACTATCAAAATCAAGTTGACTGAGACCAGATGGGCCAACAATCTCCCCTATTTTGATAATTAACAAACTATGAATGATACTAGAAGTCTTTGATATGCAAGGCTCCCCCGTAACTTGTGGAGCAGTTTGATATGCTGAAGTCAATATCTATCAAGTATCATCTTGTATGCTAGTATCATGTAACTCTTCTCCCCGGTTGTCATTTGATCGAAATGGTATGCTCCCCCAAAATCGGTGAGATATCATGTATGACAAAAAAATAAGAGAGTAAATCATATATAAGATAACAATAATAAGAACCAACAATTAATGACAAATAGCGAAAAATCTATTACTTTTATTAAACTTTAGTTCTTAAAAAGAAAAGCATACAATAAAGATGTGTAGTAGAAACATCATAGTAGAACAACCAAAACTAATCCTTAAACATTCAAAATCTATTGAGCATCTAGTTATCATTGTCTTCATCTTCATCATCAGGTTCAACTATTCTATTTAGATCAAAGAAGGCATCACCTGGATCCAAATATCTCTGAACAAAGGGGTGATTAATATAAAATCCTGGTTGGTTTGGATTTCAGAGAATCAGAAAAGGTCCAGCTGAGTGCTTCTATAGGGTGTACTGGATGTCTATCAAAGTATTTCAAGTTAGAGTTTTTAAAGAATATGTAGGTAGTCATTGTGTTAGGAAAGAAAATCAATAGGATGGCCAAGACAGATGTATCTCTTTGAGAAGTCATTAAACCAATCATTTGAACTTTTGAGGCTTCGAAAAGTAAAACCATCGAATTCTCCTATGTTTGGCATAATGGGACAGAAAAGAGAGTCGAAAAAGGAATCTATTTTCCTTTTAGGGGCCATTGGGGAAAGATGTAGGAAGAAAAACTAGGTTTATTTGTGGAGGTGGAATATTTTTTGTTGGTCTGTATGAAGAGCAACAAAAACGATGTATAAATAAATTAGTAGAAACCCAAATTATGAAAAAGATTAATGATATAGCATATTCTGGAATTAACCTAACCGACTTCGGTCCGAGCTCAGACCGAGTTCGGTCCGAATTCTGTATACATTTATGTCTTGATTCTTAATGTAACTTTAATCGATATTATGCCTTTCTTGACTTGATATAAATACAGAATAATAAGTGCTAAATTAAATCGTATGTTTTCAAGAGTTTAGATCATCTCGGAGTAGTTGTAGGGACTGGATCCCAGCTAGCAGTGGTCCAAAGACACTTAAATACCATGTCGCTTAAGGTTATTTATACCTTGTTACAGAAATGGTCCTTTCGGCTTGTATCCAATTTTTTAAAACTTTTGAAAATTTTGATGTAATTTTAAAGCATCTTATGATTCTTATATTTTATCAGAATCTAAAAGACCTAATTCTCGACGGATAAAGTTGAATCAATCTTCAGCTAAAGGTTTAGTAAAGATGTTTGCTAATTGATATTCTGTGTCAATATATTCTAAGCAAATATCTCTGTGTAATTGATGATCCCTTAGAAAATGATGTCTGATTTCTATGTGCTTAGTGCGTGAATGGCATACTAGATTCTTAGTGAGATTAATGGTGCTAGTGTTATCACAGAGAATATGAATGTTCTTGTGGGGCAGATTAAAGTCTTCTAGGGTTTGCTTCATCCACAATATTTGAGCACAGTAACGTCCTACGACGATATACTCAACCTCAATTGTTGATAATGCAACAGAATTTTATTTTTTGCTAAACTAGGAGACTAGAGACTTTTCTATGAAATAACAAGTTTTGCTGATACTTTTTCGATCGACTTTGCATCCAGCAAAATCCGCATCCGAGTAACCAGTAAGGTCAAAGGACGTAGTTTTAGGATACAATAAGCCTGCCGACAAAGTCCCTTTAAGATATCCGAAGATACGCTTAACTGCACACAAATGTGATTCCTTAGGATTAGCCTGATATCTAGCTCAAAGGCATACAACAAACATAATGTCTGGGTGACTAGCAGTTATATATAATAAACTACCAATCAAACCTCGATACTTATGTATGTCTGTTGGTTTAACGCTTTCATCAAGGTCAAGCTTAGTGGATGTTGCCATTGGAGTTCCGATAGGCTTTGCATTGTCCATATCAAACTTTTTGAGCAAATCCTTCGTGTACTTAGTGTCATGCCCCAGTCCCAAAATACGTAGGACCAGGACATGTAAACATGCCAGCCGTATGAATATGGCACTCCGATATATGGAAACCATAACACACGTACACTGTATATGAATAACAGAATTCACAAGTGGTATATATCCATCACAAATCACATGGTATAATCTAGATCTCATCCAAAGAATCAATATAATTGAATAACCGATATCTATAACTAGAACTCAAAATAAAGCATCTAATGATGATAGTCGGATGGACACAAATCCACTACCGAACTAAAATAAAGAATAATAAAGATACATACACATAAGAATATCAACTACCAATCATGGGCTCGACGAGAAGACCTCATCGCAATGCGTAGCAAGTCCGGATCTGTGCTCCTGGGAATACTCATGAACAATACACCTAGAAAGGGACCAGGTCCTCAGAGGGACATAACAAGATACATAAAAGCATGCCATAAAGTAAATACTGAATAAATAACTCCGGGGTGACCTAACCATCTAAGTGAAATGCAATTTGAGGACAACTTGAGTGCATGGGAATGTGTAGGCTAGACATATGCTGACGTAATTCACCCATCGTGACTACCGGCTAGTATATGCCACATATGCTCCCTATAACACGGGCGCATGAATATAATAACGTCCATAGTTCTCTAGAGTGTGGTATCTGCAAGGTCCATCATTCTAGGGAACGTGGTATCTGCATAAATAATAACGTCCGTATCACTCCGTCGAGTGCGGTATCTGTATAAAGGAGGTGGTATCCCATACAACTACTAGTCGTCCTCCCCGCCCAATGATCTAAGCATGTTGTATCCACAACACACGTCAGCTTCTAGGCCTCGGCGTCGTAACTCTGGCTCATAGAATATCGTTAGAGAAAGGGTCCATCCTTACAACCAAACAAGGACAGGGATAGGACCATCGTGCCACGCTAGTCTATGCTCCACCTACTAATAACTGCTAAGTCTTCTAACATGTATCACAACTAGCAGTTATACCCTATCTATCGCACGCCTACACATACAGGTGGCCAACCACATACGCAGGACCGTGCCCTACATGAGACTCACAATACGTCTAAGAAATATGTCAAGGCCTGGGAGTCATACCAATAACTCCACAACTTTAGGTGGGTCTACTAGACACTAGGTCAGACACACGTTAACGCATTCGTTGACTGCACCCGAGTCTCTCTCGGACTCGCACAATTAAATAATAAATATGTAGCTAATAATACAAAATTTAAATAGTACAACAAGGCAAGGTATACTTGCCTGGCGATAAGGCTGCGTAGTATCAATGACCTGCTCCTGGAGTCGCGCAGATAAATCCAACAGATCTTCGGGGTCAGCGTGCACAGGTACGGGAATCGGGGTGTCTGCTACGAGTTGTCGGGCAAGGGTGATGGGTCTATGATGATGGTTGAAGTTGCCAAGAGTGATGGTTAAGGGTGACAGTGTTTAATGATGATGATGACGATAAGGATGAGGTGATGATGATGACAGTGATGAGATGATGACTAGGTTGATGGTGTGGATGATGATGTGTAAGATGGTGGTGATGAGGGCGATGATATGGAGGATGGTGATGACCAGAAGGACGATGTGGGTGATTAGGGTTAAGTTATTGGTGACGATTATGGTGATTGTAATGGTGGTGATGGTGATGATGTTGGAGATGATAATTATGATGGAGTGGTGAAGATGATACGACGATGATAATGACGTCGATGGCTACGATGATGGTTAGGGTGATGATGATAATAACGATGACGATGATAATGGTGAAGGTGTTGACTACGTCGACGATGTCGATAGTGAAGGTGAAGGTGTACATAAGATGGTGATGGTGTTTACTTGATGGTGGTGGGGTTGACACTTCGGCCAGTGGGGAAGGGTGGTCCGGTCAGGGGGGGTCCGGTCCGGCCAGGGGAGGAGGTCCGACAATGGGGAGAAGGAGGACAGGGAACAGGGATGACAGGGAAGAGGAGGAGGTGATAGTGACTGCTTGGTCGACTGGAGGTGGAGGAGCTCCGGGAGAGGTGGTGGTCAGGCGAGGCTGTTTGGTGGCTGTGTTCATCCGGTCAGGGAGTCGGCAGGCTGGGTGCTCCGGGTTTAGGAGAGGGAAGGAGGTCGAGGACAGCCGGGAAGGGGCGGCGGGTCAAGGTGTGCAGAGGCGGAGGAGTAGTCGTAGCTGCACAGTCGGGGTACTCGGGTATGATGGTGGTGGTGGTTCTACGGGGAGATGGCCGGGGTTGCTCTTTAGGTCGACGGAGGAAGTGGAGGAGGAGGACAGGGAGGAGGAGCAGAGTGATCGTGTTGTTGGTGGTGGCAATTTCTGGTGATGTATAGACGGAGGGAGGAGGAGCCGGTGGCAAGGGAGGGTCGTGGCAGTCAAGTGCAGCGGATCGGGCCGGAGATGGTCGAGTTGTGCAGTCGATTCGCCGGAGAAGGGGCCCGTGCTGGTGGCGTCTTTGCTGCATAGAGGTGGTGGGTGGCTGTCGACTCCGTCGGCGGGGATTCGCCTGCGCTGTACCGTCGGGGTCGGGGCCGACTCCAGTCAGGTCGAGTCGAGGGAGGAGAAGGGATGGGTCTCCGGCCATAGGGGAGGACCATGGTGATGGCGAGTCCGGCGGGGGACAAAAGGGAGAGGAGGAAGGAGAAGAGTGTAGAGAGGAGGTGGTTCGGGTCGGGTCCAACGGCTAGGTCAACTCCGACCGACGGTTGGCAGCGGAGGTCGAGCACAGGAGCTGGGGAGGGGTGAATGAACAGTAATTTGGGGGATGAACAGTGTCTGCTGGTTTATTTCTAGGGTTTGGGGTTTATTTTTGGTGGAGAAAAAAACTAGAAAAAGTATATTTATTCATGTAGAAATTTGGGCTTGGGTTTGACCTAGGATTTGGGCTGGGTCAATGCTCCTTGGGCTTGGGCTTCGACTCTCATGGGGATGTTGGGAGGGCTAGAATTTGCATTAATTAAATGCAAGGATAGATTTAAAATAACGGGGCGATGTTGCGCGTTGCACATCCCAAAAATTATGGAAAAATTTACGTGAAGAGAAAATTGGGTTTCTTCACGTATTGTCCAATGGTGGGGACACCATAATGCATTTTTGCATAAAAGCCCCCAACAATAGGAAAAATTGCACAAGGATAGAAATTTGGATTTAATTGATTAAATCGAATGCGCACGATGTTCTGAAATTAATTAGAAGTACAGGGGAATAAAAATAGGTAGGACAAAGGGTCTGGGACGTAGAGGATACAGAGTAGAAGATTTACAAATTTGTTTGTACAAAACGGTCAATATTGTGTTCCTAATTTCGATTGGGACGCACAAGGGTACAAAGTCGTATTATATATAGAATTAAGAAATAACATCCGCGACGTTTATTGTGCGACTAAAATGTAGTACCAGAGAGCATGATTATAAGTTACACAAAGGTCAGGAAGGTAGGCGGGCACGTCTAGGACAAGGTTGTGAAATTTGTAGATGGGCAACGGCTAGTGTACTACTCCAATTATCGAAGCAACGGTAAGGTGTGCTAAGCGTTATAAAGTATCGCATGATTAAATAATTGCCGTGTTCTAGTTCTAATTGGTTCAAACTAGCCCTAATTTCACTATCTAAGCCAAGTAGGCCTAATTTTGGGTGAGGGGGTTTACAATCTACCCAACTTAAAATAATTTTATCCTCGAAATTAAAATAAGGCATAGTTTGTTATCCCTTTACATACATAAGGCAAGTCACTAGCGATATCTTTGCGATAATTGAAATTTTAATCAATCCCTTGTAATCACTTTAAGATTAAGATGGTCACTGTCCAAATTAAATTTCAACCTATCGTACTTCCTTATCAACATCCAGTTTTAATTTTAATCTGTATATTATCTTCGCATATCAAATTTTATATCGCGATCTTCAACTAACAAAATCTCTTTTAGGAATGATTCTAATCAATATTTTTCCTCCTATTTTTCAACTTATGAACTTTTTTACTCTTCCAATTTAAATTCAATTTATATCCTCAATAGTTCAAATAGGTAATCCTGCAATCAAAAATTTCTTTTAATTTAATTCTCAAATTTAAAATTTAATCCGTCCCTGTCCATGTTTAGAGTTCTATTTATTTTCCTCGAGGTTTAATCATTGATTCAACCCTCAATATTAAAATTTTAAATCATATGCTCACGTATCGGTATTTGGTTTGCCATATCCCAATTTTTTTTAAAATTCATCAATCCTTTATCATATTAATCATTCTTCTAGATTCTCAATTTTAAAATGACTTAAACCTCTACATCCAATTTTTCTCGATCACAAACTAAGAGAAATTTCTCTTGAGTTGACAATGCAACTGCTACCCAACTTAGGATCTACCCCTCTATCACATAAGGCTCTTACATTTCAGAAATCTCATTCCTCAATTTTACTTAATCCTGTTACTCAATCCTCAAAAATTTTTAACACCAAATATATTACATGTGATATGCCCTTGGTTACAAAATAATCATCAAATAATGTATTTGGCCTATAGGGTACATCTTATATTATCCGTGTAATAACTTATGCTAAGCACGAGGTTTCGTCTTTCCGAAATAAGGGAAGACGGAAAACAATAATAAAGAGTTCAAGGGGGAGGTAATAGATTAGGAGTATGGGGATCAAGGCATTTAAAGAATTCAATGGAAATTGTCAAGGCAGTTGTGGATTGAAATCCTATTTTGGGTAATTCCTATTCACATGCTCGCATCGGTACAGTTATGTAACGGATACGATATGCTCAAACATATCTAGAGTTAAGTAAATTCGTCTACTAATTACTATATATTTTAATCCACGTAAAGTAGTTATACGAAGGGCGAACCAAGCATACTATAGTTGATCAGACCGTAGTACACTGATTCTGAAATGTATTAGTATACGCGTCCAATAATACATATGTCATGAACAAGCTTGATAAAAGGATGAGCTTGCAAAACTAGGCTGTAATAGCAGCATAAGTTGAGGTAGTACAAAAATATAAGTACGCTAGATTATGATGAAAGGAGGTACAAAAATAATTTAAGTTCATAAAACCAAACAAGATACAAAATTAAGATTCTACAATCTCTACAGTTGTCATACTCACTCCTTGTCTAAGTCGCTAGTCGACCAAATAGGGGTATGGACCTTTAATTTCTTCAGTCTGAATAAACACTATCTTCTTACGCAAGTCTAAAGTTGTGTCATCCTATTATACTTCATCAATGGGTCAATAGGGCTATGTGATACTATATTGTGAGGCATACTATCCAACTTAAAATAATTAACTAATACTGTGACAGTCTTAAGGGGATCCTACAAATTAATAAGGTTCTTGTAAATAAAGTACAAATTCTTATTGGGCTATACGAGGAACGGATCTTAATACTTATTTGGGTCTCCTATGGTATCATGTAGGTCACGGTCATCTTAAATCTTAATCATATAGATCATAGAATACATGTGTCAATAGTAAGAATGGAAGCGTTAATGACCTTTAAGAGAAAAAGGGAAATATAACTCGTATCGAGTTACGAATACAAATTACGCGATTTCAAACTAAGAATAATCAGATCACAATATAAAGGAACAACTCAAACTATCAAGCTCTAACTACCAAGCACATAATTCAAAGTTCAAATTACCAACTATAACCCTAGCAAACTATATATCCTAACATAGAATAAGATCACTTGGCCTTCAATCATAAGAGTTATGTGGCACGAGTTAAAAGATGGAGAAAAGAAGAATCATAATTTAATCGTCGCGTAATTAGCGAACGCTAAGATTTTGGAGGAACAAGATATAAAATTACAATAGAGGGACTCAAGATAATATCATGGTTTCCTAAGGGGAAGGTGGTGAGCAAATCTCCGTATTTGAGGTGTGACCAAGGGGAATGTCATACTCGTTGCTCTGGGCTTCCTGAGGTACTGTCTGCTAATATCAAGACAAGGATCTATATCCTAACATTATCTTACTATGCAAATTAGGTTCAGTCCCTACATTCGATCTTGGATTTTCTATTGGTTCCTCAATACTAGGGTCAAACATTAGGGTCAAATCTCTAACTAGCTCTCTAGTAGTGCCTATACTACTCTTTGGCCATTCATAATTGCATCAAGGAATGGTAAGCCATTCTTTAGATAAGGATACTAGGGTTTACTTAAATATTCTAAACTTAGTGACGTGTCAGGGTTCTAGTTACTCTTACTAGGAAGGTTACCCTACTTATTATCTAACAACATGGACTTCTATATTCTAGGAGAAGGCTACACTCAAGGAACTATCAGGGATGCACATGAATCAAGCAGGATGCATTCGTTCAAATAGAATGGATTGGAAAGAAGATGAGTCATAGTCAGATGTGGATGAGATCCTATACTCTAATCTAATTTGCAGGCTTGCTCGGTACAGTAACGTAACCGAGACAATATGCTTAGACCTTGCATGGGCCACCACAAAAATATGTCATGCCCCAGTCCCAAAATACGTAGGACCAGGACACGTAAGCATGCCAGCCGTATGAATATGGCACTCCGATATATGGAAATCATAACACACGTACGCTATATATGAATAACAGAATTCACAAGTGGTATATATCCATCACAAGTCACATGGTATAATCTAGATCTCATCCAAAGAATTAATATAATTGAATAACCGATATCTATAACTAGAACTCAAAATAAAGCATCTAATGATGATAGTCGGATGGACACAAATCCACTACCGAACTAAAATACAAAATAGTCAAGATACATACACATAAGAATATCAACTACCAATCATGGGCTCGACGAGAAGACCTTATTGTAATGCGTAGCAAGTCCGGATCTGTGCTTCTGCGAATACTCATGAACAATACACCTGAAAAGGGACCAGGTCCTCAGAGGGACATAACAAGATACATAAAAGCATGCCATAAAGTAAATACTGAATAAATAACTCCGGGGTGACCTAACCATCTAAGTGAAATGCAATTTGAGGACAACTTGAGTGCATGGGAATGTGTAGGCTAGACATATGCTGACGTAATTCACCCATCGTGACAACCGGCTAGTATATGCCACATATGCCCCCTATAACACAGGCGCATGAATATAATAACGTCCATCGTTCTCTAGAGTGTGGTATCTGCAACGTCCATCATTCCGAAGAATGACGTATCTGTAAAATCACCAAGTAACGTCCAACACTCTAGGAAACGTGGTATCTGCATAAATAATAGCGTCCGTATCACTCTGTCGAGTACGGTATCTGTATAAAGGAGGTGGTGTCCCATACAACTACTAGTCGTCCTTCCCGCCCAATGATCTAAGCATGTTGTATCCATAACACGCGTCAGCTTCTACGCCTCAGCGTCGTAACTCTGGCTCATAGACTATCGTTAGAGCAAGGGTCCATCCTTACAACCAAACAAGGACAGGGATGGGACCATCGTACCATGCTACTCTATGCTCCACCTACTAATAACTGCTAAGTCTTCTAACATGCATCACTACTAGCAGTTATACCCTATCCGTCGTACGCCTACACGTACAGGTGGCCAACCACATACGCAGGACCGTGCCCTACATGAGACTCACAATACATGTAAGAAATGTGTCAAGGCCTGGGAGTCATACCAATAACTCCACAATTTTAGGTGGGTCTACTAGACACTAGGTCAGACACAAGTCCTAACGTCAACGCATTCGTTGACTGCACCCGAGTCTCTCTCGGAC
Source organism: Iris macrosiphon (assembly GCA_036927795.1). NCBI lineage: Eukaryota > Viridiplantae > Streptophyta > Magnoliopsida > Asparagales > Iridaceae > Iris > Iris macrosiphon. The sequence goes on from JAYESA010000012.1 coordinate 35,386,160, forward strand.
GCGCACAATTAAATAATAAATATGCAGCTAATAATACAAAATTTAAACAGTACAACAAGGCAAGGTATACTTGCCCGGCGATAAGGCTGCGTAGTATCAATGACCTGCTCTTGGAGTCGCACAGATAAATCCAACAGATCTTCGGGGTCAGCGTGCACAAGTACGGGAATCGGGGTATCTGCTACGAGTTATCGGGCAAGGGTGACGGGTCTATGATATTGGTTGAAGTTGCCAAGGGTGATGGTTAAGGGTGACAATGTTTAATGATGATGATGACGACAAGGATGAGGTGACGATGATGACAGTGATAAGATGATGACTAGGTTGATGGTGTGGATGATGATGTATAAGATGGTGGTGACGAGGGCAATGATATGGAGGATGGTGATGACCAGGAGGACGATATGGGTGATTAGGGTTAAGGTATTGGTGACGATGATGGTGATTGTAATAGTGGTGATGGTGATGATGTTGGAGATGCTAATTGCGATGGAGTGGTGAAGATGATACGACGATGATAATAACGTCGATGGCTACGATGATGGTTAGGGTGATGATGATAACGACGATGACGATGATGATGGTGAAGGTGATGACTACGTCGACGATGTCGATAGTGAAGGTGAAGGTATACATAAGATGATGATGGTGTTTACTTGATGGTGGTGGGGTTGACACTCCGGCCAGTGGGGAAGGGTGGTCCGGTCAGGGGGGGTCCGGTCCGGCCAGGGGAGGAGGTCCAGTAATGGGGAGGAGGAGGACAGGGAACAGGGATGACAGGGAAGAGGAGGAGGTGATAGTGACTGCTTGGTCGACTGGAGGTGGAGGAGCTCCGGGAGAGATGGAGGTCAGGCGAGGCTGTTTGGTGGCTGTGTTCATCCGGTCTGGGAGTCGGCAGGCGGGGTGCTCCGGGTTTATGAGAGGGAAGGAGTTCGATGACAGCCGGGAAGGGGCGGCGGGTCGAGGTGTACAGAGGCGGAGGAGTAGTCGGAGCTGCACAGTCGGGGTATTCGGGGATGATGGTGGTGGTTCTGCGGGGAGATGGCCGGGGCTGCTCTTTTGGTCGACGGAGGAAGTGGAGGAGGAGGACAGGGAGGAGGAGCGGAGTGATCGTGTTGGTGGTGGTGGCAATTTTTGGTGATGTGTAGGCGGAGGGAGGAGGAGCCGGTGGCAAGGGAGGGTCGTGGCAGTCAAGTGCAGCGGATCGGGCCGGAGATGGTCGAGTTGTGCAGTCGGCTCGCCGGAGAAGGGGCCCGTGCTGGTGGCGGCTGTGCTGCACAGAGGTGGTGGGGTGGCTGTCGACTCCCTCGGCGGGGAGTCGTCTGCACTGTACCGTCGGGGTCGGGGCCGACTCTAGTCAGGTCGAGTCGAGGGAGGAGAAGGGATGGGTCTCCGGCCATGGGGGAGGACCATGGTAATGGCGAGTTCGACGAGGGGCAAAAGGGAGAGGAGAAAGGAGATGAGTGTAGGGAGGAGGTGGTTCGGGTCGGGTCCGGCGGCTGGGGCAACTCCGGCCGGTGGTTGGCAGCGGAGGTCGAGCACAGGAGCTGGGGAGGGGTGAATCAACAGTAATTTGGGGGATGAACAGTGTCGGCTGGTTTATTTCTAGGGTTTGGGGTTTATTTTTGGTGGAGAAAAAATTAGAAAAAGTATATTTATACATGTAGAAATTTGGGCTTGGGTTTGACCTAGGATTTTGGCTCGGTCAATGCTCCTTGGGCTTGGGCTTTGGCTCTCATGGGGATGTTAGGAGGGCTAGAATTTGCATTAATTAAATGCAAGGATAGATTTAAAATAACGGGGCGATGTTGCGCGTTGCACATCCCAAAAATTACAGAAAAATTCACGTGAAAGAAAAATTGGGTTTCTTTACGTATTATCCAATGGTGGGGACACCTTAATACATTTTTGCATAAAAGCCCCCAACAATAGGAAAAATTGCACAAGGATGGAAATTTGGATTTAATTGATTAAATTGAATGCGCACGATGTTCTAAAATTAATTAGAAGTACAGGGGAATAAAAATAGGCGGGACAAAGGGTCTGGGACATAGAGGATACAGAGTAGAAGATTTATAAATTTGTTTGTACAAAACGGTCAAGATTGTGTTTCTAATTTGATTTGGACGCACAAGGGTACAAAGTCGTATTATATATAGAATTAAGAAATAACGTCCGCGACGTTTATTGTGCGACTAAAATATAGCACCAGAGAGCATGCTTATAAGTTACACAAAGGTCACGAAGGTAGGTGGGCACGTCTAGGACAAGGTTATGAAATTTGTAGATGGGCAACGGCTAGTGTACTACTCCAATTATCGAAGCAACGGTAAGGTATGCTAAGCGTTATAAAGTATCGCATGATTAAATAATTGTCGTGTTCTAGTTCTAATTGGTTTAAACTAGCCCTAATTTCACTATATAAGCCAAGTAGGCCTAATTTTGGGTGAGGGGGTTTACACTTAGCCTGATTGATAAAGGTTCCTTGTGAATTTTTCTTGATTTGCAATCCTAGAAAGAATGTCAGTTCTTCCATCATGCTCATCTCAAGTTCACTCTGCATACACTTAACAAACTAGTTATATAACATCTCGTTAGTAGATCCAAATATGATATCATCTACATATATTTGCACTAACAACAAAGAATCAGCAGAAGATTTTATAAAAAGGGTAGTATCAATTTTTCCTTTAAAAAAACCGTTTTCAAGTAGAAAGAAACTAAGACGTTCATACCAAGCTCATGGGGCTTGTTTGAGTCCGTATAGAGCCTTTTATAGCTTAAATATGTGGTCAGGGTATTTAAAATTTTTAAAACCAGGAGGTGTTTGACAAAAACTTCTTCTTTGATAACACCATTTAGAAAACCACTTTTACCATCCATTTGAAAAAGTTTAAAGTTATAAAAACTAGGAAAAGCGTAACACATTCAGATAGATTCAAGTCTAGCAACAGGAGCATATGTCTTATCATAGTTAATCCCTTCCTCTTGGTTGTAACCTTGAGCTACGAGACATGCTTTGTTACATGTAACTGAATCATCCTCATTTAATTTATTTTGGAAAACCCATTTAGTACCAATGATCGGATAATCATTAGGTTTAGGAACGATTTCTCAAACTTGATTATGTTCAAATTGGTTGAGTTTCTCTTGTATAGCAGAAATCCAAAATTCATCAGCAAAAGCTTCAACAATATTTTTAGGTTCTATTTGAGAAATAAAAGCAACATTTGCAATGGTATCTCTATTTGAAGAACGTGTACTTACACCTTTCGATATATCACCTATTACCAAGTCCTCAGGATAATTTGTGGAGGACTTCAGTCTCCTTAGAAGACTTTTCGGATGACTTCCACTGGTTGTATCTTCAGATGTCTTACTGGTTGTGGGTTGACTACCTTCATCGTCGCTGTCGTTTAGTACTTGAGTGTTGAGTTCATCGAATGTAACATTGATTGATTCTTCAACAGTCAATGAGTTCTTGTTGAATACTCTGAATTCTTTATTTTTGGCAACATAACCTAGAAAAATACCTTCATCGGCCTTGAAGTCAAACTTTTCTAGGTTATCTTTAGTATTGAGAATAAAGCATTTGCAGCCAAACACCTTAAAGTAACTAATAGTGAAAATTCTACCAAACCAAAGTTCATCGGGAGTTTTCTTCGATATAGGTCGAATAAGCATCCTATTTAAAATATGGCATGCTGTACTTACAGTTTCAGTCTAAAAGTATTTCGGAAGGTTATACTGATTTAACATAACTCTAGCCATATTGCCAAGAGTTCTATTCTTCTGCTCCACAACACCATTTTGTTGAGGAGTTATAGGACAAGAGAATTTATGAGAAAAATCATTTTTAATACAAAATCTTTTGAAATTACTATTTTGAATTCGCCTCCATGATCACTTCGGATACGAGTAATCATGAAACCTTTTTTATTTTGAACCTTTTTACAAAAAGTGACAAATTCAGAGAATGCTTCATTTTTGTTTGCAAAAGAATAAACCCATATGTATCTAGAAAAATTATCAACAATAACATAAGCATAAAGCTTACCGCCAAGACTGGCTACTCTACTGGGTCCAAATAAGTCCATATGCAAGAGTTGTAGAGGTCTAGAGGTACTTACAACGTTGATTGACTTAAAAGAAGATTTAGTAGCTTTATTCTTTTCACAGTCAATACATACCTTATCTTTCTTAAAAGTAATCTCCGGTAAGCCTCTTGGCAGCTTCTTTGTGGATAGTCTTGTAATAGTGTCCATGTTTGCGTATCCTAGATGCATGTGCCATAGCCAGCTGTCATCTTTGTTAGCGTATAGACATCTTTCTGTATAGTTATTGTCCTTTGCAAGATAGAAAATATATATTATCTTCCCTGATCCCTTCAAAGATAATATTACCTGTGGATCTTTCATATATAGAGCATTTGTCTTTAACAAAGTTAATACCATAACCATAGTCAGCTAGATAACTGATGCTGAGTAGGTTATGTTTTAATTTTGTTACTAGACAAACTTCTTTAATGACAGGATAGGAAGAAATACCTATATTACCATTACCAATAATATATCCTCTGAGGTTATTGCTAAAGAAGACATAACCTTTTTTCTTCATCGATAGCATTGCAAATAGGTTATCATCACTAGTCATATGTCATGAGCAACCACTATCGAGAATCCACTTGCTTCTAGCATGAGAAGGTTGGTCCACCTACAAAATAAGTTGTAGATGAAACCCTTGGTACCAATTTCTTCGAGGGTCCAGCTGTGTTAGTCTTTGGTACCCTTGTATAAACATTTATTTCTACTAACTTTCTAGTTCTACAAAATCTAGATATGTGTCCTTTCTTACCACAATAGTGATATATAGCTGTATGGTTGGTGCTTGGTGCAACATGATATATATGATTGTGTGAAGCAGTTCTTTGTGGTTTTCGTGGATATCTATAATAGAATGCATGATTTTGTGCGGGATTCTTAGTTCTACATGTATGTGTAGTTTTATGATGTATTTTGCACGTATGATTGCATGAACCATTATGTATGTAGGTAGGAGCATAGATATGAGTTTTTATTTGTTTTGCTACGTGTCTCGTATTAGGTTGGGTAGGGGTTTGTTCAACCTGTTTACCCAATCTAATCTCTAATATTTTAGAGGTAGCATAAACTTCATTATACTTAGTAGTTAAAGCATCTATTCTAAGAGAAGCAATAGAATACTTGTTCTTTTCGGATTTGAGTTCTTCTTCAAGTTTGGTATTCTCTTGAGATGTAAACCCCCTCACCAAAAATAGATATTTTGTGTGTATTTTATATTATTATTATATTTATTATAGATATTGAATTTTTTAGAGTATTCTCTTAGTTAATTAGAAAATAAATTTCTTGATATATTTACTTATGTAAATATTTATTTAGAATTATTTTTAGGCTATTTTAGATTTTTGGATATTTTTCTAGAATTTTTGGTAATTAAAACCTAGGAAACGTAATTTCTAGGACTTCCATGATTTACTATGAGACCATACTTGAATGTTGTTACTACCAAACATTTATTTTAGAGTTAAAATATTTAAATATATTTTTTTGTAATTTATTTAGAATTTTAAGAAATTTATTTAGATTTTTGAAATTATTTAGGATTTATTTGGATATATATAGTCTTAATATTAGATAGATACTAATTTAGTGTTAATAGATATTAATAAGATTATATATAAATTATTTGTATTTTATTTAATTCTATTTAAGATTATAAATTATTGAGATAAACTCAAACTCTATTTTAAATTAATTCAAATCCTGAGCCTACTAGGAAAGCAACTTCATGCATATCCTATCCTTATTTAAACTGATTCTAATCCTATCCAAATTAGCCAATCCTAGTCTTATTCAATTAAGTAGTCTCCACCATTATAAATACCTCATCTTTCATATTTTTCTTCCATAAACTCCTCTCTTTTTCGTCCAAAAAATAGTCAAAATTTGTCATAAATTCAGTCTCATTTTCTAGTAGTTATGACGACTTAAAAAGACGATATCTCCTAGCTCTGGACTCCAAACATGCTCCAATTTTTTTTGTTAGAACCATATCATGATTAGTTTTCTGAATATATAAATTATTTTAATAATTTCAGAACCTATTTTTCTAGAAAATTCTAAAAGTGCCAGTTGTTCGAAATTAGACGTATTTTCGTGTTTTCGAGATTTTGGGAGATCCCGAACTCAAAATTATGAGCCATTTGAAGTTTCAAAAAGTTGACATGATGAACTTCCATAAAATTATTTTTTCAGAATTTAATATGCAAGTTTAATCTACTGTAAAATTTGTGCAATGTAGACGTAAATAGGAAACCACCGAAAACTGTCATCTATGCGCCCATGTGGCCATAACTCTTTATCGACTTATGATTTTATGAAACCATCGATTTCAGTGTTCATGTATCATTAAAATATATAGGATTCCACCCATAAATCCAGGATTTGAGTTGGTTAACTTTTTGGTCAACGGATTGCCTCGATTTGCGTATCACGGATCACAAATCCGTAAAGTTAACTTTCTTTGGACCAAAATTAGGGTTTAATAATAAAATTAGATTATAATAAGATTAAAATAATATTTTAGATTATTTTATTCAAAATTAAAATTGGTTAAAATGGAGGAACCTATTCACCCACTTTTGTAACTTAACTTGTTTAATTTATGTGACGGGTAGATCGGACGACGCCTTGAGTTGCGACTTCATCCTTTTTCAGAGCAGACAAGTATACCTTGCCATTATACTATAATTATATTCCATATGATCCATGCATATTTTATTTCTGTCATTTAATTCATATATTTTAAACTGCTATATAAACTACGCGTCCAATGGAACTTGGGTGCAACGACGGTGACGTCGTATTCTATTTTTATTATGTATATGCATATGGACCTACTCTATGAGACCACCCCATTATCATGAGACATTCTTATATTTCATTGGCCATGACACTGTTCTTACACGAGTGTGAGTCACATGTAGGACACTGACTTGCGTACTCGGCTGGCCACTGGTACGTATAGGTTGTGCGATGGATAGGGATAACTGCTGATAGAAACTTTGCATACTAGTAGACCTAGCTGTTATTTAGAGGTATCATCGTGTCATGGATATGACATGCTTAGAGCATGGGGTGGAGAGAACAACAAGTAAGGCATTTGGGCTCCTTTGCACTTTTCTTGTGTAACCCGTACGCTCCTCCGGAGATGTGCGGTCATGATGACCACTATATATTATATATTATCAGGCGGCCTCTGGCGTTCAAAAGACGACATGCTTTTTAGGCCCCTGAATCTCCAAGAGAATCATGCCAATCCTATTTTAGCAAGATAGCCCACTTGTTGGAAAGTTGTTCTCAAACTGCATTCATATAGACGGTTAGGCGACCCCATTGAATATTTATTTTCAGTACTTTATTGGCATGCTTCTATGTATCTTGTTATGTCCCTCTGAGGACCTGGTATCTTTCCAGAAATAGACGGGCAGGAGTATCCACCGGAGTACGGACCTGGTCCCTTTCCAGGTGTAGATGTTCATAAGTATTCGCAGGAGCGCAGATCAGGACTTGCTACTTATATTTTGAGAAGGTCTTCTCTTCGAGCCTTATTGTTTATTAGTTGATGTTCTTATATTGTTTATCTTATATTTTAGTTTGGTAGTAGATTTGTTCCATCCGACTATCATACTTTGAGACTTCATCTTTGAGATTCAGTTATTTATTTTCTATTTATTTATTATTTGTGCTGTGGATGAGATATAGATTACGTGTGACATATTTACCACTTGTGGAGTTGATATTCATATTACAGCGCATGTGTTATGGTTTCCATATATTGGAGTTGCCATATACATACGGCTGGCATGATTACGTATTCCTAGTCCTACGTATTTTAGGATTGGGGCGTGACATGAGAGCTCTTTCTAATTTTGGCAATTGCCTCATGGAGATCAAGCTTAAGTTTAGAAGTCTCGTCTGAATTTTTAGAAGTATTATTTACTTTACTTCGTAAAGATGTAAGCCTCTCTATCTCAGTTTTATAATCCCGAGCAACTTATTCAGAATGTTTGTACTTACTTTTAAGCTTTCTAAAACCATCAAGCAGATCACTAAAGGCATTACCTAACTCATCAAAAGTAAAGTCATCGTAAGAATTTTTATCCGTTACCTGATCAGTCAGTGCCATGAAGCATAGATTTTCTGCTTCTCAAGGATTCTCCTCTTCGGATTCACTAGCTTCACATTCATGCCATATACTAGTGTTTGCATATTTTTGTGATGATGTTCTTCTGGATGAGTGATTGAGGCAAACATTTTTTCTTAGGGTTGGACAATCTTTCTTTATATGCCCTATCTTTTTATAGTTGTAGCATATATGCTCTTCATTACTGTTGTCATTAAGATCCTTCTTCTTTGATCTCTCAAGCTTTAGAAATTTCCTAAAGTTCTGAGTGATTAGGGCAACTTTCTCATCTTAAGATTTATCATCGTCGGAGTCATAATTTGTGACCTTCTTGTGATGAGCTTTGAGAGCAATTATCTTCTCCTATAGAGTGGGTTCTTTAAATTTCTTGAGATCCTGCTCGTGAGCCATCAGCTTACCCATGAGCGTCTCGAGGGTCATCATGGTAAGATTGTTCCCTTCTATGATTGCAGTGGCCTTGGGATTCCAGTTCTTGTGAGTCCCCTGAGTACTTTGTAAATCTTTTCATGATTGTTGTACTCCTTACCAAGAGATGATAGATGGTTGACGATATCGAGGAATCTCATGAACATTTGAGTGATTGTCTAATCTTGCTTTATCTTGAATAATTCATACTCTTATGTCAGATGACTTATTTTTGATTCCTTCACTTGAGAGGTTCCTTCATGAGTGACGTTAAGAAGTTTTCATACTTCGTATGAAGTATCGCAAGTGACGAACCTGTTAAATTCAATTCTGTCTACAGTATAAAATAGAGCTTTAATAGCTTTAGCATCATAACTAGCTTGTTTTTTTTAATGTCTGTGTACTTATCATAAGGTTTGTCTACAAGGTTGCCATCTATGACTATTTTAGGTGGCTTTTTGTATCCTTCTACTACTACAGTCCAAAGGTCAAAATTAAGTAACTTCAAGTAGAAACTCATACGTGTCTTTCATCAAATCAGGGTAGCCTATTTGTGCACTGGCCTTTACCATTGTTGGTGGGGATAGATCTAATATTTGCCATACGTCTCTAAGGATGTTAAGCCAAATATCAAAAAGAACCTACTCCGATACCAATTGAAGGACCATAATGTAACTCTAGAGGGGGCTAAATAGAGTGCAGCAGAATAATCTACCCAATTAAAAATTAAGCAGAGTGAAGGAAGTAAATAACTAGCAGTATATATACAATATAATAAGGCAAGAGAAAGAGAGAGCAAACGCAAACACCGCAATGTATACTGGTTTTTCTCTGAGAGGACTAGTCCAGTTCTGAGAACTTAAGCTCGGAGTTTTATTCACTATAATCACCAATAGTGAATCACAAGCTTTGATTCAAAGGCTTGCCACTTCTTTACACCATAAGATTTGAACCGAAGTCTCGCAAAAAATTGATGGAGCCAAGTTCTTTACAACTCTGTAGACTTCTAAACTGAGACCGCACTTGGCACTAGGAAGGCTAGGGAGTTGCTCTTGTAGATGAGAAAGTTAAGGCTCAGATGTTTTCTCATAATAGGATATAAGGATTAAGAGAAGATAAGTGAGAAGGAATATGGAAATCCAATCCTATTTATAATGTATTGGGAAACATAATTCAGCTAGAGTTCGGATGGGGTTTATTTTAAATTTTCGAATGTTGGGCCAGGAAATCAGAGATATCACAACTGTACTAATTTTATACCAAAGTGGCAACCGAGTTTGGTCCGAGTTCGGCATAAATTTGGCCTGATTTTGGTTGCTAAGTATGATAGGATTTGTGAATAAATGTAGACTGATTTTGTGGTTGGGTTAGAGGTTTATTTGAGTGGACTTTGGGTTATGCTAGTGCGACTCAATTTACACAAGTACTATACGCAAACAAAGTGAAAAATTATATTTGAAAGACGCAGTATAGACATCATGTAACAGCAATGTTGAGTCTTCAGATTGTGACATATCAATACATGGTTTAGTTAACTATCAAAATCAAGTTGACTGAGACTGGATGGGCCAACAAAAATACCAGGGACACCTGTTATTTTTTAGGAACGTCTCTACTCTTCTGGTTTAGCAAGAAGCAAAATTCTGTTATATTATCAACAACTGAGACTGAGTATATCACTGCAAAATATTATTGTGCACAAATTTTGTGGATGGAGCAAACCTTAGAAGACTTTGATCTGTACTACAAGAACATTCATATTTACTATGATAACACTAGCAATATTAATCTTACTAAAAATCCAATATGCTATTCACGCACTATATACATAGAGATTAGACATTATTTTCTCAGGGACAATTAACAACATGGAGATATATGTTTAGAATTTGTTGACACAGAACATCAATTAGCAGACATCTTTAGTAAACTTTTAGCTGAAGATCGTTTTAATTTTATCCGTCGAGAATTAGGACTTCTCGATTATGATAAAATATCAAAATATTAGTCGCTTTAAATTCTTATTCAATCTAAGTTCTTAAAAGTTTGATCATTTTGGATACAAGCCGAAAGTTCCCTTTTGTCAACAAGGTATAAATAACCTTAAGCGACACTGTACTTAAGTGTCCTTGGACCACCGCTAGCTGGAATTCGGCCCCTACATCTACTCCAAGTTAATCTGATTATATGAAAATTTATGATCTGATAAAGCCCATTTAGCACTTATCTTTATATATTATATTAAGTCAAGAAATCTAATTATCGAATAAATTGACATTGTTTTCTTGGTTCATAATGGAACCGAATTTAGACCGAACTTGGTCCGCATTATTCTAGAATATTCATCTGGTGACCGACTTCCTAATTATAGTTTTTTGCTCTATAAATACTTCTTTTCATGGTTAAACCTTCAGACCAACAGAAAACTACATCCTCCTCTCAAAAATTATAGTTTTTCTCTCTTCATTCTCTCATAAATTCATTTCTTTCTCTCTCTCCATGGCTCCTAAAAGGAAGTTAAAAATCTTCTATGATCCTCTATTTTGTCCCATTATGCCAAATATTAGCGAATTCGATGGTTTCCTCTTTAGAAAACTAGAAAACTTCATTGAATGGTTCAATAATCTCTAAACGCAATATCTGTTCTGGCAATCCTATTGAATTTCTCCACTACAATGATTACCTATCTGTTTTTCAAAAGTTTCAATTTGAAGAACATTTTTGCAATATGTTTTCATATTTTTTTGAATGCTGTCAGCATGTTTTATTGCAACTTAGCATATGATAACGACACAATTTCATCAATATTACACAGTATTCATATTGAATTTGACACAAATAACTTGGGTGAAATCCTACGCATTTCTGCTAAAGGTATACCCCTTGTCAATATTATTCAAGTTCAATTTGAAAACAACGTCACTTTGTAAAATTTCAAAAACCATCTTTGTGCCCCACATATCTGTCCACCCGGACGTTTTCATGGTAAGTATCTAAACAATTATTTCTATAAAATGCATCACATCAATTTCTTTAGGTTTTTACCTAAGAAGGCTTACCATGATAAAGTTTCTTATTTAGAAATGTCTGCTCTATATTATCTATATTTTTCTATTCCGTTCAGTCTTCCATAAACTATCATATCATAAATGGTTCAATGTCGCAAGAAAGGACATCCATTACTTTACGTCATGTACTTGCCAACTATTTTTTGTTTCTTTGATATTCCTCTTGACACCTGTTCACATCTTGATGAACTACTATCTCTGAATTGATTTAGTAGGATTAAGCCCGCACTTCTTTTACCATATAACTCGTTCTCCAAATCCAATACACACCTTGCTGATTCACCTCCTACTGAGCCATCGGCCACCAGCCACCTTGGAATCCATCCTTACTCTTTTGCGTGATCGCTTCAAAATGGAAGACGAACGCTATCGTGTTTTTGATTACTGCCAGACACTCCAGACTCAGGCTCTTGGAAATACCTTGATGGATATCCAGTATACTCTTTCTCAGCACTCAACCAGACCATTTCTAATCCTCAGAGATTTCGATCGATCAGGTTATCGCATCAATCATGCTCATGTTTAGATATACTTGGATTTAGCCGATACCTTCTATGATCCTAATAGAATAATTAAGCCAAATGATGATGATGAAGAAGGCCACTAGATGTTATAATAGATTTTTTGAAGCTTTAAGCTTAGTTTATATTGCTTTACTATGGTGTTCTTAGTTCACATCACTTTTATATTTTTTTTGGTTTTTAAAACTCTATATGTTTTTTGGTTTAAAACTAGTTGTCTGAATTCAATAAATGCAATATTATCAGCATTTGACTTAAACTGTTGGTTATTATATATGTATTGCTTCACTCTCTTTTTTCTTGTCAAACATAATCCTCCACCATTTTCGGGGGAGCATGCCATTTCGATCAAATGACTATGGGAAGAGAACATGAGAAGAACATAATACTTGGATTTTTGATAATATTGCTCCATAAGTTGTGGGGGAGCTATGCACATCCAAGACTTGCAGTATTATTCATAGTTTATTAATTATCAAAATATGGGAGATTGTTGGCCCATTCGGTCTCAGTCAACTTGATTTTTATAATTAACTAAATCATATTTCAATATATCACAATATAATATAAATTGAAGACTCAACAATGCTGCGATGACTGCTGGTTGTACTGTATCATTTTGTATTTGTTTTATGTAATATTTTACTTTATTTGAGTCTAGGACTTTTGTACGATGATTCGTACTGGCATAACTCAAGTCTACTCAAATAGTCTGAAACCCATCCACCATATACAAACCCAAACTAGCCATAGTTAAACCCAAAACTCTACTGGAACAAACCAAGCGAACTCAGACCAAATTTTAGTCGAGCTTAGACCGAACCCGGTCAGTCTATTTTAAAAAAATGACCAGTTGTGAAATTCTTGATTTTGTGGCCTCCAACGTTCGAAATATTTAAATTTTTATGCCAAATTCTGGCCGAACTCGGTCAGTGTACCCCCGAGGTATGTCGATTTCTGATGCCCCTGCCGTGTATGTGAGTTGTGAGATTTAGATCGAGTAGCCTACCCATGCCCATACGTCGAAAAGTTATCCTCATTATGCATTCATATAGATTGTCTTATACAACATACTTATATATTTTCTACTTATTATGCATGTTTACTGTATTCAAATTGGCATGCTTCTATGTATCTTGTTACGTCCCTCTGAGGACCTGGTCCTTTTCCAAGTGTAGGCGATCCTGACTATTCACAGGAGCACGGATCAGGACTTGCTACTTATCTCTTTCGAGGAGGTCTTCTCTTCGAGTCTCATGGTTCATTAGATGTACCTATTTGGTTTTCCTTATATTCTAGTTTGGCAGTGGATTTGTTTCCACCCGACTATCATTCATTGATACTTCATATTGAGATTCAGTTATATAGTAGATTGGTTATTTATTTCTATTTGATTCTGTGGATGCGATTTAGTTATGTCCTGTGACTTATGATAATATATATACCACATATGAGTTAACATTCATATTACTGTGTACGTGTGTATTATGGTATCCATATATTAGAGTTGCTATATACATACAGCTGGCATGCTTACGTGTTCCTAGTCCTACGTATTTTAGGACTGGGGCGTGACATATTTTTGTGGTGGCCCATGCAGATCGAGAGCATATTGTCTCGGTTATGTTACTGTACCGAACAAGCCTGCAAATAGGAATAGAGTATAGGATCTCATCCACTTATTTAATTACCTCCCTTGATTTGATTGCTTGTATTGTATCTTGTTTGATCATTTCACAACATCAATCTTATCTTTTCTTTCGTGCTTGATAGGGGTTAGGAAGGTGACTTGTACTAGGTATACACACTCTAATGTTTAATAACACTATTAGTTAAATTCTTCTAAGTTGGGTAGTATGCCTCATAACCTAGTATTATATAGTCATTTTAACCCATTAATGAATTGTAATTGAATGACACCAACTATAGACTTGCATAAGAAGATAGTGTTTATCCAGACTGTAGAACTTAGAGGCCATACCCCTATTTGGTCGATCAGAGACTTAGATAAGAACTTAGTATAACAATTGTAGAGGCACAACACCAACCTTCTTGGTGAACTTGAATTATTTTGTACCTTTTTTCATCATAACCCAGCGTATTTATATTTTCTGTACTACCTCGACTTATGCTGTTATTTTATAGCCTAGTTTTGCAAGCTTATTCTTTTATCGAGCTTGTTCATGACATATGTTTTATTGTGTGCACACATTAATACAATTGTCTATTTAGAATCAGTGTATTATGGTCTGATCAACCTTAGTGCGCTTGGTTCGCTCTTCGCATAACTACATTACGTGGATTAAGATATATATAGTTGACTCAACTTGTTAGATGAATATACTTGCCCTCTAGACAAGTCAGAGCATATCATATCAGGTACATAACTGTTCTGATATGAACATGTGAATAGGAATTTACCAAAAATAAGATTTCAATCCACAACTGTCTTGACAACTCTCTTTTGAATTCTTAAAGTCGCCTTGAGCCCCGTACTATTTGCTAGAGTGACATTACCTTGAGATACCAAGGTAAACGTCAAAGTATTGGGGGATGCTCAAGGTATTTGAGTTTGGGTATCGAGATGAGTGTTTAGTTGTGTGATACCGCATTGGTTCAAAACCAAGGTATCCACTTAGCATTAGATTAGTTAGGAATATTATATATTATTGATTGTATATGCATATTGTGTTATTATCCTATTTATTAATTTGCGTATCTTGCGATACTGTATCCTAATAATTTTCTACTATCTTAGAATAGCTAGTGTGGCCTAGATGCATAGTGTATGGACCCAATATCCTAGAGATAGACTCATACAACTTAAAAATAGCTAGTTTGACCAAGTTTGACTAGTTTAGCATAGAGTTGACCTAGTTTGACTATTTTGACTTAGAAATGGCTTTATGACCTTAAAGTTTGCTAGTTTAATTTATTTTATTCCTAAAATATTGTATTAATGCAATATTCTATATATAGGTCTGTGATACCAGTTCGGATACCATTTTTCTTTATTGCTTTGGACCACATGAGAGTACATTCTCTAATAGTTTCCATTATTTGATTACTACTATAACTCAAGTATTTAGAAATATTACTTATGATTCTTGATACGATGGTACACGGATTGGGATTGTTATTGGATCGTCAGTCATGAGATGTTACCTTGATTATTAAGATGGTATCAGATACTGTCCTTATTGGTATTGGACAACATTAAATATTATAGATTAAATATTGGATAAATTTGCTAGTAACGTATCATGATTCGATCCATCGTATCAGTTGGGGAGGAGGAAATACTAATTAAATATGTGATCAAGAACTATCGGCTAGTAGTGTAATCATTGGCTACTAACTAACCATGCAATTCACGTATGGTTGAGTTAGCTCCTTAGTGTAATTATTGAATCTCCCAGGCCGATCACATATTTAGTTAGTATCTCAAAACACATAGTTATTGTAGATTCCATATTCAGTTCATTGATTACACTGTTCTATTTCTGACATTATAGTTTATTCCTTCATTCTTGTACGCATTGATTTATATTTCTATTGCTAGTATTGCCTATTCTTTTATTGTTCTTTATCATCAGTTATATTCTCATCGTAGATAGCATCCTCTATATTACTACTTTATCGTTTTTGTCAATTAATAGTAACTGCTAATGGGTTATACTTTGCTCCATTCCTGACTGAAAAATATTTTTCAGAGGATCCTGGAGATTGGTGTTCGACATATTATGGACCTCGACCTATAGATGGTGCAGACATGGACCCACTAGTTCTAGAGTGACTGTCGGGAGATTTAGTCGGATTCACTAGTTAGCATAGTTAGTTCTCTTTAGCATTTTGGTACCGGATTTGTTTTCGGCATATATTTGAGATTTGTTTATTATCACTATTTGTTGTTATTATATTTTAACTGCATAGTTATGTTAGACTTCTTTGATATCTTCTCGTGCCATAGATTATGATTGAGTATTGTGTTGCATTAAGTATTTTGCCCTCCTCCATGGATTTGAGATATTACTGGCAGTTTATCTATTATTGTGAGATGTTTAGATAGTATAGTCGACCTAGACAGCGTTCTACCGTCGATGTTGTGGCATAGGCTGAGCGTTGTTCCCAACTTGCATTCCTACACCAGGTGTGGGTCGTGACTCATTTTTAGTGGTGGCCCATGCAGGTCAGGCTTCGCAAGTTATGCGATGTCATGGTAGTGCGATGACTTAGTTGTACTACTGCGAGCTAGCGATAGGATATTGGACATAGGATACTATGATGAGAGAGGGATACTCAATCACAACTAGGAATTTTAATCTGAATTGAATCACTACTTTTGATTCCTTCTGAATACTTTGAATATTGTTGTTCTTCCTTGATAATATCTTATCTTGTGTCTAATTGATCTATTTTGTTTCTATCTGTCTTCAGGATGCCGCCGAAGACTAGATCCCATCGATTGGGAGCAGTTTCTACGAGGTCTGCCACCTCTCAATCATCCACTCAGGCAGTAGGGTTTGTACCTCCTACGACATCAGTTTACGTAGGAGTTTCGGCTGCCTTCAGGGGTTCTCCTCCACCTGTTCCGAGGACTACCCCAGTTGCATCGGAGGGACTTCCACCACCTCTATTTTCAGGAGATGTCATGCTGATGGTTGCACTGTTTAGAGAGATGATAAAATTATAGAGGACTCAGATAGAGGCCCAGTACAAACAGTCAGATATGATGTGACATAGTATGGAAAATGCCCATCAGGTAGCTATTGCAGTAGTCCAGAGTAGGGCTCCTCCACAACCATAGGATGTTCGGCTTGAGCCAGGCAACATTCAAAATTTTAAGAAGCTAGAGCCTCGGGTTTCAAGGGGACAGAGGGAATAGTCTATGCTGACGATTGGCTCGAAGATATCGAGCATCTCATGAGGGTATTCCGTCTTAATGAGGATCTGAAGGTTGAGGCGGTAGGACTTCAACTGTTCGACGTTGCCCGCACTTGGTTCAGAAATGAGCTACTTCTTATTAATGCGGGGTAGTCTTGGGAGGTATTCAAGGACATCTTCAAGAAGAAGTTCTTTGCTTGGACGGACAGATTGGACCTAAAAAGGCAGTTTGAGAGCCTTACACAGGGGAGCATGTCCGTAGAGGAGTATACCGCAAAGTTTGGGAGGCTGAGCCAATTTGCGGAGTACTTGGTGAAGGAGCCAGAAGTTTGGGCTATCCGTTTTTGCGAGGGTCTAAATTGGGAAGTGAAGATTCTCATTCCGTCTTTCTATGAGAAATATTCTGAGATACTTTTAGAGGCACGCAAGGTCGAGCGGGAGTGGAACTTGAAGCCAAAGAGGGACCGTGATATGTTTGGGGGTGCCAGTAGTAGTACGGGACAGGCAAAGAGGCCACAGTTCCAACAACAGCAGTTTTCAGTACAGTTCGGAGCTTATCAACAGCAATATCATATGCAAGAACCAATTGTTGCTCCAGTACAAGATCCAATACAGCATATGCCACAGCAACCTCAGAGACAGGTGCAACAGGCTCCTCAATATATTTATTGTAAGAAGATTGGGCACACTTGGGAGATGTGCCGGAAGAGACTTGGAGCATGCTTATATTATGGATCAACGGAGCATATGGTGAAGTATTATCTCTGGACTCTTCAACGTCTAGGCCATGATGCAGATCAAGGGCAGAGAGGTAGAGCTAGGCCACCTGTAGCACCGCAGATTGCTCATCACCCGCAGAGGGAGCTACCTCGGCAGGGCGGAGCATTTGTGATGACGGTCGAGGAGACCGATACTACAAGTAATGGGTTAGCGAGTTCTGTTCTTTCTTTCTGTTCCTTCTATCTATTTTGATTGTTTGCTTCTTTAGTACTTTTGGATTCTTGTCTTATATAGTTAGTGTAGGTAATAGAATACCCTGACGGAGACAGTAATAAGACAGGCGGAGACCACGACCATGCATGTTGTTCTTTGCATAGGACTATTCTTCGTATGATTTTAGATAGGACCTTCTTGGACTATGATTACTGGGGGTTTGACCTAGAAGGAATACGATCACCCTTAAATTTTGAGAATAAAATTATTTTAAAGGGGTAGACTTGTCACTACCACATTTTCTAGAAAAGGGTATTTTGGTCATTTCATAATTAATTAAATATTATGCATATTGAATATTTATTTATTGTTAGCATGTTAGATTTATTTTTGGACTTATGTTAGTGGACATAACTAGTTAGAATAGATCCATGGACCAATATTTAATTCTAGTTAGAATTTAGCCCAATAATAATAAGCCCAATCATTAGGAGGATGATTAATTAAGTTAAACCAATTAGACTAGAACCTTCCCTCCTTAATTAATTTTTTTATAAGAGGCCCCAAGGGGTATTTTAGACTTTACATGGTATCTTGAGGGAGGGGGCAAGAGAGGCCTATATAAAGGGGGTAAAAAAATTTCTCTCTCTTTATTTTTTATTCCAAATCTAGATCTAGAATTTTCCTCAACCAAATTCCTTCATTCCCACACAAAATCCCTACCAAATTTCTACCCAATTCCTTTCTAAATTACTATTAGAGGCTAGTAGAGCAAGGATATATAAGAAGGAAGTAAGGATCTACAAAGAGGAGCAAGGATCTACAAGTTGAAGGCTCATTTTACCATTTTTGGAGGTTTCATTGGGAATCCATCTCCCAATTTGTACAGTTCAATTTTCCCCTTTAATTAGACTCTAAATTTGAGATTTAACCATGATAAACCATCCCACATACATATGCTACCCATAGGAATTAAAATTAGGTTCATAGGAGGCCTATGGAGGAAATATGTATTTTTGTGTCAATTTTGGGAGAATTTTGAGATTGGCACATGTTGTGTTTGTCAATTGGTTAATTAGACTAAATTAAAATATGTTTGCTTGTGTGTGACTAGTATCGTGTCCACAATTGGATACGTATAGGCCATATCCCAACAATTTGGTGATACGAGTTGATTTGGGTATTTTTCTCCGATATGGAGCTTTGTGCATGCCATATTTTGACACAAACACGTAGATATGTAATTGACTCTTTGTATTGTTCATAATTATTATTTTAGATTTGCTTGTGTCTTTCAGGGTATATTTAATTGTGTGGTGGACTCGTATCGCAAGCGTATCATAAATCTAGTGTGGTACGGGTGCGGTGCGCTCCACGTGTTTGTTCTTTGTATCTCAATTCAATGTGACTTGTTGATATATTAGATGTGATATAATTATAAGTGCATATATATGCATATATGTATGAGTGATATATCTAAGTGTATATGTGTATGGTTGTATATATGTATATATGTATGAGAGAGTATATAGCTATATGGTTGTATGTGTGTATGAGGGAGTATAGCTATACATGTATAGATGAGAGTATATACATATATGTTGATATCTCTATGTATCTAAAGTATATGGTTGAGTATATGTGTAGTTATGTATTTATATATATGCTTGTGTGTGAGAGCGTTGTTCATATATATATATATATATATATATATATATATATATATATATATATATATATACGTAACCATTCTCACACACAACTATAAATATATATATACATATATATATATATATATATATATATACTTATGTTCATGCTTACATATGAATATGTATGTATATATATATTTATAGTTGTGTGTGAGAATGGTTACGTATATATATATATATATATATATATATATATATATATATATAGTCGTATATACATTTAGATGTTTGTTGTGTGCTTATGTGTGTGTGCAGTGCATGTAGAGGAGGGGGATCGAGTCGCATCAGCGCGCAGCGAACTACAGCAGCAGCCGCATCCGCACGCAGCGAGGTGTGCAGCAGCAGCAGCTAAGCGCAGCATTAGCGCATAGCGAACTGCAGTAGCAGCCGCAATAGCTCAGCGCAGCATCAGCGCGCAGCGAACTGCAGTAGCAGCCGCATCAGCACGTAGCGAGGCGTGTAGCATCAGCAGAGCTCAGCGCAACATCAACACGCAGCGAGGCGTGCAGTAGCAGTAATAGCTCAGCGCAGCAGCAACAACGAGCGCGGTGCTGCAGCAGCAGCAGCAAGCGCGACGTTGCAACAACAATATTTTGCTTTGCGACGCTGTAGCAGCAGTTAGCACCAGCATTAGCAGCAATGCAGCTACATCGCAGCAACAACTCCATCAGCAAGGTATGGGCAGCTAGGTAAGTAGCTAGTTCCTTTGTAGTAGCTAGTTATTGCTAGTTATCTAGTTAGTGTAGATGTATGTATATATGTTTATATGTTTAGTATGTGTTAGTAGTTTAGCTATTTCAACTAGTTAGTTTTATAGTTTTGTAGTTGGCTAGCTAGTTCATTAGTAGTTATGTATACATATGTACTTTGGATATCTAGTACTAGTGATTACCATTATTGTTATGTATATATATGGTTATTTAGTAGTTATATATATATATATATATATATATATATATATATATATATATATATATATATATATATATACTTGTTGATTAGATAGTAGTTAGAAATATATACATACCTACTTATGTATCTCTAGTTATGTGTATATGTATGTATATGTGGGTATATGTATTAGTTGCATTGATGGTTAGTACAATATGGTGGTTAGTATCTAATATGCATATTAGTATATACTAGTAGTTGGTATTAGTACGTACTAGAAGTTTATATATATATATATATATATATATATATATATATATATATATATATATATATATATATATATATATATATATATATATATATATATTAGTATATAGTTAGTGGGGTAGTTAACTATATGCTAGAGTGACATTACCTTGAGATACCAAGGTAAACGTCAAGGTATTGAGGGATGCTCAAGGTATTTGAGTTTGGGTATCGAGATGAGTGTTTAGTAGTGTGATACCGCATTGGTTCAAAGCCAAGGTATCCACTTAGCATTAGATTAGTTGGGAATATTATATATTATTGATTGTATATGCATATTGTGTTATTATCCTATCTATTAATTTGCGTATCTTGCGATGCGGTATCCTAATAATTTTCTATTATCTTAGAATAGCTAGTGTGGCCTAGATGCATAGTGTATGGACCCAATATCCTAGAGATAGATTCATACAACTTAGAAATAGCTAGTTTGACAAATTTTGACTAGTTTGGCATAGAGTTGACCTAGTTTGACTGTTTTGACTTAGAAATGACTTTATGACCTAGAAGTTTGCTAGTTTAATTTATTTCATTCCCAAAACCTTGTATTAATGCAATATTTCATATATAGGTCTGTGACACCAGTTCGGATACCGTTTCTCATTCATTGCTCTAGACCACATGAGAGTACATTCTCTGATAGTTTCCATTATTTGATTACTACTATAACTCAAGTATTTAGAAATGTTACTTATAATTCTTGATACGATGGTACACGGATTGGTATTATTATTGGATCGTCAGTCATGAGACGTTACCTTTATTATTGAGATGGTATCGGATAATGTCCTTGTTGGTATTGGATAACATTGAATATTATAGATTAAACATTGGATTAATTGGCTAGTAACGTGTCATGATTCGATCCATCGTATCAGTCGGGGAGGAGAAAATACCTATTAAATATTAGATCAAGAACTATCGGCTAGTAGTATAATAATTGGCTATTAACTAACCATGCAATTCACGTATGGTTGAGTTAGTTCCTTAGTGTAATTATTGAATCTCCCAGGTTGATTACATGTTTAGTTAGTATCTCAAAATACATAGTTATTTTAGATTCCATATTTAGTTCATTGATTACACTGTTCTATTTCTGACATTAAAGTTCATTCCTTCATTCTTGTACGAATTAATTTATATTTCTATTGCTAGTATTGCCTATTCTTTTATTATTCAGGATCATCAATTATATTCTCATCGTAGATAGCATCCTCTATATTACTGCTTTATAGTTTTTGTCAATTAATTGGAACTACTATTGGGTTTTACTTCGCTCCATTCCTGACTGAAAAATATTTTTCAGAGGATCCGGGAGATTGGTGTTCGATATACTATGGACCTCGACCTATAGATGGTGCAGACATGGACCCACTAGTTCTAGAGTGACTGTCGGGAGATTTAGCCGGATTCACTAGTTAGCATAGTTAGTTCTCTTTAGCATTTTGGTACCAAATTTATTTTTGGCATATATTTTGAGATTTGGATATTATCACTATTTGTTGTTGTTATATTTTAACTGCATAGTTATATTAGACTTCTTTGATATCTTCTCATGCCATAGATTGTGATTGAGTATTGTGTTGCATTAAGTATTTTGCCCTCCTCCTTGGAGTTATGATATTATTGGCAGTTTATCTATTATTGTGAGATATTTAGATAGTGTAGTCGACCTAGACATCATTCTACCACCGATGCTGCGGCGTAGGCTGGGCGTTGTTCCCTACTTGCATCCCTACCCTGGTTGTGGGTCATGACAGCCACGTATCTTCTCAACTATGATACGTGAAACACGTCATGCATGCCTTCCAATGATGGAGGTAATGCAAGACGATAAGGTACTTCGCCAACACGCTCTAAGATGTTAAAAGGCCCGATGTACCTCAGACTCAGCTTGCCTCTGCTCTCAAATCTGATGGTACTACGAGTAGGCGATATCTTCAAAAATACATGATTACCTTCCTTAATTTCCAAAGGTCTACGGTGCGCATCTGTCCAATGCTTCTGCATATCCTGTGCTGCACGCAGGTGGCTATGAATCTGCCTTACTTTCTCCACTGTCTGTGTCACTAACTTTGGACCAAGTATCTGACTCTCTCCTACGTCACTCCAATATACCTGCGACCTACACTTCCTGTCATATAGTGCCTCATAAGGTGCCATTCGTATGCTTGCTTGGTAGCTGTTGTTGTTGGAGAATTCCACCAAGTGTAGATGGTCCTCCCAAGATCCTCCAAAGTCTATCATGCACGCTCTCAACATATTCTCCAATATCTAAATCGTGCGTTCTGACTGACCATCAATTTGTGGATGACATACAGTGCTGAACTTGAGATGTGTTCCTAGACTCTCCTGCATACACCGCTAGAAATATGACATAAATCTGGAATCACGATCTAATATAATGCTGACAGTCACTCCATGTAGTCATACTATCTGCCTCATATACATGTCAGCCAATATCTCTGTGGACTGTCCTACTCTGAAGGACAAGAAATGCGCTGACTTAGTGAGTCGGTCCACGATAACCCAGACTGCATCCTTCCCGCTATGGGTCCTCGGAAATCCCGTGACGAAGTCTATGGTAATATACTCCAACTTCTACTGAGGAATAGAAAGCGGCTACAATAGTCCTGCAGTCCTCTGATGTTCGGCCTTGACTTGTTAACAGACCAAATATCTCGCTACGAATCTCATAATCTTTCTCTTCATCCCATGCCACAAATAGTGTTATCTCAAATTTTGGTACATCTTTGTACCCCCGGGATGAATAAAATAAATGGAACTATGGGCCTCGGTCATCAACTCTTGGCATAGCTCTCCACTCGGAACATATAGACGATCTTTACACCTCAATGTTCAGTTTTCGTGAATCCGGAGTCCTATCAGTATGCCGACCTCTGTTCTCTCTCGCAGTCGTCAAAAATTTGTATCGGTAGGCAAGGCTACCTTTATCCTCTTAATTAATGTAGACTGAACTTCTAGACTGGCCATCTGTCCATCCATGTCTGGAAATACAACTTCTATCCGAGCTCCTGAAGATCCTCTAACAAATGTTGCTGAGTCGTTAAGAAGTATGCCATGGGCTTCCTGCTTAAGGCATCTACTGCAATATTTATCTTGCCAGGGTGGTACTGTAACTCGATATCATAGTTTGTCATCAACTATAGCAAACGCCTCTATCTTATGTTAAGCTCCTTCTGAGTGTAGACATACTTCAGAATTTTATGATCTGTGTAAATCTTAACCCGCTCTCCATAAAGGTAGTGCTATCATAGCTTTAGTTCAAACATTATTGAAACTAGCTCTAAATCATGTGTCGGGTAATTCTTCTCATGAACCCTCATCTGTCTCGATGCGTAAGCTATCACCTTGCCGTGTTGCATCAGTATACATCCTAGTCCGCTCCCAAACGCATCGCTATATACTACAAATCCTCTAAATCCAGAAGGAAGTGTCATGATCGGTATTATCGTCAGATGCTTCTTCAGCTCATTAAAAGTCGTCTGACACTCCACAGTCCAGAAAAACTTTTCGCCTTTAAGCGTCAATTGCGTCATAACACAGCGATCCTTGATAAGTTCTCCATAAACCTCCGATAAGTTCTCCATAAACCTCCGATAATATTTGGCAAGTCCGAGAAAACTCCTAACCTCTATAACTGATGTAGGGGTAGGCCAATTCTCCACCGTGGCGATCTTCTCTGGGTCAACTGATAGTCCATCTCCAATGATTATGTGACCAAGGAAAGGTACCCTATCCAAGCATAAATCGTACTTGCTGAGCTTGGCATACAGCCTCTCCTGCCTCATCGTCTCTAACACGATTCTGAGATACTCTTCGTACTCCTCCTGGCTCTTGGAATATACCAAGATATCGTCGATAAATTCCACCACGAACTTATCTAAGTACTGGTAGAAAACCTTGTTCATCAGGATCATAAACACGACTGGCACATTGGTTAAACCAAATGGCATGACTAGAACCTCATAGTGTCCGTACTTTGTCCTAAAAGTTGTCTTCGGAATGTCCTCATTTCTCACCTTGATCTGTTGATAGCCAGATCTGAGATTGATCTTCGAGAATATACATACACAACTCAGATGATCAAATAAATCATTAATATGTGGCAGATGGTACTTGTTCTTTATCGTTACAGCATTTAGCGCCCTGTAATCGATACAAAAACATACCGTGTTGTACTTCTTCGACACAAATAAGATGGGTGCTCCTTATGGAGAAATACTAGCCCGAATAAAATGCTTGTCTAAGAGATCATCTACTTGGACCTTCAACTCAACCAACTCTTTCGGTGCTAGTCTGTAGACGGAGGAAGTAACTGGCTCGACTTCGGAAGTCAATTCTATAGTAAACTCTATCTCTCTGGCAAGTGACAGGCCTAGAAGATCATCGGGAAATACATCCTCAAACTCTGATATAATACGGGGGTACACTGGTTAACCTTCTGTAATGTGTGCCACTAAGGTAGCTTGGACACCAAGCTCTCGGGCTCCCCAAGAAACTCAAACTTAGGGTGATCTGCTGGTCTAAATATAACACATCCACGTCGGTAATCTATCGTCGCATGGTATTGGATCAACAAATCCATGCCTAGGACAATGTCATAGTCTAGCATGGAGAAGACTACAAATCGGACACGCATCTCTTGCCCCCAAACAATTACTGAACAAGATCTACAATTGTCGCTAACCGGTACTATTCCACCTCCCATAAGAATCTTCTTAATCTT
The DNA here is from genome assembly GCA_036927795.1 of Iris macrosiphon. Lineage (NCBI taxonomy): Eukaryota > Viridiplantae > Streptophyta > Magnoliopsida > Asparagales > Iridaceae > Iris > Iris macrosiphon. Next base: position 35,411,880 of record JAYESA010000012.1, read on the forward strand.
CGGAAAGGGCGCAGTTGCTATTCTATGAATAGCCACGAAACTAGGAGCTATGAAAGAGTGTGTGGCACTATGATCAAATAATACTACTACTGGCAATACAGCTAATAAAATAGTACCCGCGATCACCTTTCCAACGGTCTCTGCCTCTACAATGGTCATCGCAAAGGCCTGGCCCTGTCCCGGTACTGGTGCCCTCGGTTGCTGTCGAGCATGCTGGAAACAAACTTCTTTTGGATTAAATTCCTCCTGGTGATGGTGGTTACATCACCCCAACTCCTGCGTAGAGCGACCTCGGTCCAGGAAAGATTGGCTCGGTGGGCTGCTGGTAGGGCCTCAGTGCTGATAAGGCTGGTCGATGAACCATCAGTGTCACGACCCGATTCTGTAGAATCGTTTGAGGCGTCCCTCGAATCGTGACCGCCGTGCGGGCCTGGGGTTGCTCCCGCACAAGGCTTTAATGATTTGCATAGTAAGCACATATTCAGAGTACGCAGATAAATTGAAACACAGATTTTAAACTTGGAAAAGTTTTCTTTATTGATAATGAACATCTATTACAAACTCTTGAACGAGTTAGCTAATATGCCGAACGACTTACAAAAGAGATGACTTAAAATAAGATAGCAGTCCTGTACATTACATCCTTTTATAAACTTAAAATGATAAAGACCTCCAGGCTGGAGGATAGCTTTGCCACGGAGCTGCATTTGTGTATGAAGAGTTGCAGCTTCGGACTTCAAAAGGCTTCAAGGGCACGGTGAAGATGCGCCAACAGCTGGACTGGATCGGGAAGACGACTTCGGCTCCTCGCTCGGTTCGCCTTGGTGCGGAGAACCTGTTTCAACGAGGGTCAGTGTCACGACCCGCACCCGGTTTAGGGGCACGAGTGCGTGGGTACGTCCAGCCTACGTCGCAGCATCGGCGGTAGAACGCTGTCTAGGTCGAGTACTATCTAAACAAATCTCACGCTAGTATCCAACTCCATAAGGAGACTCGGATAATACTATAAAATATTAACAACATACTCAATCACAACTACAGCACGATAGAAATTTGAAGAAATAAAAGAATACAACACAAGTCTAATGACAACATAATTATACCTGCAATCAGTAACATCCAATCCCCATGTGTCAGAAACAAGTCCACTAAGGTCACAGTCTGGAAAAATATTTTCCAGTCAGGAAGGAGCAAAGTACATCTCTAAATAGCAGTTCTATATAAATGACATAAACTATGTAGCAGTTCTAGATGGAAACATACCAGATGCATGTATAGGTACGAGAAATGTACAATGAGAGAAATACTGGAAATACTGTAAGTAAATGCAGGAAAAGAATAATATGTCAAAGAGCAAGAATTCTATGACTAAGTGTGTGAGTACTAGCTTTAATATGTGATCGGCTTGGAAACTTGATCAGGCTGGTTACATGTGATTAGCTATGGTTCATATAAAGTTAGGCTAACCGTTGGTTAGCTATGATGCATGTAGAGGTCAGGCTAATCATACGTAACAGCTATGGAGCATGTAATGGTCAGGCCGCACCCGACGTGAGATATGGGGTGAGCTATGGTGCATATAAAGTTGGGTATGATCACATATCTATACTAAAGTACTCCCCAAACCCCCGACTGGTATAGTAGATCCAATCATGGTACGCTATGGCATGGATTCCCTAGGAAGGTAGCAAATCTCCCCGGGAATCAGTGTCTGTACATGCACAAGATAACAAGGAAAACAAGTCTTGTACAAGCTACACCATGAATAAGGAATAACATCTCATGACGAGATCCGTGTATACCAATCCGTGTAACAACGTGTCAAGAACATGGATATTTACACTAGATACAGTGAACATAGGAGATATCATAAATTAGAAACTAATCAGAGAATGTACTCGCCTTGGGTCCTTAGCTGGTAATTATTGATGTCCTATTCCAGAGTATCCCCTGGGTAACCCACAGTCCTATAAACATAACACAAGCAAAACCACATTTGCATCAGATGCTACGCTAACACAGTCAAAAATACTGGTCTCTGGGCCATGTCAGGCAGGGCACTAGTCAACTAGGGTCATCTAGTATATTCACCAATTAAAAGTAGTATTATTAACGATCAAATATAATACATATATTGTTATTCCAAAGTATATACAAGTGGAAATATATTTTATTTATGAAAAATATATGTCACCCATTATTTAAGAATATATACATATATACATTTATATACCAAAATAAAAATATACTCATACCCTATATGTACACAAGTATATATATAATATATCAAATATACGTTTTTATACCAAAATACGTTTTTATTAACATATACCCATACAAAATATATATACACATATATATTTGTACCAAAATAATAATTATAATATATACAGGTAATTATACCAATTAAATATATATATATAACATTAATTACAAAAACATACATTGACATAAATTATATGAACATAGTTAAATTAATACCCATATATATTTAATACGTATTTATACTAAAATACATTTTGATATACATATATAGAAAAATAGAGAAATACGCAAGATATATATAAAATATATACACTAAATAGAAATACACTATATACATTATCATATATATACTAAGAAACATTATGCTAAAATACATTTTAGTACTTAAACAACTACATATCATTATACATATATACTCATGTGTATATGCATATTCTCGAACAATAATTACAAATAAAAGTTTATTTATAAAATTTAGAATTTATGTAAAAACCAATGTATTTATATATCATTAGTAATTTCAGTTACCAGCCCAATTAACCAATTTCGAACTAATCTTTGATTTTTTTGAAACTATTTCTTAAATAGTAATATAATCCCAACGAATTATTATATTTTACATAATCAAAACCATTATATTTATTACATAAAAATAAACTAATTATATATAAGCTAAACTAGTTATATTAACTAAATTATTATAAATTAACTAACTAGTTAATTTTTAACTACTGAATAAACATTAACTAACTAATTATATTAAACTAATTATTATATAACTAATTAATTAATATAACTAATTACATAATTTAACTAATTGATTATAAAATAATTAACTGATAAAAAATTAATTAACTAAACTAATACTAATATAAATTAACTAAACTAATTAATATATTAATCTAATTATATACTAACTAATTATATTTACTAATTGATTCACTGATTAACTGTAACCTAACTCAATCAACAGAAGAGAGGGAAGAGAAAGAGGGGCTCACGGAAGGGGTTTCCGGCGTCGGTCACGGGGAAGTCCGCCGGGGGAACTCGGCGGCGGCGGTGGTTTGAGGAACCGGCGGTGCTCGGCTCGACGGATCTGGCTGCGGCGGTCGAACTCGAGAGCAGCGGCGGTCGACGCTGAGGGGGAGGCGGCCACGGCTCGACGCGGGTGAGAGGGTCCGAGGCGCCAGCGGCGGTCGACGGCTCGACGCGGGCTCGACGTTCTTCTCGGCGGCCACCGGCGGATCTGGCTCGAGGAGGCGGCGGTCTACACCAGAGCAGCAACAGGGCGGCGGTGACGACGTCGGCTCCGGGCGGCGGGTCAGATCTAGGGTTAGGATCAGGTTCTGTGGAGGTGTCGGGGTCGTGTCCGGGGCTGGACACGGCGGTTGATGACTGTGGGGGGACGTGTCCGGGTCTGCCGGACACGGGGATGATGTTGTACAGTGGAGGATGTGGATGTGTCCGGGTGTGTCGGATACGAAAATTTGTAATATTGTAAATCTGGACACAGGAAATGAATGGATACGGTGGGACACCCGGGGTCGGACCCGAGGCCAACACGGCTGACACGGTGATGCTGGACACACGGACACGAGCACACAAAATGTTGACGGTTGTTGGCTTATGGGAATTGTGAGGGCTAGCTAGGGTTTCTTGGAAATGGTGATGAGAGACTTAAATAGAGAGAGAAGGTGTGGGATAAAGGGTGAGGGTTGGCCCAAATAACAAATGGCCCAAGATCATACATGAATAAGTCAATGTGGGAATGAGGGTGAATGAAAGATGGTAACTTTATAAATTAATAGAAAATATTATAATTTAAGAAAATATTTTTTTTTAAGGCTTCCAAGGCTAGCTGATGATATTAGCTACTAATCAACCCATATTTGAAAACCCTAAAAATATGAAATTCATTTATTTACTATTCCAAAAATGGATATGAAAAATTTATTATGAACAACTAGTCCTTCAATAATTTTTATTAAATAAATAAGTTTGTGATTTCAAGCCAATAAATATTCGAAGCTAGAGTATTACATATCATTATTATTTATTTATTTATTTTATAAGAAATCGCCATTTAGGAAAAATGATTTTTATAAAGATTTTAAATTACCTTCTAAAATCAAACATTGTTCAAAATCAAATAAAATTTTAAGGAGAAAAATATTTTATAAACTTGGTATTTGAATAAATTAAAAATCTAATTATTTCAGAAATTTGGAAATCGGAGGTTACAAGTCTACCCACCTTAGAAAAATTTCGTCCTCGAAATTTAGGATCCTCAATAATTGCCTTTATTCACCATATTATTTCTATCAAAATTTAAATCTTAAACCAATAATCATGAAATAATTTCATAATGTTATTTCACAACCTTTCAAAAATTATACAACATCATATTCCTGAAAAATCTTCAAATTTAAAAATCAAATCCCCTTTGTCATAATCTTCTCCAAAAATTTTAAGTTCGCATCTAAATACCCAAGGATTTAATATCCAATCCTCCAATTGAAATCCAATCAATGTATATTTATAAAACTTAAAAATTTGTATCCCAAAATTTAAATTTTAAACACTCATCAATCATCTTACTCCTCTAACTCAAATTCAATTGATGCTTATTCCAATTTAACTCCTCATCCCAAGAATTTAATTCGACACTATTCTATTTACGATTTTATTTCCTGATTTTCTTTTTTCCTCAAATACTCAACGATGCGATGCTTCCAGAATCTTCAATACAACATTCATAATATATAAAATTTCTATCTTGCAATCAAATAGATAAAATGATAATCTCTCAGATTTCTCAAATTTTTAATAATCAATTCAATCATATCAAGACCTCCTTAAAATTAATAAATCCTCAAATTTTTGGCTCTGTGAATTTCTTAATTCTCCCTTTTAGTTAATGTTTGTCCTCGAATTTCAATCATACCTCGATTTTCATAAAATCAATGATCCATCAACTCCGTTATAACAACCCCTAAATTCTTTATTTAATTTAATGCTCATCCACAAATTTAATCCTCTTGTCTCTTTTTGTCAGTCATAACCTCGTCATAGATCTTTGCTATGGTCAAAACCCTAATGATCATGGTTTAAGAAAATTCTACCTACAGCCATGCAATTTAATAATATATAGGTCATGTATCTTTTGTCATGGTATTTCAGTCTCTGTTAAAGGGTGTACTACTAGTTATATTCTAACAAGAAAATCATGAATACGAACTATAGTATTAGGAAAAACAATCAATCGAAAGATGGAAGAAGGAATCATTAGGAGGGAAAGAAAGAACCTGCTAACCTATTTCTTGCAGTATCTCCTATCTCTAACAAACACTTAACTTAGCACATTCACTAACAAATTCATATTCCTGTACACTGGTACCCATATCAACTAATCATTAATCCACAAAATCTATGAATATATCCGTACTGCACACACCTGTTCATTAATACCAAAATCTGATGCCAAGAATCTCTAATATAACCATGATTCAATAATGCATCCAAGTTGATACCTCTATCCCTTTAGTACCATACCCTCTGTCAGTTCCCGTTCCTACTACAATTGTTCATACTAGTCGTTCTTATTACTCAAATATACGTCAAGTGCAACACCATACTAAATACTGCTCTTTCCAATACAACTTTAAATGGACACCCAAGTCAGTCTGCGATACCATCTCAATCATGCTCAACTCACCAGATCCTTACACAGGTATATCATCTACTCATATATTAATATTCATATCTCTCATCTACCATAAAATTAATCCTCAAATAATCGTCAAGGTTTAACTTCTCGAAACAACTTTAAAATAAAATGCATATACCTCCTCAAAATCAGATACCCCATATCGACACAAAATTTAATCACTTCTAAAATCTTTGTAGCCTTAACCATGTTATTGAATTCATATTTGAAATCCTCAAAAATTTAATGACAAAATCTTAACTCCTCAATTATTCTAAAAATATAATCTTATTTCTATCTTTTAATTTATAACTCCATAATGTACATATCAGTGCTCACGGTCTCTGATACTCAAGGTGCACTCATTGTATCTAGTGTCTATAATTGTGTACTAAAATTGTACTGCCTGAATCACTTGTACCATTACCTCCAAATGATCAATGTATTTTCTTCCAGGATTTTCCAATTAAAATCAACTAGTCTATAAGCTAATTATCATCAAGCAGCGTGCTTACTGTTATTTGTGTCATTCTCGACTAATCTTGATATGGAACCATTAGCACTCTTGGTATTATATCACTAGCTTCATTAATGGATTATCTCATCAAGCTCATTAGAACTCATGATCTCCTGTATCCTCTATTACACTCATGTTTCTTTACTCTCATGGGCAAGTATATGGTTCCTCATCTCGATGGTTGTATATGTATTTCCTTTAATCCTTTAAAGCCTATTAACTAATCCGTGACACGCTTCACCATCTTCATTACCCATTCCGATATTTCTCTACTTATGACACCTCATTAACTTTATGCGTATATATTTCCTTACCCTTAACACTTCCGATATCAATCATCAAATTGAACATCATGCTCCATTAATTCTTAACACAATAATTTTTTTTTTCTTGATACCTAATTGTTCACGTAGATCATCCAATTGCCTAATCATGATTATCCAGGACGGGTATGTTGGCTCTGATACTAACTCTTGAAATATCACTGATACTCTATACTCTCCTTCTACTTATAGTACTATAATGACACTTATCCTAGAACCATTGTTACAAGGTACTATGCTATGGGTTAATTCTAGATCAAGGCCTACTGCTCACATGTCCAACTAGGAAACACTTACAAACTCACAAGCAACACTCAGTCAATACTAATACTCAAGACACAGACATAATTACAATTCACTAATTATCATACTAACAAGGAATCCTCAAAGAAAATAAGCTCAGAAAGGAACTGGATCAAGGACGGAAGGTATCTTTACTGCTAATAAAGAAAAGAAGCGATGGAACAAAGTTCTGGAATAACAGAAATAGATAAGTCTTGAGATGATATTTTAAGAATCAATTTAAGATACAACCTGATAATCATACACGTCTGTCAGAAATCATGACACACAGAATCCTCGCCACGCCAGTAAGCATAGATGCGATAAACGACAGGTTCCGTAACTAAGGTATGCAACCCTATAATCATGTCATCTAGAATACTCGCCACGCCAACCGGTATGGCTGCGAGAAACTCTAAATCTCATAACTAAAGTATGTACATCCAAGTTAGGTTCCTACGTTCTCGTCACGACAGCTAATATGGCTGCGATAAACTCTAGGTTCCATAACCAAAGTAGACGTTTTACCTTTCTCACTGTCCTCATCAATATATGTCATCAGATGATACCATAAATTCTAGTCCGTAAAATTCATCTCAATATGAAATCAACTTAACAACGATACCAGGAATTAAAGTTAACAACTGGTCAACAAGAATCAAACTCAACAATGATACCAAGATTTTAATTTAATAACTGATCAATAAGGATCAAGTTCAATAACAACAAGCGAGAGCAGACGGGAACAAGGGGGAAGGATTTAAATTGAAAATAAGATTCTCATGGGGTCATCCCAGGAAATCTTTCAAGAATTTGTGATTGAGTATCCTCTCTCATCCTAGTATCCTATGTCCTATATTTAATAGCAGGCACGCAGTAGTACAACTATGACGTCGCACTACTACGACATCGCACAACTAGCGAAGTCTGACCTGCATGGGCCACCACTAAAAACGTGTCACGATCCGCACCCGGTTTAGGGGCACGAGTGCGTGGGTACGTCCAGCCTACGCCGCAGCATCGGCGGTAGAACGCTGTCTAGGTCGAGTACTATCTAAACAAATCTCACGCTAGTATCCAACTCCATAAGGAGACTCGGATAATACTATAAAATATTAACAACATACTCAATCATAACTACAGCACGATAGGAATTTAAAGAAATAAAAGAATACAACACAAGTCTAATGACAACATAATCATACCTGCAATCAGTAACATCCAATCCCCATGTGTCAGAAACAAGTCCACTAAGGTCACAGTCTGGAAAAATATTTTCCAGTCAGAAAGGAGCAAAGTACATCTCTAAATAGCAGTTCTATATAAATGACATAAACTATGTAGCAGTTCTAGATGGAAATATACCAGATGCATGTATAGGTACGAGAAATGTACAATGAGAGAAATACTGGAAATACTGTAAGTAAATGCAGGAAAAGAATAATATGTCAAAGAGCAAGAATTCTATGACTAAGTGTGTGAGTACTAGCTTTAATATGTGATCGGCTTGGGAACTTGATCAGGCTGGTTACATGTGATTAGCTATGGTTCATATAAAGTCAGGCTAACCGTTGGTTAGCTATGATGCATGTAGAGGTCAGGCTAATCACACGTAACAGCTATGGAGCATGTAATGGTCAGGCCGCACCCGACGTGAGATGTGGGGTGAGCTATGGTGCATATAAAGTTGGGTATGATCACATATCTACACTAAAGTACTCCCCAAACCCCCGACTGGTATAGTAGATCCAATCATGGTACGCTATGGCACAGGATTCCCTAGGAAGGTAGCAAATCTCCCCGGGAATCAGTGTCTGTACATGCACAAGATAACAAGGAAAACAAGTCTTGTACAAGCTACACCATGAATAAGGAATAAGATCTCATGACGAGATCCGTGTATACCAATCCGTATAACAACGTGTCAAGAACATGGATATTTACACTAGATACAGTGAACATAGGAGATATCATAAATTAGAAACTAATCAGAGAATGTACTCGCCTTGGGTCCTTAGCTGGTAATTATTGATGTCCTGTTCCAGAGTATCCCATGGGTAACCCACAGTCCTATAAACATAACACAAGCAAAACCACATTTGCATCAGATGCTATGCTAACACAGTAAAAAATACTGGTCTCTGGGCCATGTCAGGCAGGGCACTAGTCAACTAGGGTCATCTAGTATATTCACCAATTAAACGTAGTATTATTAACGATCAAATATAATACATATATTGTTATTCCAAAGTATATACAAGTGGAAATATATTTTATTTATGAAAAATATATGTCACCCATTATTTAAGAATATATACATATATACATTTATATACCAAAATAAAAATATACTCATACCCTATATGTACACAAGTATATATATAATATATCAAATATACATTTTTATACCAAAATACGTTTTTATTAACATATACCCATACAAAATATATATACACATATATATTTGTACCAAAATAATAATTATACTATATACAGGTAATTATACCAATTAAATATATATATATAACATTAATTACGAAAACATACATTGACATAAATTATATGAACACAGTTAAATTAATACCCATATATATTTAATACGTATTTATACTAAAATACATTTTGATATACATATATAGAAAAATAGAGAAATACGCAAGATATATATAAAATATATACACTAAATAGAAATACACTATATACATTATCATATATATACTAAGAAACATTTATGCTAAAATACATTTTAGTACTTAAACAACTACATATCATTATACATATATACTCATGTGTATATGCATATTCTCGAACAATAATTACAAATAAAAGTTTATTTATAAAATTTAGAATTTATGTAAAAACCAATGTATTTATATATCATTAGTAATTTCAGTTACCAGCCCAATTAACCAATTTTGAACTAAACTTTGATTTTTTTGAAACTATTTCTTAAATAGTAATATAATCCCAACGAATTATTATATTTTACATAATCAAAACCATTATATTTATTACATAAAAATAAACTAATTATATATAAGCTAAACTAGTTATATTAACTAAATTATTATAAATTAACTAACTAGTTAATTTTTAACTACTGAATAAACATTAACTAACTAATTATATTAAACTAATTATTATATAACTAATTAATTAATATAACTAATTACATAATTTAACTAATTGATTATAAAATAATTAACTGATAAAAAATTAATTAACTAAACTAATACTAATATAAATTAACTAAACTAATTAATATATTAATCTAATTATATACTAACTAATTATATTTACTAATTGATTCACTGATTAACTGTAACCAAACTCAATCAACATAAGAGAGGGAAGAGAAAGAGGGGCTCACGGAAGGGGTTTCCGGCGTCGGTCACGGGGAAGTCCGCCGGGGGAACTCGGCGGCGGCGGTGGTTTGAGGAACCGACGGTGCTCGGCTCGACGGATCTGGCTGCGGCGGTCGAACTCGAGAGCAGCGGCGGTCGACGCTGAGGGGGAGGCGGCCACGGCTCGACGCGGGTGAGAGGGTCCGAGGCGCCAGCGGCGGTCGACGGCTCGACGCGGGCTCGACGTTCTTCTCGGCGGCCACCGGCGGATCTGGCTCGAGGAGGCGGCGGTCTACACCAGAGCAGCAACAGGGCGGCGGTGACGACGTCGGCTCCGGGCGGCGGGTCAGATCTAGGGTTAGGATCAGGTTCTGTAGAGGTGTCGGGGTCGTGTCCGGGGCTGGACACGGCGGTTGATGACTGTGGGGGGACGTGTCCGGGTCTGCCGGACACGGGGATGATGTTGTACAGTGGAGGATGTGGATGTGTCCGGGTGTGTCGGACACGAAAATTTGTAATATTGTAAATCTGGACACAGGAAATGAATGGATACGGTGGGACACCCGGGGTCTGACCCGAGGCCAACACGGCTGACACGGTGATGCTGGACACACGGACACGAGCACACAAAATGTTGACGGTTGTTGGCTTGTGGGAATTGTGAGGGCTAGCTAGGTTTTCTTGGAAATGGTGATGAGAGACTTAAATAGAGAGAGAAGGTGTGGGATAAAGGGTGAGGGTTGGCCCAAATAACAAATGGCCCAAGATCATACATGAATAAGTCAATGTGGGAATGAGGGTGAATGAAAGATGGTAACTTTATAAATTAATAGAAAATATTATAATTTAAGAAAATATTTTTTTTTTTTAAGGCTTCCAAGGCTAGCTGATGATATTAGCTACTAATCAACCCATATTTGAAAACCCTAAAAATATGAAATTCATTTATTTACTATTCCAAAAATGGATATGAAAAATTTATTATGAACAACTAGTCCTTCAATAATTTTTATTAAATAAATAAGTTTGTGATTTCAAGCCAATAAATATTCGAAGCTAGAGTATTACATATCATTATTATTTATTTATTTATTTTATAAGAAATCGCCATTTAGGAAAAATGATTTTTATAAAGATTTTAAATTACCTTCTAAAATCAAACATTGTTCAAAATCAAATAAAATTTTAAGGAGAAAAATATTTTATAAACTTGGTATTTGAATAAATTAAAAATCTAATTATTTCGGAAATTTGGAAATCGGAGGTTACAGTCAGCATATCGAAACATGCTGGTGAAGGCGAGCTAGCCTGACTATACCAATCAACACGTTGTTTTAATGAAGCATATATATTTTGTGGGTTTCTATCTTGCCTTAGTTCATTTACAAGTAAGCAGCTTATAGAATTTATTGAAATGTACGTGCCACCGTTCGGTGGATTTTACCTGACCGTCTGAATTACCTGCACAATACTTACCATGCCTTCCCTGCCACGAAAACACAAGTTAGTATGCAACAGGTTTAAATATACAAGATGATCACTGCCTTGGTTGCCATTTTGGACAGTAGTCTTTGACGTGAATGGTATGCAACGTAAGAACAAGAGGCACTGCAAACCATTCCGCCGAACAAGAGACTAGAACAATATGTCTCGCCCAGACCGGATCGATGCCAGTGCCCCAGCATCGTCCGCGAGACTTGACCCTGTGCACAAGTTGTCCATGATCGAACAAGATACAAGTAACAAACTATTACAGTTGAGGCAACAAGAGTACAAGACAAGCAATTATACAAGACAAGCAATAATTCATGATTTATTCCCAAGCGAACAAGCATGCCATTATGTATCCGTTCGTGCAGTTTATTGACAAGCATATAAACCAAGTCTATTCTCTTTTATCTTGGTTTCTTTTATTATTACTTGGTATCGTTTGATCGGGGCAAAGAAGATTGTAGATTTTTAGATGTGAAGCTTGGAAGCAGGGCTAGCTAATCGGGTGGTAGCCACTCACTTGGATTGTTGAAGGGAGAAGGAAAGAGGCGCTTCACAACTCCGCTCGTAAGCCGCCTACTACTCGTTCACCTGCACACGAACAACTCGATTAATACCTCTTCCTCTCTTTCCAATCTCGGAATAGAAATGCAAGTCAATGAACGAAAACAATGAAAACCATCGAAACCGTTCAAGGAAAACAAGGAAATCCCAAAACCAACTCAAAGCACGAAAGCAACAAGCGATATCAAAAACCGAGGCAATAAAAGATAGCAGCGGAGAGGTCCCTCCTGACTCTGCCGCTAAGCCGATCCTTGGGGCGCGGTTCACTGAATATGGGAATCGATTCCGAAGAAATAAATCCATAATGAGGACGAGTTCTTAATTCAATCTATCCCGATCGAACGATACCGTCTTGTGTTTCTTAGCCGCGATCTCCGTACCGGGAGAACGGGGCGCTACATCCTACCCAACTAATTGGAAGTTTTGTCCCGAAACTTAGGGTAGAACTTACCGTTATGGATTATTGCGTTCAGGATGGCGATCACGACTCAAGAAACAATCACGAACAGAATGGTCTGATCCGCCACAGGCTAGGCATAAACCAAGTTTCATACGACATTTGTCGATTGCATGCCCTGACTTTTTACAGAATTTACAGTAGGGCATTGTGTTCCCTTTGTGTGAACCACCGTCATTTTGTTGCTTTGCCGCATTGTTTCCTCTCTCGTCGCTTTGGCGTTTGTGACTGGATGTATGCACAACGCCGGCAGGAACGTGAGAATAGTGTGGTTCAAGCGATAGGGCGTGATTCATGACTTCACGTATTGTACGATACTGATGAACGGCTACGTGCGAATGGATGACAGGGCGTAGTCCACCTTCAAACCTTCTAGCTCGACTCGCTACATCAGGTAAATAGGCCCTAGCGAATTTGGAGAGTCGGTTGAATTCGGCAGAGTACTCCTTAACTGTCATGCTGCCTTGCCGCAGTTGCACGAACTCGTTTTCCATTTGATGTTATACTGGAGGGGGTACAAACTCCTCTTCGAACGCGGCACAAAAAGTCATCCACGAGATCGCCTCCTCTCCGTAATCAAATTGGAGAGATCGTCGATGCACGTCCCACCAATCGTGCGCGTTGAGGCGGAGCTGTAGTTGCGCGCAGGCGACGCGCTTCTCTTCGGGGACCTCTAGCAGAGCGAAGTGATCTTCAAGTTCGGCCAACCAATCTAGAGCTACGACTGGGTCCTCAGTCCCGTTGAATGGGGTGTTGCAGACTTTCTTGAAGTGGCCAAAGTCGAAGGTAGTCACGTCCCTCGTCCTTAGAATTTGCGGCGTCTCTACTTCAAGCACGGGCTGTTCCACCGGAGTCGGCGTTCTTGCCGAAGAATGGTTGGATGCCAAAGTCTGAATGATCTGCTGCAGGGTATCTACCTGCTTCTGTTGGACTGAGAATCGTGCTTCTATATTGTCTTGAAACTTGAGCTGACTCTCTTTCGCCCACTTCTCGGCCCGTTCATAGCGAGCCTTGTCCCTTTGTTGGTTTTCCTCCAACATCCGCAACATTTGCTGGATGGGATCGATGCTTGGCGCGGCTCTCTGGCTCCTTGAACTTCCCGAAGTATCCGAACTACTTTCTTGGCTTTGCGTTTCGTCCGGTGTTTGCGTTGCAGATTGCGCTGGAGCCATTCCTTTAAAAGAAGGTAAATTACATTAGGATCATAATGTATTATGGACTTATTGCATGAACGTATCTCATTTTGGCCTAGCGAGTTCAAGAGTTCGCACAGGAATTTGATCGTTAAAGGAACTTTTCCAGCACGAAGTCTAAGGAACTTTGAATCTGTGCTCTGATACCACTATGTCACGACCTGATTCCGTAGAATCGTTTGAGGCATTCTCCGAATCGTGACCGCCGTGCGGGCCTGGGGTTGCGCCCGCACAAGGCTTTAATGATTTGCATAGCAAGCACATATTCAAAGTACGCAGATAAATTGAAACACAGATTTTAAACATGGAAAAGTTCTCTTTATTGATAATGAACATCTATTACAAACTCTTGAATGAGTTAGCTAATATGCCGAACGACTTACAAAAGAGATGACTCAAAATGAGATAGCAGTCCTGTACATTACATCCTTTTATAAACTCAAAATGATAAAGACCTCCAGGCTGGAGGATAGCTTTGCCACGGAGCTGCATTTGTGTATGAAGAGTTGCAGCTTCGGACTTTAAAAGGCTTCAAGGGCGCGGTGAAGATGCGCCAACAGCTGGACTGGATCGGGAAGATGACTTCGGCTCCTCGCTCGGTTCGCCTTGGTGCGGAGAACCTGTTTCAACGAGGGTCAGCATATCAAAACATGCTGGTGAAGGCGAGCTAGCCTGACTATACCAATCAACACGTTGTTTTAATGAAGCATGCATATTTTGTGGGTTTCTATCTTGCCTTAGTTCATTTACAAGTAAGCAGCATATATAATTTACTGAAATGAACGTGCCACCGTTCGGTGGATTTTACCTGACCGTCTGAATTACCTGCACAATACTTACCATGCCTTCCCTGCCACGAAGACACAAGTTAGTATGCAACAGGTTTAAATATACAAGATGATCACTGCCTTGGTTGCCATTTTGGATGGTAGTCTTTGACGTGAATGATATGCAATGTAAGAACAAGAGGCGCTGCAAACCATTCCGCTGAACAAGAGACTAGAACAATATGTCTCGCCCGACCGGATCGATGCCAGTGCCCCAGCATCGTCCGCGAGACTTGACCCTGTGCACAAGTTGTCCATGATCGAACAAGATACAAGTAACAAGTTATTATAGTTGAGGCAACAAGAGTACAAGACAAGCAATTGTACAAGACAAGCAATAATTCATGATTTATTCCCAAGCAAACAAGCATGCCATTATGTATCCGTTCGTGCAGTTTATTGACAAGCATATAAACCAAGTCTATTCTCTTTTATCTTGGTTTCTTTTATTATTACTTGGTATCGTTTGATCGGGGCAAAGAAGATTGCAGATTTTTAGATGTGAAGCTTGGAAGCAGGGCTAGCTAATCGGGTTGGTAGCCACTCACTTGGATTGTTGGAAGGGAGAAGGAAAGAGGCGCTTCACGACTCCGCTCGCAAGCCGCCTACTGCTCGTTCACCTGCACACGAACAGCTCGATTAATACCTCTTCCTCTCTTTCCAATCTCGGAATAGAAATGCAAGTCAATGAACGAAAATAATGAAAACCATCGAAACCGTTCAAGGAAAACAAGAAAATCCCAAAACCAACTCAAAGCACGAAAGCAACAAGCGACATCGAAAACCGAGGCAATAAAAGATAGCAGCGGAGAGGTCCCTCCTGACTCTGCCGCTAAGCTGATCCTTGGGACGCGGTCCACTGAATATGGGAATCGATTTCGAAGAAACAAATCCATAACGAGGACGAGTTCTTAATTCAATCTATCCCGATCGAACGATACCGTCTTGTATTTCTTAGCCGCGATCTCCGCACCGGGAGAATGGGGCGCTACAATCAGTACTGGAATCCTCTACTATGGGAAATCCCTGACTATATGCTGGTCAGATCCATATCTCATGCATACTCCCAACCTCCGTCGACAATCCCTCAACAAGTGTCCCCTCTTGCCAAAGTAATGGCAAGTGGGAATTATTGGTCCCTGCAAGGGTGTTGCTCTCTGCTAATGTGGTACCATAGGACATTTTGTAGGTCCTCCCTGTAGTGCTCGAACTAACAATGATGATGCATAGGAGCACTTCAGGCTGGCCTCCATCTTGTTGATATAATCCTGACATCGGGCTGCTAACAGAACCTCAGAGTAGGAGGTAGGGGCTATAGATCCAATAAACCTTTGTGTCTCAAAACTCAAGCCATCGTAGAACTTTTTGGGCTTCTTCTCCTCAGTCGGAATCAAGTACGGGACAAAAGGGCTAAAATGGAGGAACTCAGCATTTTACTCCTCAATGGTTGAACTTTTCTGTCTGAGGTTTAGGAACTTGTCCTAAAGTTTCGCACTGGCAGTGGAAGGAATAAACATCTCCTTGAAGAGCCTAGAGAACTCCTCCTAAGTGACCCGATCGGGCCCTAAATACTCCTTCTCTGAAAGCCACCAGTGATGAGCATTGCCGTTAAGTTGTATCCTGATAGCGGTCATCCATCTATGTCTCGGAAGATCGGTGGCCTCCAACTGGTGTTGAATATTGGTAAGCCATGTGTGTACCTGCATCGGCTCCTCCGTGCTAGCAAATTGAAGTGGTATCATACGACGGAAGTCTATGCTAGACCCCATCGTCGACTAGAGAGCTGGTAGTGACGCCTGTCCCAAAGCTGTCATAATACTCTCTCTCAAAGACTCAGCCTGGCGAGCCGGTGGTGGAGGCAATTGTTGCTCCTCATGTTCTGTGGCATGTTGGCCCTCATGATCTGCCTGGTACAAAGACTGGTGCCCATCCGAAGGCACCTCTGGTTGTCCAGATGACTGTCCCTGGGCAGCTGGGGTCAAAAGATGAACCTGCCCCAGTGCCGGTTCCCTAGATGACCCGGCATAACGTGGAATATCGCCCGACTATGCGACACGTCCGCTACGAAGATTCATAACTCTGAAAGAAGTCATGTTTAAGATCAGTGTTTTGAATTTAAATAGGATGCAAATTTGGCAAAATAAAATTAAAATAGAGGTGTTATGTGAAGTACTCAAGCATGTAGATGAGATTCTAAAGTCTATTCCTAATTGCAGGCTTGTTTGGCACAATCAGGTAACCCAGACGATTTAATTCAGGACCTGCATGGGCCACCACAAAAACAATATCGTGCCCCAGTTCCAAATATAAGGAACTGAGCTATGTGGCATTAGCCAGCGGGTACACTCCAATGGGCATCCCAATCTAATAGACCCGATGGAGTGCACCTAAGATATAAAGTACAATGATATAACCCAACATTAAAACATAAGCAATGTAACTAATCTCATCCACAGACATAAGAATATAAAATACATAGAGAAACCAAGTTTGCTAGTGTCACGACCCGCATCCGGTGTAAGGGTACTAGTCGGAAACAACGCCCAGCCTACGCCGCAGAATCGGCGGTAGAACGCTGTCTAGATAATCTATCTAACAATATAATGAACCACCAATAATGATAGTATACTCAATCACAGAACTAAGATAGAAATAAGCACGAATCAGATAAGAATAGAATAGTCATAATACAACTCATGAGTCTAAAATAATACATCAATGAGTCTGAAGAAATACAGAAATAAGCTGGAGACAAATCCAGCACAAAAGAATACAACGAGGCTACAACTCCAGGGTCAACTGTCTCAGTTGGGATAAGTTCCTCTTGAGCCAGGGTCTCAGAATCTAAAACCCACAACATCCTGGGGTCCATAATAGGTAGGGTACCACTCCTCAGTGTCATCTGGAAAAATATATCCAGTCAGAAAAGGAGCAGAGTACATCTCTAACAGCAGTTCTAATTAATGATAAAAACTATGTAACAGTAAATAGCTGTGGATAAACAAGATGTACAATAGATACAAGAGATATATATACAATAAAAAAATACTGGAATAAATACAATAATGAACAATATGCCAATGAAATAATAATACTAATGACTAAGTGTGTGAGTACTAGCTTAACATGTGATCGGCTTGGGCAAGATGCAATACGGCCTGGCTAATCATACGCGCGGTGCATGATCAACACTATTCAGTAATATGCACTTTATTCAATAGGGATATTGATCACATATCTATACTAATACTCTCCACCCCCAACTGGTATAATAGATCCAACTACGGTATGTTATGGCACGAGATTCCCCAAGAAGAGAGCGACTCTTCCCGAAAATCGGTGTCTGTACATGTACAAGATAACCAATGAAACAATAATTGCACCATATACACCATATACCAAGGAATAACATCTCATGACGAGATCCGGAAATACCAATCCGTGTAACCATAGTGTCAAGAGAACATGGATATCTACACTAGATACAGTGAACATAGAGGATATCATAAATGAGAAACTATCAGAGAATGTACTCGCCTGAAGTCCAATGAACAGTCTCACAAATGTCTGACTCGGTGCCTCGAAGACCTAGATATGGAATACAACATCAATACAAGGTCCCGAAAAGAGAACAAGTTAAACTAGTCAACTTCTAGGTCAATAAGTCAATTCTAAGTCAAAAGTCAACTATAGTCAACTCTAAAGTCAACTAAAGTCAACTATGGTCAACTATGGTCAACCCAAGGTCAACTATCTATTTCTAGGTTGCACAAGTCTAGCACCAAAATCTTGGATCAAAATACTAAAATCTAAGTCATAGGAACTATATCCTAAAATATTAGGATACCGTATCTTCGGATACGTGAATCCAAGGTAAACCACACAATACATATATATTAATAATAATATATAATAATATAGAATATTAAATTTACCATAATTAGAAATCATGGTTTTGAACCAACTTGGTACCCACACAAAGTAATGCTCAAGATACATAGATATAGTATTTATCCTTATACATAATATAATATATATAAACCAATACATTATATAATTAAAATTATAACAATACTAGTATTATATCTCACAATAAATACATATATATATATATATATATATATATATAATATAAAATATAAACTAAAACTGCCTAACTGTCACTGAAAAACTGTGTGGAAAACAATGATTTTTCAATAACCAGGCTTTCAGTGACAGTTCAAACTGTCACTGAAAACTCTGTCGCCAAACTGCTGTGTAAAAGCACCACTGTCACTTAATTGGTGACAGTTAACAACTGTCACAGAATGACCGTCGCCACAGCTGTTCAAAACCCGCCCATTGTATTTAATGACAGAATCTGTCATTAAATACTAAATAAGCTACAGCGGCTGCTGCTGCTATTTAATGACAGAATCTGTCATTAATGCAGCTGTCGCTAAAAGCAAGTAATATATATAAATATATATAAATATTAATATATAAATATATAAATTAATATATATATATATATATATATATATATAACAATTAAATAAATATATACTTCTATATATACATAATCCTATACATATAAATAAATAATAATAGCTACAATACACATTCCATGTACTAATGTACATAATTTAACATGGTTAAATGCACACATAAAAATACATTTATTTATATATAATTAATTATATAATAATTATAATTAATATAATTACTCATTTAAACACATAAATATATTTTATAAAACATTTATATATAATTTATTTTGTTAACATAAGTTGTAACATATATAAATGCATGTAAAGAAAGCTACATATATATTTATATATTATATTAGTACACATAAAAATACATAGATCTATGCTACAATAAATATCATAATAATTACATTAAAATAAATATATAACATCTATATATATATTTACTAATTATAATTCAAGAATTAAAGCATAAATAATTAGATCTACACATAAACACACACAAATGGAGAGTATCACACCGTATCCCACTAGGTCTAGGATACACATGCGACACGAGTCCAACACACAACCAATTGTACCCCGAAGGACACAAACAAGTCACAAATATTCTTTATGAACAAATTAAAGTGTCAAATGTAGATCTATGTGTCCGTGTCAAAATACGACATCCACAAAGTCCCGTGTCAGAGGAAAAACCCCCAAAACAACACGTATCACCAAATTGTTGGGATACGACCTACACGTACCCAATTGTGGATACGACACTAGCCCTAAACACATAATCACATGCCCAATTGATCTATAGGATCAATTGACACACACAACAAAATATCAATTCGGAATTTCCACAAAATTGACACAAAAAGTACCATAACTTTCTCCATGGGTCTCCTATGAACATAAAACCAAGTCCTATGGGTAGTACATACATATGGGTTGATTTTATATGATTAAATCTCTGATTTAGAAGATATTTTAAGGGAAAAAACTGAATTATACCTATTGGGAGATGGATTCCCAATGAAACCTCCAATTGAGATGAAATTGCTTCCAAATTGTAGATCCTTGCTCTTCTTTGTAGATCCTTGCTTCCTCCTTCTAGATCCTTGCTTCTCAACTTTCTAATGGCGAATTAGGAAGGAATTGGAATGAATTTGGTAGGAAAATGGAATGGGAATGAAAGGAAATTGGTAGTGGAAAATTCTAGATCTAGATTTGAATTGAAAATGAGAGGAGAGAGAAATTTCCTCCCTCTTTTATTAGGCCGGCCCCTACCCCTTCCTCAAGCAATTATGAAATGTCCAATATACCCCTTGGGGCCTCTCATGAAGAAATAATTAAGGAAGGAAGCTTCTAGTCTAATGATTTAATTAATTTAATCCATCTCCTTAACAATGGGATTTCTAAATGGGCCAAGTCTAACTAATTAATTCATGTTGGTCCATGGATCCAAACTAAACTAGTTGGTTCCACTAATACAAGTCCAAAATAATTAAATAACATATAACAACAATTAAATAATACAATAAATAATTATAAACCATGCACAATATTTAATTAAATAGGAAAAGACTAAAATACTCTTTCCTAGAAAATGTGGTAGTGACAAGTCTACCCTCCTTAAAATAATTTCGTCCTCAAAATTCAAAGATGAAAACTACCCCCAGAAAAATCACAGAACAGAACTAAGAATCAGAATTAACTATGAAAGAACATAACTAGAAAATAACATACCTCAAGGTACAAACAAATATGGATAACGCTCTCTCATTTCATCCTCTCTCTCCCAGGTAGACTCCCCCGGAGAGTGATGCCTCCATGCGACGCACACCAAAGGAATAGTCTGGTTCCTCAGCACATTCTCTCTCCGATCCAGAATCTCAACTAGCTGCTCTGGATAGCTAAGAGTAGGGCCCACCTCTATCTCCCAGTGATCCAATACATGACTAGGATCTGCCACGTATCGTCTCAACTGCGACACATGAAACACGTTGTGCACTCCCTCCAATGCAGGTGACAAGTCTAGTCTATAAGAAACTGCACCGATCCTCTCTAGAATAGTGAAAGGTCCGATGAATCGCGGATTAAGCTTTCCTCCTCCACCGAAGTGAATCGTGCCTCGTGTCGGAGAAATCCTCAGAAACATCTAACTACCCACCTATAATAAAATACCATCTTAAGAACTTAATCTATAACAACCAAGAACAAACACAAAACAAAATATAAACTATACCTCAAACTCCAAAGGTCTCCGATGGCTATCGGCCCAATGCCGCTGTCTGTCCTGCGCCACTCGAAGTCTGTCTCTGATCAACTGAACCTTCTCTGCTGCATCCACAACCATCTCTGGCCCAAGCAAAACTCTCTCTCCAACATCGTCCCAAGACAAAGGAGTACGACACCTCCGACCATATAGAGCTTCAAAAGGTGACATCTCTATACTGGCCTGATAACTGTTGTTATAAGCAAACTCTACCAAATGGAGATGGTCCTCCCAAGAACCCCCGAAATCTAGCACACAAGTGCGCAACATATCCTCGAGAGTCTGGATAGTCCTCTCTGACTACCCATCTGTCTGGAGATGATATGCAGTACTGAACTTGAGCTGAGTGCCCAAACTCTCCTATAAACTCCTCCAGAAATGAGAAGTAAAACGACTATCTCGATATGAGACTATGCTGACGGGAACTCCATGTATCCTAACGATCTGCCTCACATACATCTCTGCCAGCTTCTCCGTAGATAAACCCACCTTGAAGGCAAAAAATGGGCCGACTTGGTCAACCTATCAACAATGACCCAAATCGCGTCTTTTCCTCCTGGAGATCGTGGAAGTCAGGACACAAAATCTATAGTAATGTGTTCCCACTTCCACTCTGGAATGGGTAATGGCTGAAGTAAACCTCCTGGCCTCTGCCTCTCAGCTTTCACCTGGTGGCACACTAAGCATCTGGATACAAACTGTGCCACTTCCCTCTTCATGCCATACCACCACACACTCTCTCGTATATCTCGATACATCTTGTTAGCACCTGGATGCATGGAATACTGAGAGCGATGCGCTTCCTGCAATACTTTCTCTCACAACTCCCCACTCGGCACACACAATCTAACTCCATGCCTCAAAGGCCCATCCTCTGCAATAGTGAAATAATTCTCCAATCCTGCTCTCACCTGAGCTCTGATACTCCTCAGAGATACATCATCATACTTTGCTGCCTTGATCCTGTCCATCAAATCTGAGTGTATCTGCAGTCCCCACATCTGCATAGCACACCCAGGAACAATCACCTCAATGCCAAAGCTCTCCAAGTCCTCCAACAAATATCGATCCTGCGTCAAGAACATAGCTACCGGATATCTACTCAGAGCATCGGCAACTATATTGGCTTTCCCAGGATGATATTGCAAAGAGATATCAAAAATTTTCATCAGTTCCAACCACCGACGCTGCCTCATGTTCAACTCCTTCTGCGTGAAAACGTACTTCAAGCTTTTGTGGTCTGTGAAGATCTCCACACGCTCTCCGTACAAATAATGTTTTCACAACTTCAGAGCGAATATGACGGCTGCCAATTCCAAATCATGGGTAGGATAGTTCTTTTCATGAGGACGCAATTGCCTGGATGCATAGGCAATCACTTTCCCATGCTGCTGAAGAATACAACCTAAAACCTTCCCCGATGCATCACTATAAATAGTAAAACCTCCGGACCCTGATGGCAACGTCAAAATAGGAGCAGACGTCAACCTCTTCTTCAACTCCTCAAAAGCAACCTGGCAATCCTCCGTCCAAACAAACTCTACATCCTTCCTTGTGAGTCTGGTCATCGGCTCGACAATCCTCGAAAAATCTTGCACAAACTTCCTGTAGTAGCCTGCCAATCCCAAGAAACTCCTGATCTCTGCTACCGAACTCAGAGTCTTCCAAGATTCCACTGCTGAAATCTTCTTCGGATCCACTGAAATACCATCACCAGTCACAACATGCCCCAAGAACTCCACCTTGTCCAAGAAAAACTCACACTTGGACAACTTCCCATACAACTTCTCCTCCCTCAGCACATCCAACACAATCCTCAAATACTCCTTATGCTCCTCCGGTGTCCTCGAGTATATGAGTATGTCATCGATGAACACCACCACGAACTTGTCAAGGTACTGGTGGAACACCTTGTTCATCAAGTTCATAAATACCACCGGTGCATTAGTCAAACCCAACGGCATCACCATAAACTCGTACTGACCATACCGAGTTCTAAAAGCAGTCTTCGGTATGTCCTCCGGCTTCACCTTCACCTGATGGTAGCCTGATCTTAAATCTATCTTAGAAAATACCTTGGCACCACCCAAGTGATCAAACAAATCATCAATCCGTGGCAAAGGATACTTATTCTTGATAGTGAGATTATTCAAAGCCCTGTAATCAATGCACATGTGCACCGATCCATCCTTCTTCGGTACAAACAATACCGGGGCTCCCCATGGTGAAGAACTCGATCTGATAAACCCCTTATCCTGCAATTCGTCCACCTGCTTCTTCAACTCGACCAGCTCGCTGTTGTTTACTCTATAGACATGCTGCAAAATTGGTTCTGCACCTGGCACCAAGTCTATAGAAAATTCAACATCTCGATCTGGCGGCAATCCTGGCAATTTCTCAGAAAACACATCCAAGAACTCTGCTATCAACGGATGTGGCAACTCCTTGTCATCCACCATAGCTCCACAAATAATGCCTTCGCCTTGCTCCGCAGCTCCTCTAGCAAACTCGAAATCTGGCTCTCCTGGAGTACCAAACAAAACTCTACCCCCTCTACAATCTATGCTAGCACGGTGCCTACTCAACCAATCTATCCCGAGTACAATATCGTAGCTCGGAAGTGGCATTACAAGTAGACACACACTCAACTCCCGGCCTCCCAGAGTAACTCTCCGGTCCTTGCAAATATCATTAACCAGGATAATGCATCCCCCGGTCATGATCTTGCAAGTCCTAAACAAAGACTCGGCTACCAAACCATGCTTTAGAGCAAAAGAAACAGATACAAAACTATGGGAAGCACCACTATCAAACAAAGCTAAAGCTGGAATGGAATCAAGAAGAATAGAACCTGCGATGACATCTCTGGTGGGTTCCTCCTCTTCGACGGTCATAGCAAATGCTCGTCCCTGCCGAGCACCTCCCTGCTGTTGATGCTGGACAAAACGTTGCTGCTGTGTCGGAAGCGGTCCCCTCGGCTGTGCTGCAGGTGGTCTCGTCTGTGCCCTCGGAGATGGAGCTGCTCCCTGAACTGCACGACGAGGACACTCTCTCGATTGATGCCCTTCAGTACCATAATACAAACAAACTCCTAGCCTCCTCCTATAAACTTCCCAGATGTGGCCGGGCTTCTTGTAGAAGTTGTATGGTGCTTGCTGTAACTGTCTCTGCTGCTGAGGTGCCTGGTGAAAAGGCGCTCTAGCTGGAGTCTGGTTCTGCTGTGGCTGCTGGAAAGGTCTGGACTGGAAATGAGGACGTTTGGCAGATACTGCACTGCTGTTGGCCCCCAGAAAAGAATTACGGTCTCTCTTGGTCTTCAAACCCAGATCTCGCTCAACCTTGCGTGCCTCCGCAAGTATCTTCGACTATGTCTCATAAAAGGACAGAATGATAATCTTCACTTCCCAGTTTAGACCCTCACGGAAACGAATAGCTCGAACCTCCGGTTCTCTCACCAAATACTCTGCAAATCGGCTCAACCTGCCGAACTCCGCAGTGTACTCCTCCACAGACATGCTCCCCTGAATGAGACTCTCAAATTGTCTCCCCAAGTCAATCCTGTCTATCCGGGAAAAAAACTTCTTCTTGAAAAGGTCCTTGAATACCTCCCAAGATTGTCCTACGTCAACCAGAACTGGCTCATTCCTGAACCAAGTGCGAGCAACGTCGAACAGTTGAAGTCCTACCGCCTCAACCTTCAGATCTTCAGAAAGACGGGATACCCTCATAAGATGCTCAATGTCCTCGAGCCAATCATCAGCATAGATGATGCCCTCTGTCCCTTTGAAAACCCTAGGCTCTAGTTTCTTGAAGTCCTGAATGTTGCCTGGCCGAAGCTGAGCAACCTGAGGAATAACCTGCTGCTGGACCGGAACTCCTTTCTCAACTACAGTACAAGCAAGCTGATGAGCACTCTCGATGCCCTGCCGTAGAACGTCGGTCTGCCTCTGATGTGCCTCTGACTGAGCCCTCTGTGCCTCGAGCATCTCACGAAACAGTGTAAACATCTGTGACGCCTCTGCTGACACAGGAGGTGGAGGTGGAAGCCCCTCAGATACAGCTGGCACAGTCCTCTGAGTAGGTGGTGGACCTCCGAAAGCAGCTGACACTCCAATCACCGGAGAAGTGACTGGTGATGGCCCTCGGGATATTGCAGACCTCTCAGAAACTACTCTCCCCTGCTGTGATCTAGTCTTAGGCGACATCCTGAGATAAAGCGAAAGAAAGAATCAATATGGCACAAGATGTAAGACATCAAGGAAAGGACAGTTTAAGGGATCAAGTATCAATATCAAAGGAGAATAGTTGAATCAAAAGAATTTTCCTAGATGTGATTGAGTATCTCAGCCTATTCCCTATATCCTATTGCAGGCTCGCAGTAGTACAACTAAGTTGTCGCACTACCACGACATCACATACTTGTGAAGCAAGACCTGTATGGGCCACCACCAAAAATGTGTCACGACCCACACCCAGTGTAAGGATACTAGTCGGAAACAACGCCCAGCCTACGCCGCAGAATCGGCGGTAGAATGCTGTCTAGATAATCTATCTAACAATATAATGAACCACCAATAATGATAGTATACTTAATCACAGAACTAAGATAGAAATAAGCACGAATCAGATAAGAATAGAATAGTCACAATACAACTCATGAGTCTAAAATAATACATCAATGAGTCTGAAGAAATACAGAAATAAGCTGGAGACAAATCCAGTACAAAAGAATACTACGAGGCTACAACTCCAGGGTCAACTGTCTCAGTTGGGATCAGTCCCTCTTGAGCCAGGGTCTCAGAATCTAAAACCCACAACATCCTGGGGTCTATAATAGGTAGGGTACCACTCCTCAGTGTCATCTGGAAAAATATATCCAATCAGTAAAGGAGCAGAGTACATCTCTAACAGCAGTTCTAATTAATGATAAAAACTATGTAACAGTAAATAGCTGTGGATAAAGAAGATGCACAATAGATATAAGAGATATATATACAATAAGAAAATACTGGAATAAATACAATAATGAACAATATGCCAATGAAACAATAATACAAATGACTAAGTGTGTGAGTACTAGCTTAACATGTGATCGGCTTGGGCAAGATGCAATACGGCCTGGCTAATCATACGCGCGGTGCATGATCAATACTATTCAGTAATCTGTACTTTATTCAATAGGGATATTGATCACATATCTATACTAATACTCCTCACCCCCAACTGGTATAATAGATCCAACCACGGTATGTTATGGTACGAGATTCCCCAAGAAGAGAGCGACTCTTCCCAAAAATCGGTGTCTGTACATGTACAAGATAACCAATAAAATAATACTTGTACCATATACACCATATACCAAAGAATAACATCTCATGACGAGATCCGGATATACCAATCCGTGTAACCATAGTGTCAAGAGAACATGGATATCTACACTAGATACAGTGAACATAGAGGATATCATAAATGAGAAACTATCAGAGAATGTACTCGCCTGAAGTCCAATGAACAGTCTCACAAATGTCTGACTCGGTGCCTCGAAGACCTAGATATGGAATACAACATCAATACAAGGTCCCGAAAAGAGAACAAGTTAAACTAGTCAACTTCTAGGTCAATAAGTCAATTCTAAGTCAAAAGTCAACTATGGTCAACTCTAAAGTCAACTAAAGTCAACTATGGTTAACCCAAGGTCAACTATCTATTTCTAGGTTGCACAAGTCTAGCACCAAAATCTTGGATCAAAATACTAAAATCTTAGTCATAGGAACTACATCCTAAAATATTAGGATACCGTATCTTCAGATACGTGAATCCAAGGTAAACCTCACAATACATATATATTAATAATAATGTATAATAATATAGAATATTAAATTTACCACAATTAAAAACCATGGTTTTGAACCAACTTGGTACCCACACAAAGTAATGCTCAAGATACATAGATATAGTATTTATCCTTATACATAATATAATATATATAAACCAATACATTATACAATTAAAATTATAACAATACTAGAATTATATCTCACAATAAATACATATATATATATATATATATATATATATACATATATATATATAAATATAATATATAAAATATAAACTAAAACTGCCTAACTGTCACTAAAAAACTGTGTGGAAAATAATGATTTTTCAATAACCAGGCTTTCAGTGACAGTTCGAACTGTCACTGAAAACTCCGTCGCCAAACTACTGTGTAAAAGCACCACTGTCACTTAATTGGTGACAGTTAACAACTGTCACAGAATGACCGTCGCCACTGCAGTTCAAAACCCGCCCATTGTATTTAATGACAGAATCTGTCATTAAATACTAAATAACCTACAGCGGCTGCTGCTGCTGTTTAATGACAGAATCTGTCATTAATGCAGCTGTCGCTAAAAGCAAGTAATATATATAAATATATATATATATATATATATATATATATATATATATATATATATATATATATATATATTAATATATAAATATATTAATATATAAATATATAAATATATAAATAAATATATATATATATATATATATATATATATATATATATATATATATATATATATATATATATATATATATATATATATATATAAAACAATTAAATAAATATATACTTCTATATATACATAATCCTATACATATATATAAATAATAATAGCTACAATACACATTCCATGTACTAATGTACATAATTTAACATGGTTAAATGCACACATAAAAATACATTTATTTATATACAATTAATTATATAATAATTATAATTAATATAATTACTCATTTAAACACATAAATATATTTTATAAAACATTTATATATAATTTTTTTATTAACATGAGTTGTAACATATATAAATGCATGTAAAGAAAGCTACATATATATTTATACATTATATTAGTACACATAAAAATACATAGATCTATGCTACAATAAATATCATAATAATTACACTAAAATAAATATATAACATCTATATATATTTACTAATAAACACACACAAATGGAGAGTATCACATTGTATCCCACTAGATCTAGGATACGCATGCGACACGAGTCGAACACACAACCAATTGCACCCCGAAGGACACAAACAAGTCACAAATATTATTTATGAACAAATCAAAGTGTCAAATATAGATCTATGTGTCCGTGTCAAAATACGACATCCACAAAGTCCCGTGTCGGAGGAAAAACTCCCAAAACAACACGTATCACCAAATTGTTGGGATACGACCTACACGTACCCAATTATGGACACGACACTAGCCCCAAATACATAAGCACATGCCCAATTGATCTATAGGATCAATTGACACACACAACAAAATATTAATTCGGAATTCCCATAAAATTGACACAAAAAGTACCATAACTTTCTCCATGGGTCTCCTATGAACACAAAACCAAGTCCTATGGGTAGTACATACATATGGGTAGATTTTACATGATTAAATCTCAGATTTAGAAGCTAATTTAAGGGGAAAAACTGAATTATACCTATTGGGAGATGGATTCCTAATGAAACCTCCAATTGAGATGAAATTGCTTCCAAATTGTAGATCCTTGCTCCTCTTTGTAGATCCTTAATTCTTCCTTCTAGATCCTTGCTTCTCAACTTTCTAATGGTGAATTGGGAAGGAATTGGAATGAATTTGGTAGGAAAATGGAATGGGAATGAAAGGAAATTGGTAGTGGGAAATTCTAGATCTAGATTTGAAATAAAAATGAGAGGAGAGAGAAATTTCCCCCTCTTTTAATAGGCTGACCCCTACCCCTTCCTCAAGCAATTATAAAATGTCCAATATACCCCTTGGGGCCTCTCATGAAGAAATAATTAAGGAAGGAAGCTTCTAGTCTAATGATTTAATTAATTTAATCCATCTCCTTAACAATGGGCTTTCTAAATGGGCCAAGTCTAACTAATTAATTCATGTTGGTCCATGGGTCCAAACTAAACTAGTTGGGTCCACTAATACAAGTCCAAAATAATTAAATAACATATAACAACAATTAAATAATACAACAAATAATTATTTACCATGCACAATATTTAATTAAATAGGAAAAGACTAAAATACCCTTTCCTAGAAAATATGGTAGTGACAGCTAATGTGCAGAAAGAAAATAAGTTTGGAAATGTATCATAATACAACACAGATAGAGTCACACGAGGAAAAACCCGCTAATACAAGTACTAAATGAAAGGAAGAAATAAGATAACTAGGACTGATATCTGCTAGCTAGATAATGATACTGGACCCAAGGTGAAGTCACTACCGGTGATCAAGCAAAGTCCTGAGGAAGGATCTCAACCTCTGCTAGAAGTCCTGCTCCTGGATATACACCCGGTCCATAATCCTCCGAGTAGTCCCCTCGCCTATGCCTGGAAGGGAACCAGGTCCTCAGAGGGACGTAAAAAGGTACAAAAATAGCATGCCATAGTAAAACTGAAAGGAAACATGTGATTCGTCGGTGTAATCTAGAATAACCACCTAAGTGAGACACAACTTGAAGACTATATTCGACACATGGGCTTTCCAAATATAAATTCGTAACTCCGAGGCCCAGAGACACATGGTGCATACTCGTAGCTCCGAGCACAGAGACACACAGTAAGTAAGTACTACGACTCCGGATACAGGATCTCTATATAAAGAAGGATATATATATAGTGCATGCGAAGTAGCCCAAGCGTCTAGTAACTATCTTCCCCTCCCAATGCGGTCAACGAGACCCATCCATAGCTCACTGAGCTTGAACCTCTACCTAAACAGTCTCATCATACTGAAGTAACTAGCACCAATCATTATCCTATAGTCGTCACAGGTTTCGGTCATGCTGACACTATCTGGATACATGAAGTCTGGCACGATGATAGTGTTTGAATGTGTCCTAGGATTCCGATGTAACCAAGTATGTACATAAAGGTATCAAAAAATATATAACAATCGATACTAGATGTTACCGACGAACGTCTGCACCCGGATATGACCCGGACGCTAAGTAACGATTTTGATCCAAAGCGCACACAAAGTATAGATGAAATAAATAAGTAAAACTGGAAATGAGTTACAGTGTGGCAAGATATACTTGCCTAGATCCGGATGTTGAAGGCAAGGCTCCGGTACAACGTCCAAGTCCGAGGATCCTAAAGTACCTATAGATGATATATAAATTAATTAATAATCTAGCTCAAAACTATCTTAATTAAGAGATGTCATCATGAACCAACATAGATTTTGGTCTTAGTTACAAAACTCACGTCTAAGGTACTAACTAGAGGGTTGACCAAAGTTGACCAGGAAAATGTTGCATCAAGTACGAAATTACCAAAATGCATAACGTCCACAATACTAGTATTCATCAAGTATGGATTTGGTCATCTATAAATAATATTCATATTCTCATTCTAAATTATACCATCATTATTATCTAATAAAATTTCATTGGCACAACACCTTCAAGTCTGCACATGCAAAATACTCAAGTCTAAATTTATATTCTAATCATGTCATGATCCCAAACACTAAACCAATAACGTTTATCATGTTTACATTCCTCAAATATGTATTTAATTAAATATGGGATAATCACCAATCCAAACTTCCATAACTCACTATTCAATGCACATTAATCAGATCATGTATACGACCTAGCATAAAATCCATCTATTTTTAGAATAATCACATCATCCTCATGCATCACACAATGTACAACCCTAGACATTCGCGTTAGTATTCTGGAAATAGCTCTTATCTAGTGTTATTTAACAAGTGTTAGCAAGCATTTGTTAATAAAAATAATGAAGAACATCTAAACCTATCTAGGTGATCATTAGCAACATAAAAAGTTGATAAAGAAGAAGTATAATAATAATAATAATAATAATAATAATAATAATAATAATAAGAAAAAGAAAAAGAAGAAGAAGAAGAATAAATTACCAAGGCGGGGGTGGCTGTTGGTGGTGGCAGCGACATTGCGGTGGCTGCTTTCGGTGGTGGTGTTGACTGTGGTGGTGGTGCTAGTATCGACAGTGGTGGTGGGGGGTAGTGCTCAGTGGTGGTGATGGGAATGGTGATGGTGGCTGTGGTGGTGAGGGTGGTGCTCAATGGTGGTGATGGTAGCGGTGCTCGGCGGAGGTGGGAATGGTGGTGTTCGGTGGTGGTATTGGTGTTGGTGATAGGGAATGGTAATGGCTATGGTGGTGGTATAGACGTTGATGGCAGAGGTGGTCATGTTGGTGGTGAGGTTAGTGGTTTTGGTGGTGTTGGTGTGATGTTGGTCGAGTCCAGCCATCGTGGTCGAGGTGGATACTATGGTGAAGTCGAAGTGGTGGAGGATATGGTAGTGGTGGCATGATGAAGGTGGTGGTGCAGCTGCCGTGTCGGCTTAAGGGGGTGGTTCAGTGGTGATGATGGTGGAGAAGAAGAAGAATGGAGAGGAAGAAAAGAATTAGAAGAGTGGGAAGGAGGAGGTTAGGCTGATGAGAGAGGGAGGGGAGGAGAGAGAGTGAGGTGAGGTGAGGAAGGAGTTTCCTAGGGATTATGGCCGACCATAGGGTTGTGTATAGTTATCATTATATAGGAGAAGGATGGATGGTTGTGATTGGGAGATATTGAATCAAGGGCTAGGATTTACTATGAGTGAATAGTACTATACAAGGGTGTGTGTGTGTGTGTGTGAGAGAGAGAGAGAGAGAGGTGACCGGTTACATGACCCAAAGGGGGTTTCTCCATTTGATTTACACCAATAGGAGTTTGACACCTAGCAACCATTTTGTATTTGAGTCCCTTAAAGTTTGGGGTTTATAAATGAAGGAAAAAGAGTGAGGATTTAATGTGGGAAATGGTGTTTGGTGTTTTGTAGGATGGAGAGGGTGTTGGGTGTTTTGTATGAGTCTCATGATTGGGTGTGAGGGTTAAGTTGGGGTTAAGTTCAGTCGGTTTCACCAATATAAATAAAATTTTGTTATAGGTATTCTTGAATAAAATGGGAGTACACTGGGTCTCAATTAGGAGTGACACAATTGTCATGGACGGTATAGGCTCAGTATTAGTCTTGGACCATTTAATTGGTTAGGCGAAACGGGTTGAGTTTGTGTCCCCAAATCGATGGCAACGACATAGGTATAAGGCATAGGATTAAAGAATTAATTTTTGTGACTAAAAAGTTGTGCAATTAAAATAGAGCACAAGGGAGTATGTTTGTGAATGACAGAAATATCCAATGCCTAGGTTGGCTTGTCAGGTCAAGAGTGCAAAAATTTGTTGGAAAGTAAAGGCTATTGTTATGCTCCAATTATTGTAGCAACGGTAAGGTGCACCAAGAGTATAAATTAAAGAATCAGTCTACATAACCCTAATTTCTAATCCTTAGACAACCTGAAGCTAAACCAAAATTCTCACAAAATCTAGCCTACCAAAATTTTTTGATGAGGGGGTTTACAAAATCCATACTCAAATCCAACAGCAATACCCTAGTAATACTACAGCAATTGTTCCTCTATACCCGACTTCATAATACTTGCTAATACATCAACTGGAAACTAACCAAGATGGCACCAATTTAACAATCATAACACATACTCACCCGAGCATCTCCATTACCCGTACCCTTCCTGTAAGTAACTAATGTAAGCTAGTGTATGGGCTTGCACACAACAACCCCAAACACGGGTCTTCTTAGACTATTTCATTTCCCCCTTGCTATCATCAACACCATCACAATTACTTATGGAACATACAATATACACCTACTCACAGTCACTACTCAACTTTGCACATCACAGGGACAGAAATCTAGCCTCCCTCACTGCTTGCACACATACACTTTGATCACTATCACTCACATTCACACAGAAACACCCATACATAAATCAGTCTTTTCAGTTACAGAGACTGAAATCACCTCCATGTATTACCACCTGCATTCACCACTAACCCAATGCTCCCCTCTGCTACTACCTCGACACAACTGAGCATTAGCATAACTAATATGGCCACAGTCACTGCCTCTCTTCACAAGCACAAGCTTACAGTATATAAATATGTATCATACACATAATTACATATACACAAAATAGGAATACACACACACACACACACACACACACACACACACACACACACACACACACACACACACACACACTATAATCATTAGATCAAACACTAGATGTGTAATATCTCATACACTATGATACACTCCCAATTTAGAAGCCAAATATCCAAATTTTCCATGATAACCATTTCTAGATATATAATATTATCACTATTAGAACTAGCTATAATAGCAATTAAGGAGTA
This sequence comes from Iris macrosiphon, assembly GCA_036927795.1. Classification (NCBI taxonomy): domain Eukaryota; kingdom Viridiplantae; phylum Streptophyta; class Magnoliopsida; order Asparagales; family Iridaceae; genus Iris; species Iris macrosiphon. The sequence goes on from JAYESA010000012.1 coordinate 35,445,919, forward strand.
TTGCACAAAAATACCCAAATTGAGCTTTGTATCACACCGTATTGTGATATGCCTACTTGTATCCATTTGTGGACATGTATCTAGTTTCACACCACTAATCTAAGACTAATTAGATCTAATTTGTCTCATGACACATAATTGATGTGTCAATCTCGTAATTCTTCCAATACACATACAAAAACCTATATAGAATTCTCTATACACAACCAATTGACCTAGAACTTGTTCTTAATGGTAGCCCTATGCCATAGGGTGGTTCCTAATGGTAAAATGTATGATTTAGAAGTTATAAAGAAAAATAATTCAGAATTTACCAATTAAGAGATGAATTTTCAAAGAAATGCTCAATGGACATGATCCGGACACGATCTCTCCACCAAAGCTCCTTCTTCTTGTGCTCCTTGTTACTCCAAGCTCCAAAGCTCCTTGAGGGATAAAAATAAGAGAGAATGAGGGTGAATTGAAGGTTAATTGATGGATGGATGGAGTAAATTGGGGATCTATGAATTTGGGGATCTAAAATAAATACAAATAAATAGGAGAGAGAGAGGAGACCCCACTTAAAGTGGCCGGCCCCTTCCTTCTTCCTCAAGTCACCACCAAATGCCTAGTTTGCCCCTACTTGAAGAATTACAAGAATAGTTAAGGATGACCATTTTGGGAAGTTTCTACACTAATACAATTAGTCTAATCCCCCTAATTAATTAGTGGGAATGGGTCTATTGGGCTTGGTCCATGTTGGGCTCACAAGTTATCATGACAATTCTACTTGGGTTTACATGGGTCAAGTCTAGCTAATAGCTAGTCCACTAATCATAATTAAAATATAGCACAACCAAAATTATTAATATAGCACACTAATATAATTATTAAATTACTATAATAATATAAATATGTTAAATGACTAAATTACCCCTATTTGGAAAAGTGAGGGAGACAACGTTGGCGGCCGTCATGCTCTAGCAGGGTCGTATGCTCCTCCCGTGATAGATGAAGCAAGGGAAGCGATGAGAGAGCACCAAGAACTCTGAGCTCGTCCAGATTCCATGTGCAATCGGGACTCACTCCGCGATCTTGGAGTGCGGCAATTATATGCGCTAGAATGGAGGGATGTACCATATCCGCCCAAGTACAAACCCTTTAATTTTGACACATTTAACGGGAAGTCCTTCCCCCGCCGATACATGAGCTATTTCAAGACCGCAACTGGGCATCTAGCCCGCAATAAAGCTATTCTAACTAGGCTCTTCATCGGGGCATTGTCCGGGGTAGCCTTCGATTGGTTCTGCAGCCTCTCAGATAACTTTATCTCATCGTTCGATGATCTCAAGAGTTAATTCCTCAGAAGATTCTATGAGGCAGAAAATGATATGACTATGTCCTCCCTGATGGATGTCACCCAGGGGGAAAATGAGCTTGCACGAAATTATATCGAGCTGTTTTGACAAGCTGTACTAAGGCTGCCTCATGGCAATCCCGAGACGATGATGATGGAGATGTGCCAGAGAAACCTAATTTTAGCCGTCAGCCTCTGGATGGGTGATAGCCAATTTAAAAACTGGACGTCCTTCATCATAAACGCCATCAGCACCGAAAAAAAGGTCAAGGACGCTCGACTTTTGGGAATATAGATCCCTGTCACCGATGATAGGGGAAAGCATTCTCACAAAAACAAAAATAATAATAATAATAGAGGCAATACCAACCGCAATGGAAAAGAAAAATAGGCCTTGGTCTCCAACTTAACCAAAAAGCCAGAGCAAAAATAGGCAAAATCTCCGAAACAAAAGGATACTTACTCTTTCGAGGATGATGATGTCATGCCCATCTTCGACATGCTGATGAAGGGATAAATTTTTTTGGCTTCCCGAAGTCAAACGCCAGCCGGAAGCGGCAGACATAAATAACCCAAAGTACGGTCACTTCCACCGGTACGTCCACCAAGCGATGCAGGATTGTTACACATTGAAGTGATACATCTAGTGTTTGATCGATACCAAAGCTCTCTCCTTGGACTTTGATGATGTAACAGTTGTCGCCAACATAGTTTTCCTCTAGTTCGGGAACTTCCAGGCAACAGAGGACCAGGACGGAGTGATCCAATTCCCAGGGCGACAATGAAAGTTGTTAACCTTTCGCTAGCTCGAGACCAGATAGTCGGGCTGATACCTTTCACCATATCACGGGGGAGATCATATGGAATTATTTCAACCTTGCTCCAAACATGATGTAGTGAGTTATACCCTCCGTCGCTAAGTCAAAGGGACAAAAGGACAAGTCCTGCCACATGGTGTCCCCCACCACTGAGGAAGCCATGGCAGGAGCAACCCGGTCAGGACTCACCTACCAGCGGGATTATTACACCCCCGACGGCAATACTCCTACAGCACTTACGACCTCTGAGCTAGGTCCATCCCATCCTCCCATGATAGACAAATATAAGCGAAATAAGGTTTGCTTCGACAAAATGTAGTACAAAGATGCAGCTCAGGGATTAGAAAAATCCTACAACTTCAACATCCTAGCACAACTGGCCAATATTTCGGTGAAGTTGTCGTTATTCGAGCTTCTATGGCTCTCCAAAGACACTCGGACTGCTCTAAGTGAGGCACTAAAGAATGTCGACACCTACCTTGCACAGGTCAAACCGCCAGCTGAGGACCCGACTGCTTGCCCCCACTGCAATAATGTCATGGAGGCAATACCCAATATCATGTTCTCGCAACAGGATATGTTGCTAAAGAATAACCGATATAATGGTCCTCTATATTAAACAGGGTACATCGATGCCATTAAGGTGGACCAGATGCACATCAATCCCGATTCATCAGTTAGCATCATCCCGTGGAGTCTGCTTCAAATCTTGGACATCTTGATGCATCGTCTGGTAGCCACTAATACTGCCATTAGTGGATTCAATGCTGGAAAAAGTTACCTTCTGGGCAAGATTTGCCTGAAATGCCAAATCGGTGACTTGAAGACAGAGATCACTTGCTACGTCATTGACGTCGAGGTATCCTACAATGTCCTGCTAGGACGACCTTGGATACACCGATACATGATTGTGCCATTAACTCTATACCAATGTCTAAAGTATGTTGACGACTATGGCAAGGTCAAGATAGAATTTGCGAATATAGACCCGTTTAAAGGGGTCGAGGCCTACTACTTTGATTCAATCCTCTACAAGCAAGTCCACGGAGATAAATGTGGCAATGATGTTGACGATGAGGCAGAGGCCAAGACTATACCAGATGAACCCTTGAGAGTTTGTCTAAAGGCACGTGCTCATGACACAGTCGCTCCCCTTGTCATAAAACTGTACAGGAAGGCTCCCGAACCTTTGGTCTTCTGCCTTCGTAGGCCAAATCGACTACCAAAGGAAGATCCAACACTGTCTACAATATTCGAACCTCTGCTCGTTCGCCTTCATAGGATGAATCAACCACAGAGGGGAAATTTGGTGCCGTCTACGCCTATGGTCGTTTGCCTTCGAAGACCACCAAGTGAAGCTCCGAACCTCTTACAAATTTTGAACCCCTGGTGGTAAAACTGCACAGGAATCCAGTAAAGCCTTCGCTCGCATTGGGGGTAGCCCTCGAGAAAAATGAACTGGAGAAGTACGTGGATGCTCATGCTAATATCCCTTCTCTCGATGATGTAATCTCCGATAAAAGTTACCTTATTTTATTAATAAAAGGTTATCTTTGAACTACTTTGAACTTGCACATATAAGCACCTTGTATTCTATGGACCACGGTCTGGGCCTTCATTTGCAAACACAAGTGACTACCACCTACGCAGAAAACTATATCCTTCCTAGACAAGGTTTCTACTTCACGGTTCCAACAAGGAGGAGGGGAGACAAGCCCATCATCTTTGGCAGGGTTGAATGTCCCCGGTCCTTTATCCCAGAGGAACAAGAGCTAGAACCCGACACATGCAAAATATAACTCTACCGATTCAGCGGTCAAGCCAAATATTTCATCCAGAATATGGGTTATGATCTTAAAAATAATTGAGGTTTAAACTACGATAAGAGCCGATGGCTGCCCCTACATCTACCTTTACCTGCAGGCATGTTTGAGGATTACTACCAAAAAAGTAACCATTGCTTAGGGTACGTAACGCCTCCTACAACCCCCGAAGGTTCAGATGAAGAAGATGAGGTTCACTCCCACTTTTCCTAATTTTTTGCTTGGGACTCCGACGTCAGTATTGGGAAGATGCTCAAAAAAAATTGGCTACCAATATGGTGTCAGCTGACCCTGAGGAAGACGAAGAAGATCCACATAAACTCTTTAAAGTAGAACTGTGGGCCAAATTTCTAGACGTATAATAGGATATACGGTTCGAACAACGAGAACCTTCTACCGAAGACGAAGTCATACAAGTCAATTTGGGCGACGAATCCTTCCCCAAACCTATGTTCATTAGAAGAAGTCTTTCCGATGAAGACCAAAAATCTCTGCTACAACTCGTCAGGGAATACATTGATGTCTTTGCTTGGAGCTACGAAGACATTCCAAGACTGGACCCCCAAATTGTGGTCCACAAGCTCAATATCTTCTCGGAAGCCAAGCTTGTCAAACAACAGCAATGACGATTTCGTCCGAATATTATGAACGCAATCGAAGCTTAAGTCAACATACTGATAGCTAATGGCTAAATCCACGAGGAATAATATCCAGATTAGATGGCCAACATCGTATCCATCATAAAAAAGAATAGAAAGATCCGGATCTGCATCGACTTTCGTAATCTAAATTCGGTATGCCCTAACGACGAGTTTTCGCTTTCGATCACCGACATTATGATCGAAAATACTTGTGGCTTCGAGCACATGTCCTTCATGGACGGATTCTCAGGCTGCAATCAAATTAAGATATCTCCTAAAGACTAGAAGCATACATCGTTCAGAACACCGATAAGAGTATATTGCTACACTGTCATGTCCTTCGATCTGAAGCACGTAGGTGCTACATACCAACGAGCTATGAGCACCATTTTTTGGGAACATCTGTGCAAGATAGTAGAATATTATGTTGATGACATTGCTGTCAAGAGCTGCTCCAAAGATGATTACCTTCAAGACTTGAGGACTATGTTTGACCTGATGTACGTACACCGCCTCAAGATGAATCCTACCAAATCTTTCTTGGGAGTGTCCAGCGACAAATTCCTAAATTTTATCATCACTTCTCGAGGTATTCATGTTGACCCCAATAAAACTAGAGAAATCCTAGAGATAAAGCCGTCTCCAAAAACTTCGCAGCTAGCAATGAAGGTTGTAATACATCAGGAGGTTTATATCAAACCTCTCTGGGCATTGTCGACTGTTCACCCAGCTCATGAAGAAATATGTCTCCTTTGTCTGGAATGAAGAATGCCAACGAGCGTTCGACGACATCAAGGAATATCTATCAAACCCTCCAGTGCTGGTGGCCCCAGTATTGGGAAATCCCTTCATACTTTATGTGCGTGCAATAGATCACTCCCTTGACACTCTATTGGCCCAGAATAGTGATGCGGGTCACAAATATGTCATCTATTATCTCAGTCGAATGATGGTTGGCACGGAGCATAGGTACACCCCTGTCGGAAAGAATGCCTTGCTCTAGTATTCGCTATCCGGAAGACTCCGTATTACGTGACAGGAAAAACCATTCATGTGATCTCATGAGTCAATCCTCTCAGAGTTCTCATGACCAAACTAGGGGCGTTAAGTTCCCATTTAGCTACCAGGGTGATACTATTGTCCCCATATGACATAGTATTTATTCTACAGAAAGCTGTCAAGGGTCAAGCACTGGACGACTTCTTGGAAGCCCATGTGGTACCTGAAACCTCGAAGCTCTACGAGAAGATCCCCAACAAAGTGGCAGACTTAAACATAATGTCATACGAAGCTATGTGGTAAATGTTATTTGATGGTTCTTCAAGAGTAGGGCCCAAAGGCAATATCATCGCGGGGGGTCGAGATAGTGTTAATCTACCCATTTGGCCTCGTCATCAACCGCGCCTACTCTTTCACAGAGTCATGCTCCAATAATATTATAGAGTATAATGCCTTGGTCATCGGGCTCCAGCTCACCAAATAAATAGGAGTGAAGTACCTGGAGACCTACAACGACTCCAAAATGATAATCAGCCAAGTCCGGGGTGAATACGAAGCCCGACACGAATACCTAATTTCTTACCATCAAGTTGCCCTTGGCATCATCTCAACCTTCGAGGGATTCTTCATTGATCCCATCCCTCGGCTGTAGAACATCGAGGCCGATACCCTGGCCGGCCTCGCTGCCTCTTTGGCAGTTCCTGATAACACCCATAAAAGCTAATCACGGTGATTGATCAAGAGCTAGTTTGCCTTAAATATAACCTTCGCCTATGTCTGATCTACACTATGGAAGTATAGACTGATACCCAGGATTGGAGACTCCCATTCATTGACTACACGGTCTATGAAATTCTACTCAAAAACCCAAAGAAAGCCACTTTAATTAGAAGATGTTCCCTCCGATTCTATTATAATACAACTACCAAATGTTGTATCGTCGGTCCTTTGATGGCCTTCTGCTAAAATGCCTATCGAATAAAGAAGTGAAGCAGGCCCTCCACGAAGCTCATGATGGCGTCTGTGGTGCACACCAACCTAGCCCAAAATTATAGGACCGTCTCCAGAGAATGGGTTACTACTGGCCTACAATGATAGCAGATGCCGTTGACTATGCAAGGAAGTACCAAGCGTGCCAAATCCACGCAGACTTCATCCACCATCCATTAGAGTTTCTACACCCAACGGTAGCATCCTGGCCGTTCAAGGCATGGGGAATGGATATCATCGGACCAATAAGTCCAGCTTCGTCTAAGGGGTACCGGTTGATCCTGGCCATCACCGACTACTTCTCCAAGTGGGCGAAAGCAATACCACTCACAAAAATCAAGATATCCAACGTGATCAGCTTTGTCAAGCATCACGTCATATACCACTTTGGCTTGCCACAAAGGATCATTCATGACAATGGTCCACAGTTTGCATGTCATGCATTCTACCAATTCTGTGACAAAAACTGAATTTAGAATGTGACTTCGATTGCCTACAACCCAGCGACAAATAGGTTGGCTAAGGCATTCAACAAAACCATCATCAAGCTTCTCAAAAAATTTGTGTCATCCAACAAGCACAACTGGAACGGGAAGTTGTGTGATGATCTCTGGGCATCCGTACAATGGTCCGGACAGCTACAGGAAGTATGCCATTCTCTTTAGTGTAAGAAAGCGAAGCGGTCCTCCCCTTCGAGATCCAAATCTCTTCACTCCGAGTAGCTCTCTCCAATCAATTAACCATATATGACAACCATTGTCGGCGACTACAAAAGTTGAAAGCACTCGACGAAAAATGACTCTTAGCTCAGCAACGTATTGAGCTATACCAGGCGCCTCTCTGGAGCCTTCAAAAAATGAGTCAATAAGATAATGTTCCAAGTGGATGATCTTGTCTTCACAGTAAGAAGACCGATTGTTATGACCCACAAGATATCCGACAAATTCTAGCCTAAATGGGAGGGCCCGTTCATCATGGAGTCTGTATTCTCCAACAGCACCTACCGGCCAGTGAAACCCAATGACAACTTGCTTATGATGCCTATCAACAATAATTTCCTGAAAAATTACTACATCTAAACTTGACTTGTACTCCCTTATCTCCAACAGGATAACCTAGATATACATCTCTACACTCTTGGTTCTTCATCCCTAGCAAGTGCCTATGCACAACTTTTCTTCTTCTTTGCAAATTTCTGTAAAAGCCATCATCTATATCCAGGATTCCTGGATACGCAACAGAGGATGGATCCTTAAAGTCTCTCCAGTGGAGCAGTCTTCAGGTCCACAGGCGCACTCCCTCTTGGACTACCCGAAAAACTAGTATTCGTTAGCTCATGAGTACATTTGAGCTATCATCCCTTCAGTCTCTCCATCGAAGCAATCCTCAGGTCTATATACACTCTTAGGTGGACCACCCTCATTAAACTACTCCCTAACGAGTCCTTGGAAAATTAGTTCATGTCCCTATTACCCCTGAACCACTTTCTCACATTTCTTCCCGGCTAAGTTTGCCACGTCCATATTACCTTTGAGCAAACTTCCCAGGTCTCGGCTATCGATCATCATATTTATATTATCTCCGATATCGGTCGCCGCCTAAACTTATTACTGGTACTCGATCTGGAGTAAGCTAGTGGTGATAAGTCCATAAAACCTATCACATCCATATTACCTCTGATAGGACTTGTTTCAAAATTATTATTTGCACTCAACGTGCACAAAAAATAATAGGTCCACCAAGGATCCTCAGTGTGATATCCTTAACAAATATAGTATTGTACTATGTCTATATTACCTCTGGTAGGATATTCAAAGTTTACACAAATAATCGAAATAAAAAAGGAAAAGCTTTTATTTTATTTTACTAAAGTGAAAACAGCAAACTACACTTAGGGGACTATGCATGTTCCAACCGCAAAATAAACTTTACAATAAGAATAAAAGAAAGTTTTAGAAAATGAAACGCAAACTACTGTTGCTCCTCATTGGTGCACAACTTCTCTATTTGCCCTTGGATCCGAGCAATGGAAGCATCAATCTTCGCTCTGACTCTGCGCCCGGCTTCTTGAGCCAAATCCACAGGATCCTCAAAATGGACATAGGCATGGCGCTTGTCCTCCAGCTTCTTCAACGTATTCTCTAGGGCAACAAAAGGCTGGTCCGCCCTGCTAGTTTACTCGCAGATTGCCTCCCTCTCTCGATGAGCCTCCTAAAGTTTGCCCTCCACTACATCAGCTGGGCTTAAAGTTGCACAATTTGCTCGTTGATCTCAACCATGGAATGGGTTATGGAGTCCTCCCGAGCAAGACAAACCTCTCCTCGATTGTTCAACTTTTCATGCTTGAGGGCCAACATCTGGAGGTTACGTTCCAGGGCCTGCTTGTTCTGCACATATGCTATCTTCATCTACTCCATGGACTTCAGAAGGAACTCACGTTCCTCTTCTACTGTGATGACCGGGTTGACCTCCCGCGCCTGCTATAATTCATTTAGGCGCTGCTCTACCTCTGTCAATTTTTGGCTCAAAAGGTCAGCCATCTTCTCATGACCAGGAAGTGTCCTCAAAATCTCTGCCTGACTCTAGGCATAATGCTTGGCCTAAGTAAAAGTCTTGCCTCATCCCAGGACGGTTTGCACCCCCCGCTTCAGATGCATGCAAAAGCTCTGAATAGTATCCTTCGAGGCTTCTTCCACGTCAGCAAAAGTAGAAGGAGTCAAAGGAGTCATAAGTGTATGGACTACAGTCAGCTGTGGAGGAGGCATAGAAATATTAGACGGCACAGGTAACAGAACAGCAGCCACGGAATGTCGAGATGCTTTGGCTTCTACAAACTGCCTCCTAGTTGAAAGAAGCGTCTGGGCACTAGGCAATCGAGCAATATCGACCGTTGTAAGATTGACATCTGAGGATATGCCGGCGTTAGTCGGTCCTACAACATCAGATGAGGAGACAATCACTTCAGACCCATCAACCGAGGCTTCCTTTACACCCTCTTGTGTACACACATCAGCTGGTATCACGATAACATCTGAGGACGACCCAGCAACCACCGGGCCAACAACTTTGGGGGCATCTGCCTCAGAGCAAGTTGCTCCACTATCGGGAGTGATTACAGTGGAAACAATCACCGCACTAGAATAATCCACTACAGACCCTACATGGTGTTCCTCATCCCCAGAAGTACTAGAAAGAGGTCCAGACTTTCTTGGGATAAGCCCACTAGTCTTTTCCTCGATGCCCTCTTCAGTAGCCACGTTCACCATTCTTAGGGGGAAAGTTGGCCCTGTAGATTCAGAATAACATGTGATCAGCTAAAGCTGAAGCCAGAATATTCCTTCATAGGTAAATATACTGGATAACATACTAGAAGAAGGCGACAGGGATTGCGACTCACCCAGCGTAGTCAAAGTCTTCCCTATGGTTTCTACATCATCCACGGAGATGTGCTCAAATGGTATGAAGGGCTTTGCCACCACTACGCCCATTTTTGGGGCTCCCAAAGTTTCAAAAGTAGGCTCTAACACGCCTACATCCGCCTCTTGAACCCCCAAAGACTGAGGTGCAGGCCCCGAGGCACCCATGTCAGACTCTGGGGAAGTCTTCTTCTCCGGCTCCTTATAAGAGACAACCGAGACAACCGCTCGTCGGGGATGGTCCCTTCTCCCTTGCATCTGCGAATTGTCAAAAATACTAAAACCCAAGATATTTATATAATGGATCTGGAAGAATCAAACTAAGGGGTCCTACAGGGACCCCCTCAGCGTCCAAAGTAGGGTCTATTTCAGGATCTTCTACCGTGAAGGGTCCTACCTCTTCCCTTGTAGCCTCCTTCACGAGAGGTTTTGCTTTTGCTGAAGACCCTTTCCCTGGTGCCACCTCAGTCCTGGCCTTATTTGAGTCCCGAGCATGGGGGGTCTCTGCCTTCGCCCTCCACTTGGCAGGTGGAAGATCGTCGTAAAGAGAAGTCGTATCCTATTCTCCCATCGAGGGATTTAGATCCATAAGCAAAGGCTTGGCGACGCCCTTGCCTTTCTTTGGCGCCCGTCGTACTTTTGTGTCCGGAGGCATCAGCATGGTGCCTTTGATATAGCTCATCTTCGGGTTAAAGCCAACCGACAGAGCGTTGGGTATGCAATAATACGTCGTCACCGTGTGTAGCATCCGCGGCGCTAACCCAGCTGATGGCAAGCGGAACTGGACCTGAGTTCCAATGGCATTGTAGTAACTCTAGGCCCAGGATCTATCAAGCAAGATCCTGCCACATCTGAGGGAAGCACTCGGGTGAACCAACTAGAGTTGGATATAACCAAACTGGCGAGAAAAGAGACTCGGCAGGTAAGGCTCTGCAAAGACTTTGTCCCGATTCTGTTATACCAAACAGGAGGGAAAAATAGCTTGAAGCCAACAGAAAATCCTCTCTGACAGATTTTGAGACTCTCCTCTGACATCCTGATAGACGGTATCCCATTCCTCGGGCGTAAAATCTGGCTCGGAAGTAAAGAAACTCCAGTCAGTCATAAATGAGAGCTTTCTCCTACAAGCAGGGACTGCGTCGAGTCTCCACTTCATCCCTTGATATTTGCGGATCGTAGCATCGAATGCCACCATATCATCATCGGTTCCAAGGCTCATCAGAAAACCATTATGTAAGAGAAGCCAACCGATCAAATAATGATAAGGGAGCTCAATCCGATTAAAATATCCTTTGCCCGGATGATCCTCGAACTTCTGGATGAAGTTGCGAATCCCCCGATGGATGCAGCATACCATCACTGGTAGAAGAGCCACCTTGTGGCCGAAAGCTAGCTTTACAGCCGGGAGAATAAGGGGATGATTGATCCTTTATATGGTTTCGGACCCGCCTGGGATGACGCAATTCTGCAACTAGAGCATCAAGTATCCCGCCAGCATGGCTTTGGCGGACAACTTGTGCACATCCATGTAGAAGTAGCTATGCTCCTCTTCGAGAGTAGTCAGCTCATCGATGGGTTCCTCTTCCTCCTTGCCTGTGGAACCTCAGCTTCTTCTTTCTCGCCCGCGACCGGTTCTCGTTGTGCCCAAATCAGGTCGGCCACTCCCTTGTCAGTCTGCGATGTTCGAACATAAACTTTCTTGGACTCCTTCAGGTCCAAAAAGAGGTATCAAGTCCAGGTTGTGATATGGGGTGAAGACCCCTAGGACTTCTTCTTCTTCTTTGACATCCGCTTATAGATGTCATGGTGGCAGAGTAGTTCCTGGTACACCGCTAAGATTTTTGGGTTCTCCGCCTCTAACTCCCCAAGTTTCTCGTTTCCCGGGGTATACTCTTCATAGGGATCGTCGTCCAAGAAAGTTTTGAGAAGGCATACATTTCGTGCAAAGCCAGCCCTATTTTGCCACCAGGTGTGAAGAAGGTCCCAGTACGACAATTATACAACTCCATCAAAGCAAAGAATAGGGGATGGTTAACCTCTAGTCCATAGCATGTGCCCCACACGGAAAAGAATATATTGGCCGCCCTAAGCTCCTACTCATACTTCCTCAGGACCCACAGATTCGAGCAACACTAGGATTCACTGTAGTATGCCCAACTGGGAACTTAGAACTGGCCCATAGGGTAGGAGCCCATCTTGTCAACCTGATAAAGAAAAGTACCCACCGCATATATACTTATGTTCGGTCTTAGTTTACTGCTGACGAGACCAGGCTTCAGTCCCACTAGGAAATAAGGGGTGACCCCTTAGCGCTATGAAATACTCACTTGCTTTATCTGGTCCCAAGACGGATGTTGCCCAGAGAGGTCCCCTTTGGCTTAGGGCTCAAGTCCCAATCCATCCGTCGTGGACCCATCAACACCTTCAGGTCCAATACAACCAAGTGACGGTTGTAGAAAGGAAATGTCATCTCTGACCCATTAAAAGTAAAAGACCAGTCTTCCCTGATGGGACCTACCTTAGGAGACTCTAGTGCATCCCCGAACAGGAAGTAAGGCTTCTGAAAGATACTCTTTCCATCTTCAGCAGGGATCTTTCCCATGTTGATCTAACTCAGAAGGAAGGAAGGTGTCTGTTCGACGATCTTCTATTGATGCTCCTGCGGGAGGTCCTTGTTAACTTAATTCCTGATAGCCACCACTAAGTGTCACGTCTCAATCCCAAAATACGTAGGACTAGGACACGTAAGCATGCCAGCCGCATGTATATGGTTACTCCAATATATGGAAACCATAACACATGCGTACGCTGTATTATGAATAATAATTGACAAGTGGTAAAATAGGTCATAGAGCACAGTGTATAATCTAATCTCATCCACAGAAATCAAATAACATAAATAAATAATATCTATGAACTAGATCTCAATATAAAGTATCTAATGATGATAGTCGGATGGAAACAAATCCACTACCAACTAGGATATAAAAATAACCATAATATAAATACCACACCTAACAATCATGAGGCTCGAAGAGAAGGCCTCCTCGGAACATAAGCAATAAGTCTGAATCTGCGCTCCTACGAATACTCATGAACATCTACACCTAGAAAGGGACCAGGTCCTCAGAGGGACATAACAAGATACATAGAAGCATGCCATAAAGTAAATACTAAAAATAAAAGGGGTGCTCTAACTATCTAAGTGAATGCAATTTGAGGACAACTTTGAGTGTATGGAAAAGTGTAGGCTAGACATATGCTGACGTAATTCACCAATCGTGACAACTGGCTAGTATATGCCACATATGCCCCCATAACAAGGGTGCTATGTAATATATAACGTCCATACCACTCCGTAGAATGGGAAATCTGAATAGTATAACGTCCATACCGCTCCGTAGAACATGGAATCTGAATAAAGAAAGTGGGTGTCCCATATGCCTACTAGTCGTCCTCCCCGCCCAATGATCTATGCATGTTGTATCCACAACACGGTTTAGCTACTACGCCGAGGCGTCGTAACTCTAGCTCATGGTCTATCATTAGAACAATAGCCCAACCTTACAACCAAACAAGGACAAGGATTGGTCCATCATACCATTATAGTCTATGCTCCAACTACTAGTAACTGCTAAGTCTTCTAACATGCATCATTATTAGCAGTTATACCCTAATGTTGTATGACCTACACGTACAGGTGGCCAGCCGGATACGCAGGTTCGTGCCCTACATGAGACTCACAACACGTGTAAAAAATATGTCACGGCCTGGGAAGTCATACCGATAACTCCACAACTTTAGGTGGGTCTACTAGACACTAGGTCAGACACAAGTCCTAACGTCAACGCCTTCGTTGACTGCACCTGAGTCTCTCTCGGACTCGCATAATTATATAATCTAAAATAATAAACATTCAACTAAAATAATAACAAAATTTAAACAGTACAACAAGGCAAGGTATACTTGCCTGGCAAGAAGCTGCGAAGTGCCAATAACCTGCTCCTGAAGTTATGTAGAATGATCCAATAGCTCTTCGGGGTCATCACGCACAGGCACGGGAATCAGGGGTGACTACTGCGGGTTATCTTCGGCAAGAATGACGGGTCCATAATGACGAGGATGATAGTGAGGATATATATTGATTAGGGTTAAGGTGATTACAATGGTGATAACGATGGTAATGATAATGGAAATGATGATAATGGTGGTTATGTGGATAATAATGGGGTGATGGTGATGACGAGGATAATAATGTGGACGATGGTGATGACGACGATGATGATGTGGATGATGGTGATGACGATGATGATGATGTGGATGATGGTGATGATGAGGACGATGATTGATGATGGGAGGATAATAATATTGATGATGGGGGTAGTGATGCTCCGGTCAGGGAGGTCAGGCCAAGGAGGTACGGCTATGGAGGTCAAGAAGGGAGGAAGGGGAAGGAGTTCGGGTTCAAGGGAGGGAGAGGTGGCCGAGGTGCAACTTGGGGGAGACATCGAGGAGGGTGACATGGAGGAAGAAGGAGGCCAGGGTGGAGTGCAGGTGGTGGCTGGCTGGTGGTGTGGTGGAGTTAATAGTGATAGTAGGAGTCTAAAAAGAGGTGGAGGTCGATCATGCGGAGAGGTCGGGGAGGATATGGTTCAGTCAACGGAGGAGGCCGGGGAGGGGAGGTCGTCGTGTTCGTAGAGACGACGGAGAGAGAGTCGTGGTCGGCGGGATTCGGTTGCAGATGAAGAAGGAGGAGAACGTTGGGTCAGGGTGGCTGTTGTTCAGTTCCGGCGAGGTCGAGTCAAGCAGGGAGGAGAACGACGGAGGTGAGGTGCTGAATGTGGAGTCAAGAAGAGAACGACGGTGGCTCGATGCACCATTTGGCGGGACCGCTCGGGAAGAGGAGGGTGGCGGCGGTGAGCAGCGGGAAGATGAAGGCGGGTGAGGGAGGTCGTCGAGAGGGTAGTGGGTCTGGGTTATTCAGGAGGAGGAGGAAGAAAAAAGAGATTCAGTGGTGGTGGTGTGCTGGAGAGGAAGGTCGAGGCCTCCCCCGGTCGTGGCTCCGGCGAGGGTGGTCGGGGAAGGTGATGAGCAGGGATGGGGTCGACTGTGTATTGGGTTAGGTAATAGGGAAAAAAAGGAAAATGAGAAAAGGAATATGTTGTATATTTATACATGTGAGCTAGGATTTTATTGACCTAGGAGTGGGCTTGGTCAACACCTCCTTGGAGTTGGCCTTGGGCCTCACATGGGGATGTTTGGAGGGCTATATATTATATTATTTAAAATGCAAGGATAGGTTTAATTGAGGGGGTGATGTGCGCGTTGCACATTCCGAAAATTATAAAAAAATTCCTATGAAGGGGAAAGATGGGTTTCTTCATGTATTGCCCAATGGTGTGGACACCTTAATGCATTTTTGCATAAAAGCGCCCAACAATTGGAAAATTTCACAAAGATGGAAATTAGGTTTAAATTAATTAAAATTAATGCACAAGGTGTTTTATAATTAATTAGAAGTACATAGAGATAAAATTTGGTGGAACACAAGTGTCATAGACGTAGAGGGCTCAGAGTAGAATTTTATCATAAATTAGGTTATGTGAAACGGGTCAAGTTTGTGTCTCCAATTTTGATTAGAACACACAAGGATACAAAGTCGTATTTATTTAGAATTTTATAAACGTCCGCGACGAATATTGTGCGACTAAAATGTAGCATGAGAGAGCATAATTATAAGTTACACAAAGGTCAGAATGGCAGGCGGGCACGACTAGGACAAGGTTGGGAAATTTGTATGAAGGCCATGGCTAGTGTAGTGCTCCAATTATCGAAGCAACGGTAATGTGCACTAGGTGATATAGATATTGTATAATTAAATAAAATACTGTGTTCTATTTCTAATTGGATTCAACTAACCCTAGTTTCACTATTTAAGCCAAGTAGGCCTAATTTTGGGTGAGGAGGTTTACAATCTACCCAACTTAAAAATATTTTTGTCCTCAAAATTAAAAATAAGGCATAATTGGATAATTTCTTCATATTCGTACATAAGGCAAGTCAATTGCAATCTTTTCAAAAAAAAAATTAAACTTATTCAAATCCATCACAATCACTTTAAATTAAATTAACCATTATTTAAATCAAATTTTACATATTGTAATCTCCCTCGAATTTTTAAATTATCAACATCCAAATCTAATTTAAATCTATATGACATCCCTCATCAAAATTTACTTTGCAATTTCCAACTATCATAATCTCCTCTGAAAAATAATTCTAATCAAATATTATTTCTATTTTCAACTTGTGAATTTCATACTCTTCAAATTTTACTTTCAATTTATATCCTTACCTATTTTTAAATAGGTAATCCAACAATCAAAATTTCTTTTAATTCAATTATCAAATTTGGAATTTAATTCGTCCATGTTCATGTTTAGAGTTCTATTTATTTTCCTCAATATTTAAATCGATGATTCAACCTCCAATTCTCAAAATTTAAATCATGTGCTCGAGGTATAAATATTTGGTTCATTATATAAAGGTTTTTAAAACTCATTAAGTCATCATCATCTTAATCCTTCTTTTAAAATTTCTCAAAATTAAAATGGCTGAATCTCCCAATCTAATCTTACTTGATCGCAATCTAAAAGTATTTCATCGTAAGTTAACATCACAATCTAAGAGTTACTGGCCTTCAAGGGAAAAGGAAACTCGTATCGAGGTGTGGTACAAGTTACGTGATTTAAAACTAAGAATAATCAGATCGCAATCTAAAGGAACAACTCAACTATCAAGTTCTAACTACCAAGCACAAATTTTCAGAATTTAAGTTCAGCAAAATATAATCCTTCCACAATATATATCCTAATATAGAATAAAATTACTTAGCCTACAATCATAAGAGTTATGGGGCATGAGTTGAAAAAAAAGAATAGAAAAGCATAATCAGTCGTCGCACAAATGGCGAGCGCTAAGTTTTCAGGGGAACAAGATATAAAATTAAAAATAGAGGGACTCTAGATAACATCATGGTTTCTTAAGGGAAGGTGGCATTCTAGTCTCTATGTTTGAGGTATGATCAAGAAAAAGTGTTATATTTATTCCTCTAGGCTTCCTAATATACTGTTTGCTAATATCAGGATAAGAATCTAAATTTATAGTTTTATAATACTATCTCACTATAAAAGTTAAGTTTTGGTCCTAATATTCAACCTTGGATTTCTATTGGTCCCTCAATGCTAGGGTCAAATAATATGGTTAAATTTATAACTCACTCTAGTTGTGTCTATACTACTCTCAAGTCATCTCTAATTATCAAGGGATAATGGTCAATCATTCTACAGGTAAGGGTTGCTAGGGTTCATTAGGTAGTCCAAACTTAATGATGTGTTAATGCCCTAGTTGTATTCTTAATAGGAATATTACCCTAATTATCATCCTAACAGCAGGGATTTCTATATTCTAGGAGAAGGCTATACCCAAAGAATATTAGGGAAGGACATGATTCAAGCAGGATGCGATTATTCAATTGGAATGGATTGGAAGAAAGATGAGTCTTAGTCAAATATGGATAAGATCCTATACTCTAATCCTATTTGCAGGCTTGCTTGGTACAGTAACATAACCGAGATAATATGCTCTGACCTACATGGGCCACCACTAAAAATATGTCATACCCTAATCCTAAAATACGTAGGACTAGGACACGTAAGCATGCCAGCCAGAAGTATATAGCAACTCCAATATATGGAAACTATAACACATGCGTACGCTATATTATGAACAATAATTCACAAGTGGTAAAATAGGTCACAGAGCACAGTATATAATCTAATCTCATCCACAGAAATCAAATGACATAAATAAACAATATCTATGAACTAGATCTCAATATAAATTATCTAATAATGATAGTCGGATGGAAATAAATCTACTACCAACTAGGATATAAAAACAACCATAATATAAATACCACACCTAACAATCATGAGGCTTGAAGAGAAGGCCTCCTCAGAACATAAGCAACAAGTCCGGATCTGCACTCTTGTGAGTACTCATGAACATCTACACCTGGAAAGGGACCAGGTCCTCAGAGGGACATAACAAGATACATAGAAGCAAGCCATAAAGTAAATACTGAAAATAAAAGGGGTGCGCTAACCATATAAGTGAATGCAATTTGAGGACAACTTTGAGTGTATGGGAAAGTGTAGGCTAGACATATGCTGACATAATTCACCAATCGTGACAACTGGCTAGTATATGCCACATATGCCCCCATAACAAGGGTGCTATGTAATATAATAATGTCTATACCGCTCCGTAGAACGAGGAATCTGCATAATATAACGTCTATACCGCTCCGTAGAACGGAGAATCTGAATAGTATAACGTCCATACCGCTCCATAGAACGGGAAATCTGAATAAAGGAAGTGGGTGTCCCATACGCCTACTAGTCGTCCTTCCCGCCAATGATCTATGCATGTTGTATCCATAACACGCTTTAGCTACTACGCCGAGGCATCATAACTCTAGTTCATAGTCTATCATTAGAACAATAGCCCAACCTTATAACCAAACAAGGACAAGGATTGGTCCATCGTACCACGATAGTCTATGCTCCGACTACTAATAACTTCTAAGTCTTCTAACATGCATCACTATTAGCAGTTATACCCTAACCGTCGCACGACCTACACGTACAGGTGGCCAGCCGGATACGCAGGTTCGTGCCCTACATGAGACTCACAACACGTGTAAGAAATGTATCACGGCCTGGGGAGTCATACCGATAACTCCACAACTTTAGGTGGGTCTACTAGACACTAGGTCAGACACAAGTCCTAACGTGAACGCCTTTGTTGACTGCACCCGAGTCTCTCTCGGACGCGGACAATTATATAATCTAAAACAATAAATATGTAACTAAAATAATAACAGAATTTAAACAGTACAACAAGGCAAGGTATACTTGCTTGGCAAGAAGCTGCATAGTGCCAATAACCTGCTCCTGAAGTTACACAGAATGATCCAATAGCTCTTCGGGGTCAGCGTGCATAGGCACGAGAATCAGGGGTGACTGTTGCAGGTTGTCTTCGACAAGGGTGACGGGTCAATAATGATGAGGATGACAGTGAGGATATATATCTTGATTAGGGTTAAGGTGATTATAATGGTGATGACGATGGTAATAATGATAATGGTGGTAATGTGGATGATGATGGGGTAATGGTGATGAGGAGGATGATGATGTTGACGATGGTGATGACGACGATGATGATGTGGAGGATGGTGATGACGACGATGATGATGTGTACGATGGTGATGATGAGGACGATGATTGATAATAGAAGGATGATGATATTGATGATGGGGGGTGATGCTCCGGTCAGGGAGGTCCGGCCATGGAGGTCGAGCAAGGAGGAAGGGGAAGGAGTTCGGGTTCAGGGGAGGGAGAGGTGGCCGAGGTGCAGCTCAGGGGAGACGTCGATGAGGGTAACAGGGAGGAGGAAGGAGGCCATGGTAGAGTGCAGGTGGTGGCTGGCTGGTGGTGTGGTGGTGTTAATGGTGATGGTGGGAGTCTGAGAAGAGGTGGAGGTCGATCGGGCGGAGAGGTCGGGGAGGATATGGTTCAGTCGACGGAGGAGGCCGGGGGGGGGAGGGTCGTCGTGTTCGTGGAGACGGCGGAGAGGGAGTCGTGGTCGGCGGGGTTCGATTGCAGATGAAGGAGGGAAAGAACGTCGGGTCGGGGTAGCTGTTGCTCGGTTCCGGGGAGGTCGAGTCGAGCAGGGAGGAGAACGACGGAGATGAGTTGCTGAAGGTGGAGTCGGGAAGAGAACGGCGGTGGCTCGGTGCACTGTTCGGCGGGACCACTCGGGAAGAGGAGGGTGGCGGTGGTGAGCAGCGGGAAGATGAAGGTGGGTGAGGGAGGTCGTCGAGAGGGTGGTGGGTCTAGGTCGTTCAGGCGGAGGAGGAAGAAAGAGGAGATTCAGTGGTGGTGGCGTGCTGGAGAGGAAGGTCGAGGCCTACTCCGGTCATGGCTCCGACGTGCATAATTTCCTTCGGATTGAGCCGACATCCGTTACGGTCGTTCATTTTATTCAAAAAATGTCCGTGGGTGGTCGGGGAAGGTGATGAGCAGGGATGGGGTCGGCTGTGTATTGGGTTAAGTATTAGGGAAAAAAAGGAAAAGGAGAAAAGGAATATGTTGTATATTTATACATGTGAGCTAGGGTTTTGTTGACCTAGGAGTGGGCTTGGTCAACACCTCCTTGGAGTTGGCCTTCGTCCTCACATGGGGATGTTTGGAGGGCTATATATTACATTGTTTAAAATGCAAGGATAGGTTTAATTGAGGGGGCGATGTGCGCGTTGCACATTCCAAAAATTATGTGAAAATTCCTATGAAGGGGAAAGATGGGTTTCTTCATGTATTGTCTAATGGTGTGGACACCTTAATGCATTTTTGCATAAAAGCGCCAAACAATTAAAAATTTTCACAAAGATAAAAATTAGGTTTAAATTAATTAAAATTAATACCAAGGTGTTTTATAATTAATTAGAAGTACTTGGGGATAAAATTTGGTGGAACACAAGTGTCATGGACATAGAGGGCTCAGAGTAGAATTTTATCATAAATTAGGTTGTACAAAACGGGTCAAGTTTGTGTCTCCAATTTTGATTGGAACGCACAAGGATACAAAGTCATATTTATTTAGAATTTTATAAAAGTTCACGACGAATATTGTGCGACTAAAATATAGCACGAGAGGGCATAATTATAAGTTACACAAAGGTCAGAATGGCAGGCAGGCACGTCTAGACAAGGTTGTGAAATTTGTATGAAGGCCATGGCTAGTGTAGTGCTCCAATTATCGAAGCAACAGTAAGGTGCACTAGGTGATATAGATATTGTATAATTAAATAAAATGTCGTGTTCTATTTCTAATTGGATTCAACTAACCCTAGTTTCACTATCTAAGCCAAGTAGGCCTCATTTTGGGTGAGGGGGTTTACACCAAGTCTCAAAGATTCATGTTGAGTGCTACCAGGTTCTGCCTGAGTACCAGTTTGTCGAAGGGTGTGCTGGGCAATACCACTACAAATCAAACAAGGAAACATGGTCAGAATTAATCAAAAGAATTCGGCCAAGGGGAATGCCCCTATTTTACCAAAGCTTAGCCATGCGACAGAGCTTATGCGGCTGGGGCACCCATACGGCAGAGACAACCATACGGCCAAGGTGAACTATTCGGCATAGTCACCCATGCGGTAGTTCCAATCCCAATGCCTAAATCCATAAAATGTCAAAAAGATGACGGTAACTTCTCATTAGTTGAGCCATTTTATCTTCTCTGAACTGTTGCCTCAGACTCAGTGAGAACTGAAAGCACAGAATCCCAAGAGATTTCCTCGGAGATTGATCTAAATCCACTCATTAAACGACTTGATAGCCTGACAAAACATGCTATGCGGCAACACAGAGTTATGCGGCATGTCTCTACTATGCGGCCAAAAGTGCTCGATCATGCTTCTCAATCAAAATATTCCAAACTCATTTTAAAAACTTTGAAGGGGGTCTTATAGAAGCATAAAATACTACAGGCCGCATAGAGCTCATGCCATAAAAATATGATAGATACGGCCAGACGGAAGCCGCATAATAGCCTTTATGCGGCCGGACCAACCAAGTACCAAGAGGCCGCTTAAAGGATCCTTGACATACTCTCCAACGCCTGACAAAAAGGCCTGATGGCCTTGAGACTCGCAAGAAGTCGGCATACAAAAAGATAAATAGTCACATCCAATAATTAATAACCTCATCAAACGAGCCGTGCTACGTCTCCCGCCTATGCGGCTTCAACATTATGCGGCCTCGATGATATGCAACCTCAATCAAATGAAAGATCATATGCGGCTAGGACACATATGTACCAGAACACACATTCGGCTAAGGGGACTATGCGATATCTGATCCACAGGATCTTTCTATTACAACCAAAGAGATATTTGCACAACTGTTGTTGACTACGTAGTCAGTTGACCAAGTCACGCATACAATGGGTTAAAACGACCCCGAGATCTCATCAACAACATACATGAACCGAACTCACGTGGTAGATTCCCTGTGACATATGGCCACAGTTACAACCGCATGTTGTTGAAGTAGCCCTATGTGGCCACCAAGAAGGAACATATGCGACATCCATAGTACGTCCACAGTACGGCTATAAATAGCAAGGTACCACACACATACAAAGGGTTGGCTGGCTATCTGCGAACCTGCACTCAAGCGAGAGAGAATAGTTTCTATATCGGATCGTCCACGGAGTAAAGAGAGTTGCTACACTCCTAACCCTCCATCGTCACCCCTTAGAAAATAAATTTGTACTTAGATTGTCTTCTAGGACTTCTCTGTACTTTCTTTAGTTTTTTAATCAAATCAGTTTGTTTTAGTTCTCCTTTTTATTTAATGGAAAATAATAATTTGTTCAGTTTGGACACCTTTATTCTGGCACACTTTTGATGCAACGTGGGCCTGCCTACGGATCCTGTTTTGGCCGAAACTGCTATTTTTGCCCATGTATTCAAATTAAACTTATGGGTAGGCTTTTCTGAATATCTCACCTATTTCGGACACGTTGATAATATTTATTTCAGCATCCAGAGTTGTCCGTTCTATTTCCACTATGTATGTTATTTCTAACTTGACGAGTTCTCTGTTAGAACACCGTTTAGACTCTTTCTGGTCTCCATGCAAGTATACCTTACCAAGTTTTTTAATTTCATATAGCATGCATACATTTATTTCTCTTATTTTATAATATATATATATATAAAATTTTAAAATAAGAGAAATAAATGTATGCATGCTATATGAAATTAAAAATCTTGGTAAGGTATACTTGCCTGGAGACCGAAAAGAGTCTAAAGATTTTATATATATATATATATATATATATATATATATATATATATATATATATATATATATAAATATATATATGATTGTTTTTATTATATTCTTATGGTGTTAGTCTTAAAATTTATTTATTGAAACAAAAGTATTACTTACTTGTATGCACACTTGTTATATCATGGACTTGATTTAGATAGTGATAGATTGATTATACCCATGTTTGATTTAGAAGTCTGAGAACAATTATTAATACTTGGACTGTTTCTTCCTCTATTTTCGTTATTTGTGATACTGGGGCCTCTAAGGTCGGGTTTTTTGCTTTTGGAACCCTGGGCCTCTAAGTCCGGGTTATCTATTTTGTAACCTTGTGGCCTCCAAGGTTGGTTTATTTTATCACCTTGTGACCTCAAAGATCGGGTTTGTTTTCTGTGTCGTGGTTTTATTTGCAAGCTACGCTATTTTTATTTTGTCATATTTGCAATTCATGTATAGTTAGTTGTTTTCATTCATGTATGACTGTCGTATAGGTTATGCCTCTGTCTATATTTTTTGTTGTTATTACTTGTCTATTAATATGTTATATTTTGGGATACTTGGCATGCATATTATGTATATCGCTATGATCCTTCTGAGAATCTAGTTTCCTTCCAGGTTAGTTGATTACGCAAAGTTATTTTGGTGATTATGATTATGATTATCCTTCAGATTCAGGCATCTTCTGTGATTTTGTATTTATATCCGTTATTTTCACTCTTCTTATTAGCCTTGTTTTATAGACTCAAATTTTCTGTCAAGGCTATTTAGACATATATGCTAGTAGGTTGCAGACCATAACATATATTGTTGATTCTCGTTATTTATTCTTTATCTGGATTGAAATACAGTTTAACTTGCCATATTAGACATGATACCATATTATAGATAGTGAATACGTATTTGAGTTTGGTTGGAGTCTACTTGATACATAGTTGGTCATTGCTATGTATCATAATTCTACGTATTTTAGGATTGGGGCGTGACATGAATCAACTCGTTAGTCGCATGTATATTTGTTGTTCAACCAATTTACTGCACCTTCTGGCTCAGATAATTAAGTTGCATGGCTCACCACCTATATTTTACTATAAAGTACAGAAGTGTTATGATCTGCTCCTAAATAATTGGGTATAACCAAGATGGTCTTTGCCAAAGGTGCCGGTCTAGTAGGTACATGAGTACGTCTAGCATACGTCTTGACATCGAAATTAGTATATTTTCTATCAAAAATATAATCTATATATTCCACTTGTCATACCCTAGTCCCAAAATATGGGAAGACAGAGACGGACGAAGCTACCTGTCATTCTCCAGTCCCATATATATGTAAGACAAGGACATGTGTCCAGTTCATGTCATATGTAAGTGTCCATTTCATAAGAGAGATTAGTATATCCTGATATAAAATAATTATGGTCCACTAACGTCTAAGCGAAGCAAGTAAATAAAATCAACATCTATCATCGATCACACCTGAGTCTTTATAGGATATACATATATCATCAAGTAATATAATAACAAAAATAGAAATATGCAATTTAAGATGTATGGAAATAGTAAACATAAGGCAAAGTATACTTGCCTAGAAGCTGGTCGGTGAAGAGTCAATGTATCAGACTCGATCACATCAAATATGTCACGCTCCGATTCTACCAAATCGATAAGTCTCTACTAGGATGTCGTATAACCCAAATTTGCACTTATACAAGGCATGCTCATGTGCAACAGAGTTAAGTAAAAAAATTAAATAATAATATGACATAGAAGAAAATAACTCTTTTTTATTGATAATTAAAATTTGATACATAGGTTGTCCAATAGTTGAGTAAAGGATGTCGTACGGACTTACAACTTAAAAAAAAATAAGATGCATCATTCCATACATCATATCCTATTACTAAAAAATAATTGATAAAAACACCTTTGACAGGAGTCCTGAAAATGCAACCAGGACAACTTCAAAATATGAATGAGGCTTCTATGCAACTAGACAGAGACTTCAGCTCCTGGGTATACCTCCTTAGTTCGCAGCACCTGTGGAGACATGGATTATTACACTTTTATGTACTGGTGAGCAGCAAATTAACCCAACTCACCTAAATTAATATTGTAATCATGTGAAGTATATATTATTATAATGATCTTTCTGTCCTTTTCTTAGTTTAATTCATAGATCAAAAATATGAAATATAACGCATAATATGCATCACATATTGGTGATTCTTACCTTTGGTCAATTCTCCTTTCATGCAACATAACTTACCATGTGCTTTCCTGTGAAAAAGATATTATTAGCAAAATAACTTAAATATGTGAAGATCACTGGCACCACAAGCCATCCTGGACTATTTCTTGGTTAGATGTTGATACTTTTAGCACAGATATAAAAGCCCCGCTAAAAATTTCTGAATTATCTGTGCTAATATGCAGCACAATTATCTATGTTTCCTCCTAGGCCAAATTGGTTCCTTGACCGCAAAAATCGTTCATGGAATCAAAATCTTGTGCACAAGTTGTCCATGACAATGGATGTCTAAGAAACTAAGTTAATAAACATAACATACAGGACAACATAAACTTAATATAACTATGTAACATATTCCCATTATATATTATACCTGCCTCGAGCTATCGCTCATAACTTGCATACTACTTATTGTAAGATGCATCAATGAATCTGTTTCTACTTATGACAAGTATGCAATGATTTTTTTATTAACGATATCATTGATCGATAGACATAATAAGAGATTCATTTGTTAAGGTATGAAGATAAGGAAAGAAAGATCAAAACCACTAAATATTAGAGAATTACCCCAAGAGAGAGAGAGAGAGAGAGAGAGAGAGAGAGAAATCTCTAATATTTCGGGTAGCGTAGCTTTAGCAGTTAGTTTTAATTTAGAGATTAAACAGATGGACATGAAGACGACTTCCTCTATGGTGATTTAGAGAAGGAATTATACATGGAACAGTTAGAGAAATTCTGTGAGAAGGGAAAGTCATATTTAGATGCCGGTTGAAGAAAACTTTGTATGATCTAAAGTAGGCTCCGCGTCAGTGGTATAAAAAGTTGTGAGTCATTTACGAGTGATCATGGTTATGCACATACGACATCGGACCATTATGTACCTGTAAAAATTTTGCCAACGATAAATTTATCATTTATTGCTATATGTGGATGATATGCTATTGGTGGATTAAAATATCACCAGGATAGTGGAGTTGAAGTTCCAAATGGACATGACCTTGCCTATGAAGGATTTTCGCTTAGCGAAGACTATTCTTGGGATAGAGATCAACAAAGAGAGAGAGAGAGAGAGAGAGAGAGGGATAGAGAGTCCAAGTTGATGTGGTTGTCTAGAAGGTGTTAAGAGAATGACAGATCGAAGAAAGTGAGCAACCCCTTTACAACTTACTATTAGTTTACTGCAGAGCAATGTTCGTCTATCGAGGACGAAAAGAAAGATATAAAAAAGTTTCGTATGCTTCATCAATGGAGAGTCTCATGTATTTCATGGTGTGTACAAGGCCAGATATTGCTCATGTAGTTGGTGTAGTTAGCAACTATCATTCCGATCCGGGGAGGGTACATTGGAGTGTAGTCAAATAGATTCTTCAATATCTTCAAGACACTGGTGATTAAAAATTTTATTTGGAAGTGACGAGCCAAAGCAAGTTGGGTATACCGATGTTGATATTGTTTGGGATCTGGATACCAAGAGATCAACCTTGAGCTACTCATGATATTTGTTAGTGGAGCAATTTTGTAGCAGTCACGGTTGCAAAAATATTTTACCTTATCAACGACAAAGGCAGAGTTAATTTCAATGTTGGAGGTTTGCAAGAACTTGTTATAGATGAAGAAGTTCCTATAAGAAATGGAGCTTAAGAAAGAGTAGTATATTTTGCTTTACGATAGCCAAAGTGCTATTCACCTTGGGAAAATATGACATTTTATAGTCGGTCCAAGTATATTGTAACTCAGTATCACTTGATACAAGATGCACTTGAGGCAAAGGATATGCCGCTTGAGAATATTCATACAAAGGACAATGCAGCGGATATGCTCACGAAGAATCTGCCAAGGAAATTTTTTTAGTACTACAAGAGGATCGTCAGAATGACAAGAACACCCACCTAGTTGGGATAATAATATATATTGGTATTGGATGGGGTTTCCAATCTATGTGAAGAATACCTTGGAGTGTGACAAGCATCATCCGTGTGTCAGAGAAGCTCGAGAAATTGTAGAGGTGGCTTGATTTGAGCGCATATTAGAAGCTTTGGAAAATAACAATTTTAGTATCAATAGTATACCATTGGTATATAGTTGTCGATGTACCGACTGTATATCGATTTGAGAGCAGATTGTTCCAGAATAGGTTTTGGCACGGAGTAGCATTTTTGTGGCACACCGTTGGTATATCGGTGTCATGGTTGAACCTAAACTAGATATTTTATTAACAACATTGGATCAACGGTCCACATGCCTATGGGATTAGGGGCTTTAAATAGTTCTTCCTGTCACGACCAGCACCCGATGAAGGGGCACGAGTATGTGGGTACGTCCATCCTAGGCCGTAGAATCGATGGTAGAACGATGTCTTGGTCTACTATACTATTTAATATCTCACACAATGTATATAAAATACTGTCATGCCATCTAAATTCCAAATGATACTCAATCACATATAAAACTAAAGGAAGATGTACGCATGATATGGAATAGAAAGAAAAGAAATACAACTCTCAATACATCACATGTCCAACTCAAATATAAACACAAAAAATCTTAAAACAATAATACAACCACAATCTAAATAGAACAACTACTATAAGGTAGGAAAATCTAAATGGCCTTAGTAACTGGCACTACATCCTCAGGTGACACTCCAACTGTCGATCCGTAGTGAGTGGGATACATCCTTTCTAACCATTCATCTGAAAAATATATCCAGTCAGGATTGGAGCTAAGTACAACCCAATAGCATTCCAATTAATTGATAATGACTATAAACAGAAATAGAGAATATAATATAAGACAAAAAATAATGAACAAAATCAACTATGGTAGAAGAATAGGTAAACAGTAAACAATATGGTATACACTGATCACGATGAACTAGAACAAGAAAATAGAATAAAACAATAAACTAGAAAGTGGTGAAGAATTGTAACTATGCTAAGTGATTGAAATACTAGTTAGATATGTGATCGACTTGGGAGAACAATGTCTACTTTAACGTTGGATAAATATTGTCTAAGTTAAACATTGAACATTATCTAGGATTTGATCACATACCTATCTAACACTTTCTATTTCCCCCAACTAGTACAATGGATCCAACCATGACACGTTGTGATGCAAGGTACTCAAAGCCATATAAACAATAAACCTTGAATACGAAACATTAAACATTAAATATCGAACATTGAACTTTGTCTAAGTTAAACATTGAACATTGAAACATTGAACATTGTCTATGTTAAACATTGAACATTGAACACGAAACATTTTCTAAGTTAAACATTGAGAATACGAGAAATAATGAACAATATATATAACATCCATAACTGATCCATGTGTATACTAGTCCGTGTACCAATGTGTCAAGCGTCATGTAAAATATTTCTAAATACTTGTATTATAGTAATTATCAAATAATGGAAACTATCAGAGAATGTACTCGCCCGTCATCCAAGCAATGAATGTTAAACTGTGTTCCAATTGGTGTCACAAAAACCTATATATGGAATATCATATTAATACAAGGTGTCAGAATAAATTTAAGTTAAAATAGTCAACATCTAGGTCATAAAGCCATTTCTAAGTCAAACCGACTATTTCTAGGCTACAAGAGTCTAATACTAGGATACTAAGTTAATACACTATGAAACTAAGCTATGCTAATTAATCTAAGATATTAAGAACCACACAAAATATCGTATCCTAAGATACACAAGTTTTCATATATGAAAATAGTATTTTAGATATATATACAAGTCAATAATTATAATAATAGAACAAAACAATAAAAATATGATACCTTGGCCTTGCACCAATGCATTTCACACCTATCTCGATATTCAAACTCAAAACCTTAGGTATCGACCCCCCTTACCTTGGTCTTGCCTTGGTATTGCCTTGGTATCCCAAGGTAATTCAAACCCATGAATATAGCTAAAACCTTAATACTAACTATAGAATATAACTA